>QLNU02014173.1:4783-23528 GCA_006491805.2 Dysdera silvatica
GTAACGCGTTCGCCTAGTACGCCGTTAATCCGGGTTCGACTCCCAACAGTGTACTAAGAACGCTTACTCAGAGATCTCATAAAGATCGCACTGCTCACTGTAGTCCGGGGTTTGGTTCCCTAGGCCTTAAGAGGTTCGGATTCCTCGGAAAACAGTAGGTCCCGGCGCAGCATGACCACTGTAGTCTTTGAGCCGTAAAACCAAAAAGCAACCAACCAAACACCGCCTTTGTGCTTTATACCCCATCCACACACCTGCATTATGTCATGATGCATATACGGGGTGATTCTTAAATATATGTCACAACTTCTGGCGCAGATAGGTGTCGCCATGAGGAGTCTGAAAGTGGAAGAATTTTTGGGGTCTGACAGATTGTTGGGGAGATATGGGCCATCAAAAATTTATGATGTCACTTCTGGGAGTGCCATTTCACACACTCACAGAGCTATGTTGCAAAAGTTGATGAGTGCATTTTATCGTTGGGTATCAGAGACCTCCCCGTGTCAAGTTTCGTCAATTTTCCAAGCTCAGGTAGACAGGAAACGAATAAAAAGTAAAACTTGCATTATGATGTATTAATTTCTGAACACACTGTACATGTAAATCAAACAACAATGTCAATCAATCAACGTTTATTGGCGTAGTGATACCAACGCCGATGGCATGGCGTGATTAGATGGTGAAACGTTCGAAAGAAAATAAATATTTCTGCCTTCGGTGGGACCTGAACCCACGACCTTCCACTTGCTGGGCGGAGGCTCTACCCACTGAGCTACGAAGGACAATATATAATCTCTTTACGAACGTATATATATTGTTGCCAGTTATTTCGCAGAATGGTGTAGTACATGGACTACTATTTAAACCAAATTGCAAAGAGACTGGTATTAAATTGATCGAAATGCCCGTTGCAGCATATGTATTTATTTTATATAAATCGAACACTACGCAGATTAAATCAAACAACAATGTCAATCAATCAACGTTTATTGGCGTAGTGATACCAACGCCGATGGTATGGCGTGATTAGATGGTGAAACGTTCGAAAGAAAATAAATATTTCTGCTTTCGGTGGGACCTGATGTCCCACCGAAGTGTTCGATTTATATAAAATAAATACGTATACTGCAACGTGCATTTCAATCAATTTAATACCAGCTTGAAGCTCTTTAACCAGCAGCAGCTGTCTATCAGGGTATCGATCATTGTACAGTGTTTGAGCTACTGTGCTGAAGTCGTCTGCAGCTCCATACGTGAGATGTGAATGAGGATTACAGCCGGGAAAAACTATTTTTACTTGCTGTAGTTACGAGCGCCCTCCATCACCTGAATGCTACATTTCCCTACAAAATGAAATGCGGTCCTGTACATGCATTTACATTCGAATGTGATACTGTATTTTAGAATTACCACATACTCGTTTCTGTGGTTAAAGAGCTTCAAGCAGTTATTTCAGAAAGATTTCTCTGTAACGTAATTTTATTTCTGTGACATCACTTACACACAAAAAAAAAAGTCCATTTTCCTATGGTGGCCTCATGATTCATGAAGTTAAAGACCACTTTCAGATAGATATTCGTCAAGTATTAATTGTGACTAAATTTCATGGCACATGTACAGTATATTCAGAACTTAATACATCATAATGCAAGTTTTACTTTTTATTCGTTTCCTGTCTACTTGTGCTTTGTACATTGACGAAACTTGGTACGGGGAGTTCTCTGATATCCAGTGACAAAATTCACTCAACTTTTGCAAAGCCCTGTAAGTGCGTGAAATGACACTCCCGGAAGTGACGTCATAAATTTTTGAGGGCCCATATCTCCCCAATGATCTGTCAGACCCCAAAAATTTTTCCACTTTCAGACTCCTCATGGCGATACCTACCTGTTCCAGAAGTTGTGACATATATTTAAGAATCACCCTGTATACAAATTCCCTACCGTATCAGACCCTAGACAGTCTCCTGATTGATCTTTTGGTCGGTTCTGCCTGTTCGTTCCGCTGTTATGTTACTTTTTCCATCTCGTCCTTAATTTTTGCACTCTAATGTATATAGTATATATAAGGTGTGTCCCACTGAAATAAAGCCACTGTGATTATATGCCGTAACTGGACACGAAACAAACCAATAAGAACGAAACAAATATAGTAAGAAAGTATATACAAATACATATTTGCAAGGAGTAACTCACTCTCTGCCCCACCTGGGCAGGAAAAAAAACCAAATGTGTAAAAAAAGTGGGGAAAAAGTGTCCCGCTGAAATAAAGCCACAATCCTTATTAGTGTTTTGGGTAACTCTCAACATTCGAGCTGCTACAGGTAAACAGGTTTATGACGTCAGGAAGTTGTCAAATAACTTACCTGTTCTATCCCAGTCGGACGTTGTGCAGACTTCAGAAGGTTGTATTTTCTATTTGTCCTGCAGTATTGCAATGGGGAAAGGCAACCCAGCTATCAGAGTTCGAGAAGGGCCAGCTAACAGCTTTTAAGGAACAAGGTCTTTCACATAGACAAATATCTAAGCAAATCAAACGATCTAAAACCGTAATAGACAATTTTGTGCATCAGGGCATTGCGTACAGGTATAAAAATAGGAGGTGTACAGGCATAAAAATGACTTCCAGGCAGGAAAAAGGTGTTGTGCATCTTCTTTCACAAGGTGGTATTTCCCTCAGACAATTGGCCAAAGAGGATAACATCCCTGTGACAAAATCAACTCTGTCACGGATTGTAAAACATACAAACAACTTGCGATATAAAAAAAGGAAACAGCAGCCCATATTGAAAGCTATCCACAAGCAAAGGATAGTAGATTGGGCCAAATATCATCAAACCTGGAAGGACCAGTGGCATCGTGTTATATTCTCAGATGAGAAAAAACTTAATTTTGATGGCCCAGACGGCCTTGCATTCTGTTGGCGTGATATGAGGAAAGAAGAGGAAATCTCCTCCAAAAGACAGTAAGGTGGAGGCTCATTAATGGTGTGGGGAGGCTTTGGCTATGGTGGTAAACTTAACCTGGCTTTTCCCTTAGGCCGCATAAAGGCTACCGATTACCAAGAAATGCTAGAAACCCATTTACTGCCATTTGCAGAGAGAATTGGTGGCCCAAGTTAGATTTTCCAGCAGGACAACGCCCCCATTCACGTTGCAAAATCCTCCTGGGAATGGTTTTTGAATAATGGGGTGCATGTCATGGAGTGGCCTGCCCTTTCCCTTGATCTTATTTCCCAAGAAAATGTGTGGGGTATCCTCAATAGGGTTGTATATGCCAATGGCAGACAGTTTCAGTCTGTGGCAGAATTGAAGGCTGCCATCATTGAAGCCTGGGATAATATTGATGCCATTGTCCTCCAGGGATTAGTAAATGGTATGCCACATCGTGTTTTCTAAGTTATATATAATCATGGCGGATATATCGGCTATTAACAGTAGTGGCTTTATTTCGGTGGGACACTTTTTCCCCTCTTTTTTTTACACGTTCATTTTTTTTCCTGCCCAGGTGGGGCAGGGAGTGAGTTACTCCTTGTAAATATGTATTTGTATATAGACTTTCTTAATATATTTGCTGCGTTCTTATTGGTTTGTTTCGTTGCCAGTCATGGCACACAATCACGGTGGCTTTATTTCGGTGGGACACACCTTAGTAATATAATATTATAGCACATCCCATAACTTTATGGATGATCTTTTTTTTTTAGTATCAGATAAAGTACACAAAGAAACGAATGCAAAATATTTTATGCACATAGGAAATCAAGAGACATATATGATGCAATATTTAAATACAATTTAACACTCACACATATTTTATGGGAAAAAAAAAAAAAAAATGCTGTACTAAAGTATATGGACATCGGACATTTTTTCCTTTTCAGTTTGTATTTTGTATTCATTATTTTGAATAGTTTTACAGATTAAATCAGGCATGCCTTCGAGTTTTTGAAAAAATTCTGGCTTCAAGGATGACCAGCTTTGTTCTGTTTGCTGTTTTAACTCCTCCACTGTGCAAAATTGATGACCGTTGGCATATACATCGTGTGCTAATATCCCCAGAGGTTTTCTATGGGGTTGAGGTCGTGGCTGAGAGTTTGCCACTCCATAACCGTAACTTTATTTTTCACAAACCACTTTTTTGTTGATTTAGAAATGTGTGTAGAAGCATTGTGCTGTTGGAACGTGTATTGTTCACCACTGAACATATTTCCAAAAGGCAGTAAATTACTTTGAAGTACTTCTTAATAATCACTAAGCACTATCGACCTTGCACATAAGCGATGTCAGTTTTACCATTAAAACAGAATACTGCCCATACCATGACAGATACTCCACCTTGTTGGTGGCTGAAAAAAGGGTGAGGTTCTTATCATATGTCTTGCCAATAATAAGCCCAACCATCTGGACCATCTAAATTAAATTTCTTTCATCAGTAAATAACACATAACCATTCGTCAATCCAATGCACATGTTTCTTGGCCGAAGCGACATGTGCCTCTCTGTGATGTAAGTAGCAATGCAGAGCAACGCATTTCACAATAAATATGAACTGTACTTGCTTGCAAATGTCGAACAATAGATTTTGACACAGCAGGAGCTAAATACTGTATTATTTCACGTACAGACTTTTCTTGAGTAGAAGCTGATTTCAAAATTTTCCTGTCTTGTCAGTCACTCTTTTTCAGTCATCTGCACCATTTTTTTGCAGTCACATTGTCACCTTTTGATAAAACTGGGTAGCTACCAGATCTACGTTACATTTGTTTAATGATATCACCTGTTTTCAATCCTTGGGCTTTTAAACGCCATATTTTGGTCACCTCAACTGGAGAAAAATGTAAATTTGAGACAGCATTTTTTTTTCTGTTTTTCTACAAAATATATGTGAGTGCTAAATGATACTTAAATATTGCATCATATGGCTTTTGATTTTCTGTATGCATAAAATATCTTACGTTCATTTCTCTCTGTACCTCATTTGATATTCCAAAAAAATGTTTGTCTATAAACTTCTGGGACATGCTATAGTATAATGTTATATATAATAATGCTCCTCCTCCTATTCTATTTATTTTACTAACGACACCTAAAGATATTCCTGTATAGATTAACTCATCCATTTTTTTTTTTCAAATTTTGTTCATTAAATTGATGTTTCAAAGGTTTGTTAGAAAAAATATCCCCTAATTTGAAGTTTGAATTTGAAGAATAAAATTAGTTTAAGACATCATTTGCATGAAGCTAATAAAGGAAAAAAGAACTATTTACACAATCAGTGAACCTATAATTATTTTTTGCATTCCAGTTTAACTCTGCCAATATTTTTAAATATATAATACGTAACTATTTTATTGATATGAATATAAATGTGCTGCAAATTTTATTTTGATGTAAAACTACAGAAATGTTAAAAGAAATCAATGTAAATAAAACTAAAATTTAAATATCGATGTTCAGATTGCCTGTTACTTCTTTTTAATTATTTAAATATTATAAAATTTGATTTTTCATATGGCTGTTATGTGTGTCTCTAATTAGTTTATATTAGACATCTTTTCACATATTTAAAAAAATGTGTGGAATAATGATTAAAAGGTATAAATAATTAGAAAAAATATTCCATTCTTTCATTCGCATGCACACAGTATTTAGGTGCGTGATTAAATTCATTACACTGTGTGCAATTTTCAGTAAGCTTGGTTGTACTAGCTAATTCAATAAACATATGTAAATGTATTATGAGTTGATATATGCTATGATTTATTTATGCATAAAGTGTCATTGATCTGATTTGAGATGACTCATTGTAAATCTTGGGATACTCAATAAGACCACCCATTGTGTCAATTGGAATGTAAAAATGCAAACAAAAGTTTTCAAACTTCTTATTTAGAACATTAAATAATTTGTTTTAGACTTCATATTAAATATTTGTGTTTCTCCATAGGCCTTAATGATTGCAGAAAGTATTGCTGACTTTTAAAAAATGGCATATAATGATAAAAATGTACACCATGTTCTTCCTGATTCACTTTTAAATATTAGATCATTTTTATCTCCTGGCATTCATGAACTGTTGTGTCATTCTGGAATGAGTAATGACACAGTGAATATTTTAACACCTGAAGGCACTTTGAACTGGAAATGCCTTGATGAACTGTCATTATTCCAAAGTACGTTATTCTTGCTATTAGAAATTAAAAAATATATTTTTTTTTATTAGTTACTAAGGTTAGGATTGTCTGTCTTTAATTTGTAGTTGTAACATTTATACTGTGGGCACTTGAAATTAAACTCTATTTACTGCTTTCAATGTAAAGTGGGATGAACGATCTGTAGTGAGAATGGTAAGCCTCTTGCATGTTCTATGGTGCTCAATTCTGATATTTCAACATGAAGTGATACAGTATAATAGGAAAATTTTTATTCCACTCGATACTTATCTGTAAGCAAGTTCTTATTAAAGCAGTAGGCACAGAAGATAAACATTTCTTTTTATCAAAATATATTTTGACCTGTATTTTGTTATTTTCTCATATGTTTTAGTTTTAATGTTATTCAATTTTCATTAATATAATAGTAATTCTTTCACAGTGCTGTACTACTTTTGCACCTTTGAAATTAAATAACTCATGAAATTTTGCATTCATTATGTATGCACGCAAAATTTCGACATCCGTTTTTAGCTCAAACCAGGGGGTGTTTTTTTAGGAGAAAAAGAGGCATTGTCCCCAACCTAGAGTTGAACTAGGGTCTCTCCGTTAAACCCGGAATGCCTTAACCTCTATGCCAATGAGGACAAGAACAGTACTCTCTTTCTCCATGTATAAGGTTTTAAGGTATTATTACCCTTCTCAGGGATAATACAATTGCCAAATAATGGTCAACATACAAAGCCTCTGGTGTGAGTTTTTTGTACCTTTTTTCATGGGGAATTTTATTTTCGATGATAATTTTGACACCTACATTTAAGCTTAACCTAGAGCTTTTTTAGTATAGGAGAAAAAGAGACGTTGTCCCCATCTTAGAGTCGAACTAGTGTCCCTCTATTGAGCCTGAAGTGCCTAACAGCTAGGCCAACAAGGACAAGAACAACACCCTTTTTCTCTATATATAATTGTAAGATATTATTACCCTTCACAGGGATAACACAATTGCCAAATAATGGTTAACATGCAAAGCCTGTAGGGCAAGTTTTTTTGGGTGGTTTGTTGGAATTTTATTATGAATAATAATTTTGACACCCTCGGTTAACACGTTGAGTGCCACTCGAATTTATAAGGAAACCCTGTCAGGCCACGCGCGTTGCTTAGAAGTATGCTGGTATTGTGGTATATTCTAAATAGTTACATTTTATATAAAAATATCATGAAGAAGAATATCAGTATCACTGAATTTCAGAAGAAATTAGCCGTACACCTCACAAATTGCCGGGAAGAAGACATTCTATCTAGCAGTATTGCAACAACTTCTAAAAAACCATGGCACAAACTCTAAAAAAAACCTGGAAATGTCTCTACAGTGCGAAGATATTGTAAATTATGCTATGAAGAAAATGCAAGACAATCTGGTACAGAAATGGCCAGAAAATTGGCTAAACTTGTCGCCACATTTTGTGATACCTGCGAAGGACAACCGTTTTTATGTTTACGGTGTACCAATAAAATCCATTAAAATATTTTGAAAAGAAATATTTAAATATATTAATGATACAATCCTGTAATAAATAAAAATTAAGTAAATTTTAAATAAATTTTAGGTAATTACTTAAAACAATGTAAATTTTTTAGTTTTATATCATATTTTACACTGTCAGTCACCGGTGACTGGACGCGGCCTGAACTGAAAGTTCAGTGTCAGTCACCGATGACTGACGTGGCACTCAATGTGTTAAGCTCAGTCTGGAGCTTTTTTTGTATAGGAGAAAAAGAGACATCATCCCCGTCCTAGAGTCAAACTAGTGTTCCTCCATCGAGCCTGGAGTGCCTTAACTGTTATGCCATCAAAAACAGAAAAAAGCTTCTTTTCTCCACATGTAAGGTTGTGAGATATTATTGTCCTTCTTAGTGCCAATACAGTTGCCAAATAATGGTCAGCACATAAAGCTACCAGGGTGAGGTTTTTGTGATTTTTCTTAGATAATTTATTATACGTAATAATTCCGATACCCACGTGTTTTAGCTCAAACTAGAGGGTTGTTTTTTTCTAGTAGTTGGCATCGTCCATGACCTAGAGTTGAACTAGCGTCTCTCCGTTGATATTATTACACCATCCATAAGATATTATTACACTTCTCAGGCTAAGTCCTGAGAAGGGTAATAATATCTTACAACCTTATGTGCGGAGAAAGAGAGCTTCATTCCTGTCCTCGATGGCCTAGCAATTAAGGCAGTCCAGGCTCAACTGAGAGACCCTAGTTCAACTTTGGGTCAGGGACGATGCCTCTCTTTCTCCTAAAACGAAAAACTGTAGTTTGAGCTAAAAACTTGAGTGTTAAAATTTTTATGTATAATAAATTCCCCATGAAAAATCACAAACTTGCCTTGGTGGCTTTATGTGTTGACTATTATTTGGCAATTGTGTTATCCCTGAGAAGGGCAGGGTTTCCACAGCTGCGCCAAATTGTTCCAGACTGTTAGTCCTGCTCTTTTTAACGTCAAAGCATATATTTTTTGCAATATTGTACCACCTTGTGCTAAAAGTTTAAAATAAACTGTGCCAAGTTTTTTTTATTTGTATTAAAATTGCTAAACGTAGGGAACTTCACCTCATTGTAATTTTTATTTAACTTTTAAACTGGCATTACCTACAGTGTTCACTAGAAAAGGATGTGATACTGTCTAAAATAGTCGCGAAGAGCCCACTGCCAGTGCTACTAACTCGAAAAGAAAAAAAGTGTTACATCTAGCAAGGAATCGGTTCCTGATGTGCAGCCTGACAAGGTTTTTGCTCACATAAACTGGCAGCAGTGTTGTTAATCTTATCGGATTTCAAGCTAGATATAGGGTTTTGAAGTTGGCAGCACTGACGGAGCTCAGCAACGACAAACTGAAGCGAAATTTTTCCCAAGTAGAGTGTGTAATCTGTTTACATATTTTTTAAACTGGATTTGAATATCTATTATGGATGTCATTAGCAAAGGGCAAGGAGACTTGTCCCTTCACCCCCAATTTTAATTCCTAGTAGGTTTTATTATTTTTAAGTAGTATATTACATTACATGCTGGGTCATTCTATGTCAAATCACCCAAGCTCACAACCTGACCATTTCAAGTTTTTATGAAATTTGGCTCATTTGTTCCACTTTCAGAGAAATTAGTAAATGCCCAATAATTTGTCCTTATTGCTATTGGTTCACCAGGAAATACAAATTTAAAATGAGCTGATAGCTCAAATTTTAGCATTACTTGTGACAAATTTTCCCATAACTTCTGTCTGAATGTAGAAACAATATTGGTATCTTTGAAAGTACTTAATGTGGCTTTCTTATGATATCGACATGAGTATATATATCAAATTTTATTTTCAAAGCTTGACTGACCCTACATATCTCAAAACAGGGCACTTTAATTTTTGTTTTAAAAATATATGTTATTCTTCCATTTTATTTTCTACCATATCTGAGAATCTTACTTTGGGACCACCATAGGATACCGGTAATTAATTTGAACATACTGTGCTTGTATCCGTTTTTCATTCAAAAATTGTTTAATGCGCGTTTTCTGACATTATGTGTGTTTTAATTTTTTTTTAAGAAAAGTATTATATGCTATTCTTCCAAATTTATTTTCTACAATATCTCTGTGAATCTCATTCTAGGACATATGAAATACTTGAATATTAAAATTGGAAATTACATTTTATACCAAAATGACCTTTCATGCGCATTTGCCAAAAACCAAAAATACAGATCTTGGCAAATAGGTTTTTGGCTGCAATCAGTCCTAAACATGTTTCGTTAAAAAGGGTTTTACAAATGTTTTACTGATATTATTTATTTACCCATTTCACATGAGTAGAACATTCTCAGAGGGAAAGGGGGATGGGCGGGAAGTGGTAGAATGAGCATTTTAATAGAATTTTCTGGAGAACAGTGGAAAGGCAAATCTCTGCTTAACTTTATCTGTTATTTCCACTCACTAACAGTTCAGCTAAAGCAACTATAAATGTTCTGCATCAAACATATGGCTGGCCACGTGGGTTTGATCATTAAAGTTATTCACTGGTCATATGTCAAGAAGAGAGGGGCTTGGCATTCAAATCCTTAGAGAGAGAGAAGAAGAGCAAATACTGTTTAGAGAGCTCAGTTAAAATAGTTCAGATTTTGTAGGCAAAAGACTTGGATACTCAGGTTTTGGCATTTCAGTTATATGCTTTATTCTGGTGATTTTGAGAGAAATTGCTTAAAAGATGGAGTCTTCAGAGCTGAAAAAAAAATGGCAATAGCCAGTATGTGTTGCAATCCATTCAATGAAGCAGGTCATTTAAATGCGAGAAAAAATTTAAGGAATATTCCCTCGTTGATGATAAAGAAAAATTCCATTTTGAGAGGGAGAAATATGATTTGTGATAAATGTCCGAAGAAGCTGCAGTTAATAAAAAGTTCAGAAAGTGAGAATGAATCTCCAGTTATATCAGGTACAAGTGGAACTTCTGCTAACAAACACGAGATAGTTGCTAAATGTGGTGATCAGACATCATATACTTCCGATTATAAAGGAGAAACAGCAATATCTACATTAAATTAGAGCTTGCAAAGTATTAGGAAAACACAAATAAAAAAGACTTATTGAAATGAAATACCCAAGAACTAAACTAAAAAAAAAAAAAAGCAAAGTTTTAAACAAAAGATGACTATTCCTGACAGTGATTCAGCTGAATTGGAGATAATTTCTCAGTTAAAAGAAAAACTGAAGAGAATTGAGAACAGAAATTTACAAGTACAAATTTTAACTGTTTTGCCTGCGAGCTGGTCTACTAAAAAGGTAGAAAAAGAATTTGGAGCCAGTTATTACATTGTGAAAAAAAACTAAACAACTCGTTAAAGAAAGGGGAATCCTATCATTTCCCAACCCAAAACCTGGGAAGACTGTAAGTCAAGAAGCAGTAAGCCTTATTCAAACATTTTATAACAGTGATCATATAAGTAGGATAATGCCAGGAAAAAAAAGGCTCAATTAAGGTTGATGGAGAGAAGACACATACAGAAAAGACTGATACTGAGTAATCTAAATGAAGCATTTAAGCACTTCGCACATGAGAACCCAAAACTTAAAATTGGATTTTCCAAATTTGCGGAACTCAAACCAAAAAATTGCAGTTTGGCTGGTGCTAGTGAAACATGTGCTATTTGTTTTTGTCATATTCATCAAATTGTTAAATTAATGTTGCTGGAATGTAAATTGAAGGAACTAGGTAAAATACAAAATATTCCTATTGAGTCATTCAAGACATGCATGGCACTATTATTCAGTAACCCTGCACAGATAATTCGTTACTTAGTAGACAGTGAAAATTGCCCTAAACTTAAGGAATTTAGAAAATACACCAAAATGCTTTTTTCATGAAAATAGCATACAAACAATAACATATAAACAGTGTATTTATTTAAATCGAACGCTACGCAGATTAAATTAAATAACACTATAAATCAACGTTTATTGGCGTAGTGATACCAGCGCCGATGTTATGGCGTGATTAGATGGTGAAACGTTCAAAAGAAAATAAACATTTATGCGTTTGGTGGGACCTGAACCTATGACCTTCTAGTTGCTGGGTGGAGGCTCTATCATCTGAGCTACGAACGACAAAATCTAATCCTTTACGAACGTATATAAGGACTATTTACTGAAGCCGGTTATTTTGCAGAATGGTATAGTACATGGATTACTTTTTAAAC
Organism: Dysdera silvatica; assembly: GCA_006491805.2. Classification (NCBI taxonomy): domain Eukaryota; kingdom Metazoa; phylum Arthropoda; class Arachnida; order Araneae; family Dysderidae; genus Dysdera; species Dysdera silvatica. Next base: position 16,683 of record QLNU02014173.1, read on the forward strand.
CAAATTACAAAAAGACCGTTATTAAATTGATTGAAATGCCCGTTGCAGCACATGTATTAATTAAATCGAACACTATGCAGATTAAATTAAACAATACTATAAATCAGTGTTTATTGGCGTAATGATATTTGTATTATTATTTAATATAAACAGTGGTTAAATATTGATCGTTCAGTTCTCAAAACTTCGTTTCCCAGTTGTGATGACTTCATTGAGGATCATGCCACAATTGACAACTTTAGTGAATGAAACTGTTTCCTTGATTTGATGATTTAGAAAAGTCTATAAGATGTAAGTTTTTTTTTCTCTTTTGATAGGTTTTGAGTTGTTTTTTTCTCTCTCTCTTTTTTAAATTATCCTAAGCCATATGTTCAAATACACACTGTTTTTACCTATTAGAATCTTCAATACTGTGATACAGCAGTTCAAATATAATCCCCTTATTGTGTATTAAAAAATGTAAAGCCATGCTTATTGTTTACTATTAATGACTGCCATTTAAACCCACCGTTTTAGACATAATGGTTGAAAACAAGTTCATTAAACAATTTTTGAATGAAAACAGATACAAGCACAGTATGTCTAAATTAATTACTCGGTATCCCATGGTGGTCCCAAAGTAAGATTCTCAGATATGGTAGAAAATAAATGGAAGAATGACATATATTTTTTAAAGATAAAATTAAAATACCCTTTTTTGAGATACGTAAGGTAAAATGCGTTGACCGTGAAAATAAGAATTTTAAATATATATTCATGTGGCATATCATAAGAAAGTCCACATTAAGTACTTTCTAAAGATACCAATATTAAGTCTCTGCATTAATTAGGATGGAAGTTATGGGAAAATTTGTCATACAAGAAATACTAAAATTTGAGCCATCAACCCATTTTCAAAGTTGTGTATTTAAGAAACTAATAACAATAGGAACTAATTACTGGGCATTTATTCAATTCTCTGGAAGTGGAACAAATGAGCCAAAGTTCATAAAAAATTGAAAAGGTCAGGTTGAAAATCCGTTTTTTTTTTTTTTGGTTGATTTGACATGGAATGACTGACCATGCTGTTACTGGAGGGTGGCCAGCCATCGGGAAAATTCGGAAATGTACTTGAATTTTTAGCACCTCAGAATGTCCAGAAATATGCTTGAAATTCATATTTAATTTTACAGTCCGGTCCGCGTCTGGAAATTTTCCTCCTCTTTGTTTTGGTTGGCCACACTGTAAAGTATGCATTATATGAATAAAAAATACAATGAAAACAGACAATATTTTTCAATTCGAATAAAAGAAAATGTATTAAATAATGAATCGCAATTCCAATCTTAGTTTTGATAAATATAACTGAGATGCTGATCTTTATAGGTTTTCAGCTACCATTATGCCATTATTAACATATTTTAAAATTACGGAAATGTCTAAAATAATGCAATTTATTCATATTTTCATATTTTAGTTTGTGAACTACCCCTGCTATATTTCATGGGCATCTGGTGCCAATTTGTGTCTATAAACTTAACATAAACAATTGTTACACACTTGCTTATGTCCTATAAAAGTCATGGAAATTTAAATTGCCCATAACATCCCTATTTTCACTGACATGTGCATTCCATCCATGTGATCTTGTTACCAGACAATGTTGCCAATTTTCCCCACCTGATTTAACAGATTTAGCTAAGAAAATTTCTAAGACTAATTGAAATCCGCTAAATTTACAAATTTTACACTAGATTTGCCAGTTCCCCACTTTTGAAGAATATTATGGCAGCTCATTATTTTTTTTTATTAATCATTTTAATAAACAGTACTAACACAAGTTAGTATTGTTTATTTAAATTATAGATTTAAAATTTAGGAGTCAAAAGTTTTGTAGTGAGGTTGAAACTATCATTACCACAGATCTATATTATTTTATTCAAGCAATTGGCTGTACAAAATGAAGATTTAAAGCAACTTCAAATAAAACGTGCGGTTTTGTAGAACACCGTCTTCTGCATATAGCCGCGTTAGCTAAAGCTGTATTTGTAATAAATTCAGTAAGTTTATTTACTAATACAGGGAGGGTTATTCTGAAGTAGCTTAAATGTTACATTTCAATTATTTAAATACATAAGGCAAGTTTAAAGTAATGAACAAAGCAGTTCTGAAAATAAACTTCAGGAAATGGATGCAAGCTGCCTATTTCAATATTTAGATCGTTTTTCATGAAAGATTTTTGCATTAAAAAATAACTTTGACACTAGTGACAGCTCTCGTAAAAGGTTTAATAAGTTGATCCCATGGAATGCTGAATGTGAGGGGGATTTCAGTGTCAACAAACGTTGGCTGTCTGCTTTCTGCAAGGCAAATTTAAATATCCCTATCTTTACTGTCTTGAGGCAGATAAAATCTCATTTGAAAAGACTGAATGGGGATATAAATAAAATTCATTTGATTCCTGCTTTTTGAAAGCTGTTCATAGCTCAAGACAGATGTACCATAATTAAATTAAAGCAGAAAATTCCCAGGAAAATGAGAACTGTTCTAGCCCTACTATTGTTAATCATATTAAAGAAATATTAGAAGAGAAAAAGTTGAAAAATCAGTTAGCTACAGCGCAAGCAGGGTTAAGCTTAGCTGAAAAATAAAAAATCATTGATGAAGGCCTCTGAAAAAAAAGATTTTGTCGAAATTGGAAGCGACTAAATTCTGCTGAAAGGTGCTAAGGACAAAAGCAAGCATGGATACAAGGAGGGGGTCACAGGGGTCATGACCCCCAAAATATATTTTTTCACTGTAAAAAATTCCAACTTTCATGATAAATGAAGGGTGTTATTCCAAGACCATGGCAAATTCTGTTCCCGACCCCAACCCCCACCCCAAATGAAAATCTTCATCCACCCTGACAAAATTTTTAAAAAGACATGGAAAAATAAAGAACAGCAGTTAAAATTATCAAATGACCAAACCAACAAAAATAATTTGAAATTGATATTCAATTCAGAAATAAGTTGATTGTAACATAGGCCTAAGGGAGGGAAGTTATGTCCTTATTACATTCAATGTTTTGTTTTTAATTTTCCATATCTTTGTACCCATGCCTGTAAATTATTTTGATATTTCACGTAGTTCAGTGTATGATGAATGTTAAGCATAAACTACAATTTCTTAATGTTTTGGAAAACTCTAAAGTTCAATATCACAAAACTGCACATTGTCTGTTGAGTCCTTATTGCACTCGACTCTTCATTAATGCAAACTGTAGATGTTCATCAATAATTTTAGTTTATTAGTTACTTTAGAGTCTATCATAAAACTTAGTTTCGTTAAGGTTAAATTTTACTAGACATAAATGGAATGCTTTCTGCTGAAATTGCTACAAAATTAAAAAAATCTGCTCCAAACTGCTACAAAATGTTATTTTTTCTGCTCCAAACTGATACGAAATGGAATTTTTACTGCTCCAAAAGTACTGTTCAGCTGTGGAAACCCTGGAAGTTAATAATAATTTACAACCTTACATACGGAGAAAAGTAGCTTCGTTCCTGTCCTCGATGGCCTAGCTGTTAAGGCATTCCGAGCTCAACAGAGAGACCCTAGTTCAACTCTAGGTCGAAGGCAATGCCTCTTTTTCTTCTAACACAAAATAAAAAACTAGTTTTAGCTAAAAACGTGAATATCAGAATTACTACATATAATAAATTCCCCACAAAAACTCACAAAAATCTTGCTCCGGTGGCTTTGTGTTTTGACCATTATTTGGCAGTTGTGTTTGCCCTAGAAGGGTAATAATATATTACAATTCATTATGTATTTAAAATTAATGAATAATGACCAAACAAAAGAACTTAGATGCTGAATTGGTCAGGCAAAAACAAAATTAAGTCTGCAGCTTAGAATCATAATTCTGAAATGCTATATGAATTCTGTACTTTAAAAGAAAAATAAAAACAAAAAATGCTAGAAACAAAGTCGAAGCTTTCAAAATGTGGAGCCTTAAAAAAATAATGAAAATTATGTAGACTAATAATGTATCTAACCAACAAGTCTTGATCAAGGAGAGCTGTCATTATACAATTATGAAAAGAAAGTTAGCATATTGTCACAATAGTACATAGTAGCATATGGTGCACAGCGAAATATGCAAACTACCTCAATTACTACTAAAGGGGGAACATAACAAGAGGTAGAAAAAGAAGGATGGATGATCTAAAGGCTGGGGCAGTTCTAAACACAGCGGAAATTATCCATAAGAGCAAAGATAGTTAACTGTTGTCCATATTGGCTGCTATCCCATCCCCCCCCCCCTCTCTCTTTTATATAATCAAGATTCAGAACTACTGGAACAAACTGAAAAGGATGATAAAGGATGTTAAATAAGCCATATTTGGTGAAATTCCCATGTCCGCAAAGGACCTGATTTGGCTGTAGAGTAAAGGTATGCATTATTTACATCGGCATTATGTAGGCAATTACATGAATCAAAAAAAAGTTAATTTTTTGACACATAATTTAAGTGATTGACCTAATAATGTAACAAAAAAAAAAAAAATGGAAATTCCCTTCCCTGGCCTTGAGTAGTGTCACCATTTAGTCATCAAAGATATGGAAAACGATTGTTTTACAATACTGGGGGCAATTGGAAATTGTCAAGCGTGAGTAATAGGTGGACATCAACAGAAACAACTTGGATCCAGTGAACAAATTTCCAAAAATGAGCTGTTCTGGAACTACCGGGATGTTTTTACTTGCATCCACATTAGTTAATCATGTAAAAAAAAATTGAAAAATTCACCGTTCTAACCTAGAACCATATTGGAAAAAGTTCCACCACTTTCTAAGGTCCAAAACAACTTCCCATGACCAAATTTATGGCCCAAACTTAAGCCTCACATTTGGGCCATAGTTAATCCAAAAATTTGTTAACAGATCAGGTCTCTGTCCCAGTTAGTTCAGATTAACGAGAGACTACTTTTTCACACTCGCGTTTAACAAAGGCATGATGATGTTCATGGCCGGTATCTTTACATTATGTCAATGTACATGTTTTGGAAGGTGGCGCCATGACTGAACATTATATTTACCAATTCTTTTCTTTTTCTATCACTATTTGACATTTTACAAAAAAATCTTTTGAGGTTCTTAAATTTGGCAGCTGTTTCATAGCTCTATTGTATTTTGTGGCAACAACATAGTCATGTGAGACCTCATCATAACTTTATGGACATTTTGCATATCGTATAGTTCAAGATTTATTTACATTCTCACTGCAGATAATTTTTAAAACAGGAAGTTCATCAGTAATATCATTTTATACTGCAACTTTGTTCACTTTTGATAAACTGTTCTAGTATAAAAAAATATTAAGTGTAAGTTCAATATCGTTAAAAGTCCTTATTTTGATGTTTAAAATGAGTTTTTATGTGAAGAATTAAACCCAAAATTATGTAAAAAAAATTCACATTTTGAGAAAAGCAAGTTTTTTAGATATATTACACTGAAGTGCCAGGAAAACTGGTACATCTACTTAACATCATGTAGCCCCCCCCTCCCCCCACCATGCACACATGCCGCAACATGATGTGGCATGGACTTGGCTAATGTCTGAAGGTATTTTGGAGACAATTCTCACCAGGAATCCTGCAGAGCAGTCCACAAATCCATAGAAGTGGTGGAAATGTTTTCTGAACAGCACGTTGCAAGGCATCCCAGATATGCTTGATAATGTTCATGTTTGGCGATATAGGTGGCCAATGGAAGTGTCTAAAGTCAGAAGAGTGTTCCTGGAGCCACTCGGTAGCAACTCTCGATGTGTGGGGTGTCGCATTATCATGCTGAAATTGTCCAAGTCCGTCGGAATGCACAATGGACATGAATGGGTGTAGGTGATCGGACAGGATGCTTACATACCTGTTACCTATCAGGGTTTTCTTTAGACCACAGGCGTATGCAGAAAGTTCATAAGGGGGTTATAGACTTAATGGGAGGGGTTACAGAGCTACAACTCATATATTCCTATGTTAAATATACAAAATTTCATTGCAATGGGGTTACAACCCCCATCAACACCCCCTGCATACGCCAATGCTCTAGACATATCAGGGGTCCCATATCACGCCAAATGCACACGCCCCATATCATCGCAGAAGCTCCACCAGCTTGAACAGTCCCCTGTTGATATATAGGGTCCATGGATTCATGAGGTTGTCTTCATATCCGTACACGTCCATCCGCCTGATGCAATTGGAAACGAGACTCCTGAGGCCAGGCAACGTGTTTCCAGTCATCAACAGTCCAATGGCGGTGTTGGCATGCCCAGACGAGGCGTAAAGCTTTGTGCCGTGCAGTCAACAATGGCACACGAGTGGGCCTTCGGCTCCGAAATCCCATATCAATGATGGTTCGTTGAACAGTTCGCACGCTGACACTTGTTGATGCGCGAGCCTTGAAATCCGCGGCAATTTGAGGAAGTGTTGCACGTCTATCTCGTTTAACGATTCTCCTCAGTCGTCGAATGTCCCGTTCTTTCAAGGTCTTTTTCCGACCACACCACTGTTAGAAATTTGATGTTTTACCAGATTCCTGATATTCACGGTATACCTGTGAAATGGTCATATGTGAAAATCCAAATTTTGTTGCTATCTCGGAGATGCTATGTTCCATCTCTCTTGTGCCGACTATAACGCCACGTTCAAAATCACTTAAATCTTGATAATCTGCCATTGTAGCGGCAAGAACCGATCTAACACCTTTGCCAGACATCTCTTGTCTTATATAGGTGCTGCCGACCGCATCGCGTTACGCTGATTGGTTGCAAAGCTCCGTTATTTGCATACGCACGCCTGTACCAGTTTTTCTGGCACT
>QLNU02014174.1:3715-15080 GCA_006491805.2 Dysdera silvatica
TCAATTGATTGAAACTAAGAATACTAACTTTGGTTAATAATATTAGTCAAACATATCTCGTGACTTCCTGGATATTAATTAAATAGACCTTATTTTAATTACAAGATCAGCTTTTATTGATTTCCTTAGAGCATCGTAAACGACATGAAAACGTATTAGACAGGCTACTTTCTTGTTAGACGACGGTAAAGTTAAACCAACTAAACATAATTACCTGTTGCCACTTCTAGTTGGCGTTATCGCAACAACCGTTGCCATCCAACGTATACAATAACATCGATAAATTAAAGTTACGCTGCTGTAACTGAGGAATATATAATAAATTTAAATAGATTTGTCGTTGTAATTTTATATGTGATACATTAGTAAGTTTGCACACATTTGCCGTTACACATATACACACACACACACAATACTAACTAATATAAATTACAAACTAAATAATTTTGCTATGCACATCAACAGCGAAGCGCCAAAAGCATTCGGTACCATATTTTTGCATCCCAACGTAGATTTCTGAAAATACTTAGACATCCCTGAGGAAATGGCTTTTGTTGCCAAGTTTTAATGTCTGAATCGAACTTTTACTTCTCATCTCGGTCTACATTTCCGAGCTGTGATATTAGATAAGCATGAATCAACACGTTGTGTACAATCTCATTCGCCTAGCACTACATAATGAACCATATCAAACAGATGACGTTAAAGTGGCACCACAACGGGTAAGGTCATTTTCTATAAAAGTATAATTCATTCAAACACTACCAACACACGCATTTACCGCGATAATTTGAAATATCCACCAAATGAAATAAATCATTCGGAGAAGATTGAGAAAGCATACAATTCTTTTTTGCATATCCAAAAACTTTACAAAATAATTGGCATAAATATACATATATATCTTACGAAACATGAGAATGAAGGTATATATGTGAAACATTGTTTACAGTGCAATGTGTGATTATCGAAAGTGAACTCGTGAACATATCATACAAAAATATTAAACATATATGCCTGTTTTCACATAACATTAGTAAATAATAAGTAGAAAAACCTTTGGTGCTCTTTTGGATATTTCACTAACTGTGAGGATAAATTTTATAAGTATGTAAATTCTCTCTCCATGGGTAATTGAAAATCTGTTCTGAAATCATGCCCCCTATTGTTTATCCCGCAAGCCAAAGAATAAAAGCACTAACAGTTGAGACATTTGTGGAGGGAAGCGTGAAGTTAAACACAACTTCAAAGTATTTAAAGTTTGAATTTTCGCCTCATTTACCTCATATCTTATTTACAGAGTTACAACTCACATATTCCTATGTTAAATATACAAAATTTCATTGCAATGGGGGTTACAATACCCATTAATATCTCACTGCGTACGCCAATGATTATAATATAAATTGATCTAACCTTATGCACACAATAAGATAATTGATAAAATTCCTATGAACAACAAAATGTAATACAATTATTGCGCATTAATTATAATTGATTAAACTTATAGAACACCCGTTATATTTTCCCAATTTTTTCAGTTTGTTGTCCTTCAATCAATTTTTTAATTTATTCGTCATAATCCTTCTTTCTAAGAAAAAGATGTTTCGTATATTTTTAAAATTAATTTTTAAGGAATTTCTGTGTATCTTTTCGAACTGTTAATCTTTGAATACTTTATTTCATTAATATTATATTACTGATACCTTCTTTATTGTAATGTCCTTTTTCATTATACGTTTCCTGGTCGAATTCGTTGTACAGAAAGTATGAAATTTCGAGCATTATTCGTCACTCGTAAGCCCATGAAAGGAAGAAAAATTTCAAAATACATACAACTCGGGTTCTAAAGAACTGGAGCCAAAGTGCCCTGCCAAAACTAAAGCTCCTAAAGAACTGATTCTGCCTCGATTCGTTGACGACTGCATGCATAAAATGTACTCACTAAAATGGGTTCTCTTCATGGGGGATTTATGGCTCTGCCTGAGAGCGGGCATTATTGTTAGGCAATGTGACAGCAACAAATACTAGTTTGACATTTTTTTTCCCTTTCCTTCGTTTTCGTCGGAAGAGAGGAACACATTACATGGAAAAACAAAAATCTCAATAAAGTGAACAGACATTTATCTCCTATTAACCGAGATTCTACTTTTTGTTCCTAAAACGCGTGAAACCCTTAATGTAGTTAAATACTGTACCGAACTTAAAATGCAAATACTGGAAGAGCAATGAACATATATATATCATAAATATATCATAACAGACAAGACAGTCCCACATAACCGTCCTGACATAACCCTCGTCGATAAATCGAATAAGACCACGTACTTAATCGACATAGCAGTACCCAACACCAATAACATACAGACAACCTACACAACGAAAATCACCAAGTACCAAGATCTCAGACATGAAGTACGAGATATATGGGGTATGGAAAAGATCCTCATCATCCCGTTAGTCATCTCAGCAACAGGGATAGTACCAAAAACGCTTGCGACGAATTTGGAGATACTCAACATTGACCCAAACACCTACATTGAAATACAAAAAGCCACAATCCTAAACACGTGTCACATTGTCAGGAAGTTTCTAGACATGGCACATTAAGAAGTGATGTAAAAAGAGGCTTGGGAACATGGCGCTCTGCCCGTCCCAAAGCCTGTTTCCGCCAAGAATGGGCGAGGAAAACTTTTTTTATATATATATATATCAAACATTTTTTAAATTATGCAAAAAGTTACTGCATACTATCTTAATATTTGTGGATTCAAAAAACGTTATTACAGTTGTAATAAATTGAAGAAAGACAAAATGAAAAGCTAAACATTTTTGCCTAAGTATTATCCCAAACTTTGATAAATAGGGAGAAAAACCTAAAAATTATTTTAAATGAACGCACTTTTATAACACGAATTTAAATAACATGGTCTTACGCAAGGTCATAACTATGGGTTAACTTTTGATCTGTGATATGAAATCAAAAGAAATATTATACTACAATCAATTTATTTTTTGTAAGAAACTACTTATCTCAAGATAATTCCAACTCCGCCAAATTTTTATTTGTACTTTATAATTTATATTCTATTCATATAGTCTATAAAAAAGCCTTAAGTAGTTTGTGAAAAAGTGTGAATATATCACAAAAGAATTGCATGCATTACTTTCGTACTGAGTAACTTATTGCAAGCGTTCCCATTTTAGTCCACACTGTATCTAGTACTCTAAGCAGGACTAATCCTTCTATTTTTAGCTCGTCGTTTCTTGCAATTGTCCTTGCAAAGACACCTTTCGTAAATGAACACGATAATGGCCAAAAATGTCCCCATTGCGTAAAATATAAAAGCGCCTTTTAAATGTGAGAATGAGATGGGCTGTAAATTTTTTGCCTGTGGCAACAACCTTGCCTCCTCTGCCAATTTAGTTAGAGGAACAAAACCGCTGTGCTTTCTATGTATAGCAAGTATTCCTGATTGTAAAATTCTTAAAACAGCTTTGTCGAACTCTTCTTTACGTATAAAACCTTTACGATAGACAAGGCCAGCGAAGTCAGTGTACAAGCTATCGTCGGATATGAATGTGTCTTCAAGGATGGCTTTGAAATATTCTAGATAGTTCACGGTCCCAAACAAAACATATCCTTCCTTGATGGCTACGTAGTCGTTCATGACACCGCTCTCATGAATATGTCTGTAATTATTATCTAAAATGCTTTGAATAACTTCATTTGTATCCGAAATGTCCTTGATTCGAATAGTTATGGAATTGTAATCAGGTGGCAGCGCCATTTTTATTTTATCAAGTTTTGCAGCCATTCCGAGTTCGTCCAAAGTTTTAATCGAATGTGCATTATTTGGGGCCAACAGAAATGATAACAAGACCGCGCAAAACGCATAGACTAAAATGCTCATAGATAAGCACGCGATAGCGCAGAATATTTCCCTTTTAACATTTCCACGGATTATTCTAAAATCTCGAACACCGGAAAATATTTCGAGGTAGGCTAAACTGTTTTCCCAAACACTTTTCATTCTCCGCTTCTTTGTGGAATATATCACGACAGAAAGCACAAAGCTGCACAGAAGAAGCGAGATCATAATACATAACCAAACCGAGAATTGGAATGGATAAAAAATTACTAAATCCTTCCTTAGTTCTCTATCTTGTTTCATTGCAAACGTGACTCGATTTACCATGGTAGGTGGAGACAAATCCACGTACTTGAAAACTTCATATGGAATACGCATTTGCGCCACGAAATCTGATATATTGTAATATAACATTAAAGGTATATATTCGCATCGATCATTTTTTATAGAAATACTCGGTGTACTTAGGGATTCAGGAAGTACAAAATCGAATTTACAGTTCATTGCCTTTGATAAGAGTTTCAAGAATTCACAATATCGTCCATTTTCACAATCATATTTTCTTGATCCAATTTCTCGGAGTTGAAACTCAGGTATGTTGCAAGTTGCAAGTCGGAATGTCTCCATTTTGTATGCACAAATTTGTGTGAACTTACAACTTCTTATTTTCTGAATTGGCGATTTATTAATTCCAGTTGTAGCACAGATTGTGGATGGATGCTGGTAACGGTATCCGACTTAAAGGCGCACGTATAATTGTAGGCCAATAGAGAAACGGGACGATTGGTTATGACAACGGCGGGTACTTCTGATGGTAATAGGAAAATACGAAATTATTGTCCAAATAATCACATCTTCCATTTAGAAAACTTCTGGTTCATGAATTACTTCGAATAGAATAAAAACAATTAGGCTGTAAATGGATAGCCCTCTAAGCACCGTGAATAAATTTCTATAAACTCACGCCTTTCATATGTAAAACCAGCAGCAATTTGCAATATACGAATGCATTGATTTCCTGAAATAAGCTCCCAATTCTTTGAGAATAACCAGGTTCACAATTTTGGTGAAAGATATAGTACTTTAAGGACCATTTTCCACTGACAGCGATTTTCGCCCTTCTTTTAGAAAGGTTGCCGTTTGTCCTTTGTACGATTCATTTGCTGTGATTATCTGCCAATGTGAATACTTTGCTAGCATATTGGGTTTTCCTAACTGGACAGGCCTTCTGTCCATGAACTTTGATATTTGACAATTATTTCTCTTAATATGCAGTAAAACCACCGAATAACTTTCACCCGCGGAACTCAGCGAAAATGACCGTCGTTTGGAGGCGGATGGTATTTAGAGGTTCACTATAAAAAAAGGAAAACAAATAAAATTAACAATAAACAAATAGTCATTTCAAGTATATTAATCATTATCATAAATATCTTATATTTAATATAAGGTAATTTTTATTATATTATTCATTATGACATTATTATCTATATTATTAAAATCATTTGAATATGAAAGATAAAATAAAGATACGTACTAATCATCAAAAAATCATATTACCACTAACAAAATCTAATTATTAATCTTTTTTAATTCTTTTAATGATTAAGTGCATTACGCCGAACAATTTTCAGAATATCCGTACTTATAAAATAACAAAAAAAATGTCAGAGAAAATAATAATGCTACAGATTTCAAATTTGGTGTGATATATTGTTATATTGAAATATATTTTACATAAAATTGCAGCAAGTTCTATGGAAAACGAAAGAAGTTGAAATTTTGATTTTTAGTTCGCCTTTACAAACGACAGCGAATTCCGCAATTTAATATGGTGAGGATTGGCGTAAAACGCGATGTTGAAACGAGAAGCTCTAATTCTGTTGCATCGAAAATTTCATTGACGTCATAAAACTCGTGACAAATTATGTGATCCAAATTTGGAAGGAAATGATGTACATATTATTCCATGTGTGATGAAATCCTTAAATGAAAACACGGCAATTAAAGTGATACGAACGTTAAGATTCTGAGACACGCAGTAACGTAGCTATGGGGCATGGAGCGGTCGCTCCGAACGCCACAATTCGGAAATTAGGGGAGGGGGCGCCAATTAGCTTTCAAAAAACAAAATTCCTTTTTTTGTTTTGTCATTCTATTCTGGGGATTTTATGATTTTTTTTCCCCCACTTGATACCTTAAGTTCAGGGGGCTGCAAAACACGCAAATAGCTCTTCTTGTTGTTTAACTTTTTCATTATTCAGGAAAAGCTATTTGCGTCATGAGATGGACCTCAAAAGCTGCTGCAGTGATGGCAATATTTGGTGCAGGGCTTCTCAAGCTTTTGTGCTTGTCGAAACCTTTCGCCCGAGCAAATATTTTCGCGACTCTGACTATAGCGGTATATAAAGTAGAATGCGAATTATATATGAAATTGACACACACATTCGCTGATAAGTCACAAAAAATTTATTCGAAAACCATCCTTGGGTATACATGCGAATATAATTTTACCATGCATTAAAGACAAATATTGGCATTCATACTAATGAGCTGGGTGTGCTTGTTTTCGTTTACATAAAAGTTTTGCTAAAATTTCTGCTCCCCAAAATTTAGTTACGCGACCCATACTTTGAGAAGTCCTGAGTCACTCAACTTGACGATGCAATATCAGCATTTGAACAACTACGCTATTCTTCCTCTGGAACAATCGATTCACGTGGTGATGCTGGCCTAATACTCCTTGGCGTCCAAAAGTTCGAATTTACAGCTCTCAACAGTATAAGGATCACTTGGGTATCTGCCCGAGGCCTTTATTTTTCTGGCCTCCTGTACGATGTGGGCTATCTCATTTTCTTTAGGGGATCTTCAAGTTTAACTCTTGGCGGAGATTTCTAACCCTCCTGAGTCGATGTATTTTTTACTATCTCTGATAGTCAGGGACCTCTATAACCCGACAACCTCTATAACCAACCAGATCCCAATGTTACAGTGACTCCTGATATTTAGTTTAGATAATTGAACGTTATCTTTTCACAAAGATGAGGGTGGAGAAAGAAGGCGGCGCCAGTTATTTCTATATCACGTTCGACTTTACTTCAATAATATAAGTCTTTGACCCTCGCGTCCGAGACCCAGGTTTGATTTCCGGAATACGTCTCTAGTGTATAAATATTCTAATGAGTTTTAATTAATTAGTAATGTCGTTCAACGTTCGTTAATTAGTAATGTCGTTCAACGTTCGGTGATTAGTAATGTCGTTCAACGTTCGGTGATTAGTAATGTCGTTCAACGTTCTTTACTTACTAATGTCTTCTAGCGTGAAAAAATCAGTAATGTTTTTTCAATTCCAATTAGCAACCACCCTATTTATTATTATTTACACCTACTTATTATAGTTTCCTTTATGGGTATATTTCACACCCATCGAAGTTTTCATTCAAATTGTATATTGCAATTAACGTTAATTAGCGGAGGCTCGGGTTTTGCCATATAAAATTGCGTTGTTTTCTTTAGTTCCTCATACAATGTATTGTGTCGGTGGAAATGAAATGTCCGATAAGAAATAGGTTTGGGAATGACCCCGTACAGCTAAAAGAATTCACATACAATCTTCATGCATCTTACGTCACAGAGGTACTATAAATAGCTATCACCCGGGAGGGGAACAAGTTCTAGTTTGAATTTGTTTGGCCGTAAGGTGCTACCAAATTCAACACGGAAAACCCAGATTTGAATCATTTTCATATATGAATTAAACCTGGGACATTCTGCTGCAGTTGCTGCTCAAAATATTAGAAAAGCATTCGGGGATAATACAGCCAATGAACGAACTATTCGGCGATGGTTTGCGAAGTTTCGAAGTGGAGGTATGAGCCTGAGAAATAAACCATGTGGTCAATAAGAAGTTTCAGTTTCTGAAGATGTTCCGCTAAGTGTGATTGAAGATGAACGGTGGAATACATACCGTGAGATAGCGGCTGAGCTAGGTGTCCACCACACTACAATTGTTCGTTGCCTGGCTTCCTTGGGTAAGGTCAAAAAATGGATTCTTGGGTGCCTCGTGAATTGACAATTGCCAACAAGATGAGATGTTTGGAAGTCTGTGCTTTGCTCCTTTCCAGGAGAAAGAAGAAAGAGAACCTCTACTGCAGCGGATTGTTACCTGCGACGAGAAATTGGTCATTTATGACAATCGTAAACAATCTGCATAATGGCTGCGTAAAGCACAGTCTCCTGGGTACCATCCCAAGCCACCTTTACATCCCAGGAATGTTATACATCTTGTATGGTGGTCCACAACTGGAATAATTCATCGCAGTTTCCTGCCAAGTGGACAAACCATCACTTCAGAACGTTATTGTGATGAATTATGACAGATGCACCGGAAATTGATGGCGAAAAAACCAGCTTTGGTGAACAGGCATGGTGTTCTCCTCTTGCAAAATAATGCCTGTACTCATGTTGCACAAGGAAAGATGCTGACACTACGTGAATTAGGTTATGAAGCTTCATCCCCCCTACTCCCTCGACTTGTCTCCTACAGATTATTATCTGTTTCGTCACATGGATCGCTTTCTGTCTGGCAAACAATTCACCCAAAATACGGAGATTCACCATGCAGTTGACAACTTCTTCGCATCCCAGCCACAAGACTTCTTTAATTCCGGGATCATATCCTTGCCAGACAAGTGGCAACTTGTCTGGCAATTCAGAGTCGTCAATTCAGAGGGAGATTATTTCCAGAAGATAATTTACTACATTTGTTTTCCAGTTATTGCCATCTAAGTGTGATGATCATTTTCTGGACATTTCATCCGCACCTACTCAATAGTTCCCCCCTCTAAGTTTTATATTATAATTATCACTAATTAATGAATTCGCATCTGGTATAATTTCGGGTATCCATTTTTTTCTCTTATTTTATAGCACCGCCTTCCATATAATTAGAACTATTTCCATCTGCCAGTTGTATTTCGGTCAACAATCTTTTTTTTTTTATATAAAAATTCTATATCGCAAATGATATTTAGCGATTTTTATAAGTTTCTTTTACATTCGCTGTGCACTCACGTTGTTTTTATATTTTATTTGTAGTATTGTGCTATTACAATTAGTTTGTATTTTCGTTTGTTCGTTGATTGAAATTTTATTGCGGAAGAACGACAAAGATCGTTATGCACCAGACATGGTGAGACCGCACATATTTCGTACGTATTCTCGTTTTCTGCCTTGCAGACTTGTTATGTTACAGACTGTTTTATGTTATTCGGGTGTTTTCTCTAGGAACTTCCTGACTCGGCGTGTGTTTAAAATTTGAGGCTTTTGTAACTCTGTGTATTCTATTATTATTATTATTTTCATATATATATATATATATATATATATACATACATTATTTAAAAAATCTCAAGAAAGGAAATTTTAAATTTACCTTAATAATATTAATAAAATTTTCAATTTGCCGCAAGGGCAGAAATAATGTTCTTCTCTCTCCGGGAAAGTTTGCATATTCTTCATTTTTTAAATGAAAATTTAAAAATCTAAGTTTTTTTAATTTACTTTAAACAGATAATCGAACTTAAACGATTTCATATCTATTTTTGATCAAAGTTCCAATATTTAAAAATATCTATTTTTTTCTATATTAAGTTTATGTTTAAACAAAATTATGACCTTGTTTTTTATTTTTTAGACATTAGAAAATTTCATTATTTTTCTTAAAAAATATTCTAATGAGGACGTTACTAATCTGAGTCCATATCAACACTCTTGTAGAAAATATCTTCACGCAGAATTGTATTTTTCAAGCAGATGCAACTAAACTCTTCAATCGATCAAAATTTATTTTCCTGGTTAAGACATATATACAAAAAAAACATACTTTATAAAATAAAGTATGTTATAAAGTATGTTATAAAATAATAATTACCTGCAGCGAAGAAAACAATGACAAAAGGTTTACAAAACCAACTTGGTCATTGTACCCGAAAAATAAAAATTAGAAGTCAAGCAAGTGTCAGGTATGTATTAAATTAAATCATATACCGGGTCAAAGTCTAGAATATGCGCAATCAGCGTTATAAAATCGAACTAATTCATAAAATACAATAAATTAAAAATTTACACCATATATAAAATATAATAAATTAAAATTAATTAAAATCATGGAATATAGTGCAATATATGAATTATGTGTGATCCAATATTTCATAAACAGTTGCAAATATTAAGTTTTGTTAAGAACACGTTAATTCTACAATTAATAAAATATAGAATAGAATTTGCAATCTTATGCTAAAAAAGAAATGTATAACACTGCTTTAGTTTAGGTCACATGTCATACCCTTATAATTATTCATATATTATTAATTCCTATTTATTCATATATTATTAATTCCTATTTATTCATATATTATTAATTCCTATTTATTCATATATTATTAATTCCTATTTATTCATATATTATTAATTCCTATTTATTCATATATTATTAATTTATAGTCATTCATATATTATTAATTTATAGTCATTCATATATTATTAATTTATAGTCATTCATATGTTATTAATTTATATTTTTTAGGCCACATATTGCTGATACAATCAACAATTTAAAATATGTAAATTTAAAGTCACAAACAAAGGTAAGCTTACTGGTACATAAGATCGACAGAAAAAGTGAATTCTCGATTTCACGAATTTCTGGACCGAACTATCCGGACAAATAAAAAATATCATAAAATCAAAAATGCGCAAATGGGTATTAGAATTTCTTCTACAGAATACTTTTATGGACTAACATAATAGTTCGTAAATTAGAGGATCGTAAAAACACGAATCAGTTCCCTAAAATTCAAAACTCTATTATTGGGCATAATTTTTATTCCTTGTCAATAGCTATTACGCATTTTAAATTAATTTCACAAATAATCGCTTCAATAGCTGTAAAAATTAGTTAAGTACATTAAGAAATAAGAGTTTACAAATATCGTGAAAAAAAAGAAACCGTTTGCGAAATATAAGGCATTGCCACAAAATACGAAAAGAATATTGCGCTAATGTATCGATCAAGAATGTTCATACGACTTCACAAATTAGGTTTTAAATTATATGTGTTTAAGGTGAAGCCGCTTATAACTTTGAAACAAAAAGCTGCTAGAATACGATGGTAAAAACCAAGAATGTTATACGCCAAGAGAACCGATACACTTACATGCTAGCAATGAAAGTACGTGGGTTGTATGTGTCCTATGGTCATCTTGGAATATGCTACGTAATTCACATTTTGCATATATTTTTACGCACTTTATTGTAAAAATAATAAAAAATATATTTTTATAAGAGAAACTCGGGGAAAATAAGCAAAGTTATTTGTTAAAAAGTACGCATTGTATGATACACATATAATAAAGCAAAAACTTACGAAAAAATTAGTTTTCTTTTCAGTAACTGATTAAAATTTACATAAATTTCTCATATTTTTGCAAAAA
>QLNU02014175.1:7671-28876 GCA_006491805.2 Dysdera silvatica
AGTCAGCTCACAGAATCAGCGCAGGAGGGCGATACGACAAAATAGTGGCAAGATTCGTGAGACGAAAGACTAAAAATGAATTAACGTTAAGAAAAAGAGAAACCCACCTAAGAGCGAACGATATCGCAGGTGGAAGAAATAGAGATCAAGAGAATAACTTTATATACATAAATGAGCAACTATGCTCATATAGGAGGAAGTTATTCACAGAAGCATTGCAGATAAAGAGAGAAGGTGGATGGAAGTACTTGTGAAAACAAATGGCAGGATAAAAGCAAGAAGAAATTATCACAGTGAAGTCCTAGTTATTAATAACTATGCCGATATCCAGAGAATCTAATGAAATTTTATAAGGGAAAAGAAAATTCACAATAGAGACAATAGTTATTTAATAAAACAAAATATTCATAGCAATAATGTAAACATATATAAAGGACCACTACAAAATGCCCACACTAATAATCTCAAAGTTGTCAAATATAGATAATTTTAATGATATGCATAATATTACAAATAATATTGGTACTGATATATTGAAATGTGGAGTAAATGGTAATCATATAACAAATACCGAATTAAATTTAAAGAATACGAACACTATCATAATCAATAATATGAAAAATTGGTTTTGTCTAAAACAGTGTGTTTAAAAAATAGTATTGATATTGTGAAGATGGAGGAAAATGGAAAAAAAGGTGAATATAAAATTCATTAATAATAAGTGTAATTATGTAAATAATGTTATTGATGCTCTGTATGTAAAGGATTGTAAAAATGATATAAGATTTGAAGTCAGTCAAAATTATGAAGATGATTTTTTGAGTAAAATAGAATTGTTAAGAATATTGAAAACTTTGAAATTCATTATAACATAGACAAAAGAGATGGAAATGCAAATGTATATGTTTTTGATGATATAACAGATAACAATGTGTGAGATATAAATGGTACAAATCATATGAAAAATATAAGTATAGAGAAAAATTTGTGTGAAGTTAACAAGGTAGTATGGATATTGATAGTAATGCAAATTGCAGGTTAAAGATTAAAAAAGCTGAAATTATGAAATGAGGGGAACCTGGGAAATATAGTGATTTTAATAAATTAAAAATTATGCATATAAATGCGAGAAGCATAAAAAACAAAATGGGTGAAATAGAAATGCTGATGGAAAATAATGAATATCAAATAAACATAATGGGAATAAGTGAAACATGGTCTAAAGAAAATGATCACATGGAAATTTATGGATGATATGGTTATCATCTGATGAGAGACAAAAAAAAAGGGGAGGATAGGTATCGGTATATATAAGGAATATTCACGAGGATTTTGAAAAATGGACTGAATTATCACACATATGTGATGATTGGGAAATAATAGGCATAAAAAGAGGTGAACTTAGGATAGGAATTGTATATAGAAATCCAAGAGGAAATATTCACAAACTACTAGATTGGCTATACTTAAAAATTGAAGAAGTACAAAGTAAAAAAAAATAATTTTAATAGGTGACCTAAATACTGATATAAGTAAAGAATCTAGTAATAAAAATTATTCGATAAATGCAAATTTAATTTGATAAATGAAAATGATGGGGTTAAAAACATAATTCATGATTCATCATGATCATCATAATTCTGATAATTCGGCTACAATGATTGATGTATGTTTTACGAACTTATTGGGAATTCATTCAAATGTTTTAGACTACCAAATGAGTGATCACAAAGCTATACTCATCGAAGTTCAAGAGAAAACTAAACTCAGGATAAACAATAAAATTAAAGTCAGAGGTTTTAGTTCAAAAAATCTTGAACAGTTTAAATAGAAATTGAGTGCTATAGACTGGAATGTAGAATTTAGCGATTTTAATAAATATGATGTATTTATAAATGAAATCAAGGAAATATATGATAGGAATTTTAAATGGAAACTCATAAAGGACAAAATAAACAAAAAAGGTTGGATAAATAATCAAATAAAAAATAGCATAAAGAAAAGGAATGGTATATTCAACAGATTTATAAGAACCAAAAGGTTAATTTACTTCAGTAGATTTAAAATACTAAGAAATGATATAGTGAGGAAAATTGATCTCTATAAAAAAAGATTCATGGAAAAAAATTTGTTAAACACTGACAATAAAAACAAATGGAAATTTATTAATAAATGGATGGGAAAAGTGAATAAAAAAAAAAATGATGTTAAGTGCATAATCGACAATAACATGAAAGTAACTTCCAATAATGAAATTGCAAATTGTTTTAACAAATTTTTTGTGAAAATTGCAGAGAATACAATAGATAGAAAGGTCAATATGAATAATGATTATAATCAATATTATCATCATCATCATATTCAACCATTATCTATCCACTGCTGGATGAAGGTCTCTCCAAATGCTTTCCACACAAGTCTATCCTGAGCAATTCGCTTCCACGTCACCCCAACCTGTTTTCTTATTTCATCCACCCATCTAGTTTGAGGACGTTTTCTAGGTCTTCGGTGGTCTCTTGGAATCCAGTTCAGAATTTCTGTTGTCCATCGTTGATCAGTTCTTCTTGCAATATGCCCAGCCCATCGCCATTTCAGCCCTTTTACTTTAACAATGATGTCCTCTACTCTAGTTTGCTCTCTCACCCAAGTGTTCCTTTTTCGATCTCTCCTAGTTATTCCAAGCATGCACCTCTCCATGCTCCTTTGCGTTGTCTGTAACTTTCGTATTGCTCCAACTGTTAGACTCCATGTCTCTGATCCATAAGAGAGGACTGGCAATACACACTGGTTGAAGACCTTTCTTTTTAGACACAAAGGCAATTTCCCCTTCAGGATAAAACTGTTTCTTCCAAATGCACTCCAGCCAAGTTTAATACGTCTGTTGAGTTCTTTCATAATGTTGCCATCCATTGAAATCAGCTGGCCAAGGTAAATATATGAATCAGCAATTTCTAGCTCAATGTTGTCAACTTGTATTTTTGTTTCCTCTACGAAATTATTGAACATGATCTTAGTTTTTTGTAGGTTCATCTTGAGTCCAACTTCTTTACTTCTAGTTGAGAGCTCCTGTACCATGTCTTGGAGTTCTGATGGGTTCGTTGAAAAAATAACAATGTCATCAGCAAACCGCAAATGATTTAAATATTCACCATTTATTTTTATTCCCCTGTTATTCCAATTTATCTGCTGAAAAATCATCTGTAAAGCTGAAGTAAAAAGTTTTGGAGAAATGGTATCTCCCTGCCTCACACCTTTACCAATTTTGATAGCTTCGGTATCTTTATGTAACCGAAATTTTGCACTTGCATTTTTATACACACGTTTCACCATGTCAATGTACACATCCTCAATGTCTGTTGATCTTAAAGAGTTGATGACTGCTGATGTTTTAATAGAGTCAAAGGCCTTCTCATAGTCAATAAATGCCACACACAATGGAAGTTCATATTCATGTGTTCTTTCAATTAATTCTCTTAATACTTGAATATGGTCCACTGTACTGAATCCACTTCGAAATCCAGCTTGTTCTCTTGGTTGAGCTGCATCTAATTTTTTCTGCAGGCGATGTGTTAGCACTTTTGTGAAGATTTTATAAATAGCAGGTAACAAGCTAATTGGTCGGTAATTTTTCAAATCCTCTTTATCACCTTTTTTATGCAAAAGAATTACTGTTGCAGAATCCCATTGGTTTGGTATGTTACCGCTGTTAAGACATTTGGTAAAGAATTTTGCAAGTATGTCTTCTACATATTCTCCAGCTTCTTTTAGGATATCTAATGTAATACCATCATCACCAGGGGCTCTTCCTTTCTTCATACTTTTTATTGCAAATGAAACTTCTTCTTTTAAGATTTTAGGAGCTGTTCCTTCGACTATCTCAGAGTCTTCGTTTAATCCACTGTTACTTTCATATAGTTTTTTGTAGAATTCTTCAACTCTTCTAAGTATTTCTTCCCTATTTCTTGTTACGGTGCCATCCTCTCCTTTTAATGCAATGATGTGTTTCTTCCCAACAGATAAACTTCCTTTAACAACCCTAAGGCTCTTGTTATTTTCAATGGCCTTCCTTACTAACTCACAATTGAATTTTCTTATGTCTTCTTTCATGCTTTTGCGCAGAGTTTTACAAAGTTCTATGTACTCAATCCTGGAACTGGTATTTTGATTGTCCACCTTCATATCTCTTCGCCTTTTCATGAGCTGTTTCGTCTTCTCAGATAATTTGCTATTGTGCTTTTTACAGGTTACACCACCAATTTCCCCAGCAGTTTCAACTATTGTCTTAACAATGTTTTCATTTGCTTCTGAGATGTCAACTTCTTCAATAAGTCCTTCCAGTGCAGAAAAGCGATTTTTTAATTCCAACTTGAATGCCTCGGTATTTTCTTTTAATTTCTTTAAATCCACCCTCTTACTTACTTGTTTCCTAATGAGCTTCTGTCGTTCTAATTTAGTATTTAAGTGCACTTTACATCTCACCATTCGATGATCACTTCCAGTATTAAATCTGTTCAGTACGCTGCAATCTTCAATAATTGATTTCTTGTTTGCCAGGATATAGTCAATTTCACTAGTTCCCCCATTTGGGTGTTTCCATGTCCATTTTCTTTGCGGTTTCTTCTTAAAAAATGAATTCATGATGCTAAGGTTTTCAGCTTCTGCAAATTCGATGAGTTGATCGCCACGTTCATTCCTTTCCCCATATCCGTATTTACCAACCGATGTCTCTCCTTGTTCCTGTTGTCCAATTCTTGCATTGAAATCCCCCATGATGAGCTTGATGTGTTGTTTCCCCTTGGTATGTAGCTGTTTGATTTCTTCATAGAATTCCTCAACCTCCTCGTCGGTATGGCTTGATGTTGGTGCATATGCCTGTACTATCTGAAGTTGGTATCGCTGGGTTAGTTGAACAACGAGCCTCGCTGCTCGATCTGACGTGCTTTCGACTTCAAGAAGGTAGTCTTTAATTCTTTTGTTGATTAAGAAGCCAACACCACTTGTTCTTCCAGTTTCCGTTCCTCTATAATAAAACAAATGTCCACTTTTAAGTTCCACCAACTCTTCACCTTTTCTTCTAACTTCACTGAGTCCTACAATGTCCCATTTGATCTTGTCAAGTTCTTCTTCCAATTCCTGAAGTTTTGCTTCAGAAGCAAGGGATCGTCCATTAAACGTAGCCAAGGTCAATAACAAACGGCAGCCTGGGCCATTCCAGTGATTCTTAGCACCCCCTGCTTTCATGCCACACTGACCGCTGCCTTGATCAGGAGCACTCCAGCACCTGGAGACTAGGGGCCATGGTTTCTGGTGTGTCAACATAATGGAGGAATTAGCCATAATTTCACCACGCTGGCTAGACGGGTTGGTGAATTAGCCCTCCCCTTCCGCCTTTCTATCCGTGCAGCAAATATTAATTTGCCACATAAATAGAAAGCTCAGCCTGCACCACTTGAAGGCGGGGTAGGACACTAGGTTACTGGCCTGGCCGGTTCCACACATCGTCACATACGTTCAGCGTGTGGGTCTCCTTCCAGTTAGATACCAGCAACCCTTTTGCAGGCATATATATATATGTATCATAATATTGGTAAATCAATGCGTGTAAGTCAAATAAGTCACTCAGAGTTATTAAGTGAATTAAGCAAGATTAATAGTAAAAAGGGTGCAGAATATGATGACATACACTCTAGGATAATCAAGGAATGTGCTGAGTTATTGGCTAAACCGCTATCAGTGATATTTAATGAAATAATTGATACAGAAGTAATTCTTGAAGAAATGAAAATATCAAACAACAATATCAATCAATGTTTATTGGCGTAGTGATACCAACGCCGATGGCGCGATTGATTGAACGTTCGGTTAAGAAAATAAATACGGAAGGTCGGGTCCAGGTCCCACCGAAGGCAGAAATATTTATTTGCTTTCGAACGTTTCACTATCTAATCACGCCATACCATCGGTGTTGGTATCACTACGCCAATAAACGTTGATGGATTGACATTGTTGTTTGATTTAATCTGCGTAGTGTTCGATTTATATAAAATAAATACATATGCTGCAACGTGCATTTCGATCAATTTAATACCAGTCTCTTTGCAATTTGGTTTAAATAGTAGTCTATGTACTACACCATTCTGCGAAATAACTGGCAACAATATATATACGTTCGTAAAGAGATTATATATTGTCCTTCGTAGCTCAGTGGGTAGAGCCTCCGCCCGGCAAGTGGAAGGTCGTGGGTTCAGGTCCCACCGAAGGCAGAAATATTTATTTTCTTTCGAACGTTTCACCATCTAATCACGCCATACCATCGGCGTTGGTATCACTACGCCAATAAACGTTGATTGATTGACATTGTTGTTTGATTTAATCTGCGTAGTGTTCGATTTATATAAAATAAAAGAAATGAAAATAGCTAAGGTAGTTCCTATATATAAGAAAGATAACAAAGAAAACTATAGACAAATAGCAATAATCCCGTCTTCGCGAAAGTATTTGAAAAATTACTTTACAAAAAAATAATTGATTTTATAGACAATAATGATATAATGGATAATTTCTAATTTGTGTTTAGACAGGGCAAATCAACTGAAGGGGCGCTATTGAGAACAATAAAAAGAATATAGGAGGCAATAGAAAACAAGGAACAGGGTATTGGCATTTTTTTATCTGAATAAAGCATTTGATGCAATAAATAGAGAAATATTAATTAAAAAATTGAAACTTATAGATTAAGAGGGGAAAATCAAAAATTTATTGAGCAGTTATTTAAAGGATAGAAAACAAGTTGTATATATGAAGGGAACGAAATCTAAGTTATTGGTTAATAATTACGGAGTACCTCAGGGCGCTAATTTGGGGCCGTTATTGTATTCCTTATACGTTAACGATATATTAAACGTGTCTGATGTAGGAAACATCACATAATTTGCTGATGATACAAGTGTCATTATTACGGATAAGGATTTAACTAAGGTAATGGAAACAGGTAATAAAGAAATATGAAAAATGGTTTGCTATTAATCAACTGAAGTTAAATGTAGAAAAATCAAAATTAATAATTTTTCAGGTAAAAATAAAAAAATAGATGACGATATGATTAATAAATCTATAACAGTTAATAAAATAGAAATAGTGGATAAAATTTATTTCTTAGAAGTTCAACTTACAAATAAATTAAATTGGAATGGTCATATAAACAAAATAACAAAAAAAGATATGTAAAGGGAATAGGAATTCTAAGATGGATAAGTAAAAATCTATCCCCAAAAATAAATAATGAACTCTATAATTCTCTGATTAATTGCCATCTAGTATATTGTAACTGCGTTTGGGGTAATTTGGGTATTGTTAACAATGATATTATAAAAAATTTGCAAAATAAATCAATCAAACTGATTAATAGAGACAATAGAATAGACTTAAAGAATTTTTTAATGAATTCTAATATATTGCAAATTGAATAGATTCATAAATACTGTATACTAATTAAAATGTTTAAAAGAATAAGAAAAAATAAACATACAGATCTTATAAAAATTCAATTAAACGAAAAAGAAGTAGATATCGAAACTATAACGAATTAATATTACCCAAAATAAGAACAGAATTGGGAAGATGCAACATAAATTACATAGGACCTAAATATTGGAATGAAATACCAGATGAACTAAGGAGGTTAA
Source organism: Dysdera silvatica (assembly GCA_006491805.2). Taxonomy (NCBI): domain Eukaryota; kingdom Metazoa; phylum Arthropoda; class Arachnida; order Araneae; family Dysderidae; genus Dysdera; species Dysdera silvatica. The sequence goes on from QLNU02014175.1 coordinate 15,357, forward strand.
ATAATATAGTAACATTTAAAAAAGAACTAAACAAATACTTGATACTCAGTAGTGTATAACAATTTATCCATAATTAAAAAACAAAATCAATTAAAGACAAATTATACAACAACTCATATAAGAAGTGCATTAAATATGCGTGACCTTTAGTAACGAGTGAGGTGTGTTGAAATATGTGGAAATAGCCTGATGGCCGAATTTATTGTTTGGGTGAATTGTTATATTGAATCAGTCTGAGGTCCTCATGCCTGTTGTATTCATCATAGATATTTACTTGGGACCTTTCTTTGTGTGGTCATGTATTGTCACAATAACTGTTTAAAGAAGAATAAAAGTATTATAAATCTCTTTATTATTTTAGTACTTAAGTATTATTGGATGTTGAATAGTAGGAAAGCAGCCGGCATACTCCCTTGTAATTGCATGTGCATTGTGATTGATATTCGCCATAAATTACAAATATTTTACAATGCTAGGCATTCGAGTAGTGAGTCATTACGGTCTGCAACATATTTGTTGAACAACGTTCAATTCCCCAGCCTCGGTATTTATCCCACTAACCACCTATTACATCACTATTGACATCTGCATGTGAATCTGATCATTAATATACAAATTGCAGATGCAACTTTGGAACTAAGATACAAGAAAAATGTAAATTACAAAAATTTTCAGTCTAGAATGAAATTTCATGTACAGTGACAGACTCAATAAGGCTATACTCTTTTGAGGTTCCAAAGGATGCAGCCTTGCATTAACTGATCTGTGTACGTAAGATGTCATTTCATACTAACTAAATAATGATAAATAAATTTCTCATTGACATTTTTTCTATCTCTCCTTTATTTCCCGATTTATGTTTCTCATCAAAGAAAACTACAGACCAATCTCACTATTACAAGTATTTGCAGAAGTATTTGAAAGAATACTGTATAAAAGATTTATGGCATTCATAGACAAACAAAGTACTGGGAGCAAACCAATTTGGGTTCAGAAAAGAAAAATCTATTGAAATAGCACTTATGAGAACTGTCGGAACTCTGTGAAAACGCCCTTGAGGAGGGTAACTATGGAATTGGAATATTCACTGACCTGACTGAGGCATTCAATGTCATTAATCGTGAAATACTATTGGAAAAATTAAAAATATAGCAACTAAGGGGCAAAATAAATAACATCTTAAGAAATTATCTGACAGGAAACTGGTGTCTAATTACAGTGATTAATCCGATATAAGCTTGGGCAATTATGGGGTTCCCCAAGAGTCAATATTGGTTCCTTACTATGTTTACTATATGTTAAATGACATATTTAATGTATCAAATGAAGGCAAAATTACTCTATATGCTAATGACACTAATGTGATTGTAGAGGACAAAAAGAAACACCAGCTTATGAAAAAGCCAGAAATTAAGTAAGGAAATATGAAAACTGGTTTCTTAGAAACCAACTGATAGTGAATGCCAACAACACTAAAATCCTAATATTCAGAAATGAAAACAAACATGGAATGGAACTAGGACAAAGACTGAATGGAACTAGGAATATTTGCATAAATGTACAAGTTGAGACAGTTGATAAAATAAGACTTCTTGGGCATAACACTAAAGAACTTAAACTGGAGCGAACACATCAACAAAATATGCAAAAAAATTAGTAAAAGTAATCAGCATGATCAAGCTAATTTTATACTCCATACCAGGGTTTAAGCTGGCTTTTTATTTTCCTTTTAGCAATTTAGCTAAAATGTAAAAACAAATTTTAGCATTTTTAAATTTCTTTTAGTTCTCTTTTTCTACTGTAAATACTTGCAATAGTTTAGATTTCGATTCATCCCATTCAAGATCGTCGTATGGCGGCCGCCGAAATGAATTTAATTTTTTTTTTAATTTTCAGGGATTTCGCTAAAAAGCAAAATCCCTGAAATCCTTTAATTTTTTTCACAAATACAATATCCTTTTGCAAAATGTGAAAAAAAAAACTTACGCAACTTAAACTCTGCTCCATACCACACAATAACTTATTTGAATTATACTTTACTTACAATAAACTACATGGCAGTAGGTGAAACAGCACTTCGGGAAATCTAGGTAAAAATAACTTAAAAATGCTTAAACTGTTACAGAAAAGATACATAAGACTACCAAATAAGAACAAAATTGATTGGGGAAAAAATGTGTACCAGTTATGGTACATTACCAGTGGAAATGATACGTGAATATTGTACATTAAACAGAATGTATGAGTGAACAATGGAAAACAAACATGCCAAGATAAATGAGTTAACAACATGGTCTGAATAAATTAAGAATGGAAAGTGACCTATATTTACCACGAATAAGGACAGAAAAAGATAGGGATCAGATTAATTATAAAGGACCAAAATACTGGAATAATTTGCCTGATGAAATAAAACGAATAAACAATGTAAAATTATTTAAGAAAAGAATGCGTAGTGTACTCATAGAGTCTTGTAAAACTAGGGACAGACTGTTGGTTACAAAACAGGGTCTGGAGCAGTTTATACACACACATTTATTCTGAACCCTCTACATTGTATACACCATTAAGATTCAATGTGTCTAAAGTACTGATTTAGTAATATTACATATGCAATATATTATTAAACATGCAGTATTGTAATGTATAATTAAACATGCTGTACTGTCCAAGCTATGAGTATAACGGAGTGCATACACTTGTAAGAAATGAAGATTATCATTACTATTATAACTACCAAATTTATCCACCAGGGGTGCTGTAAGCAGTCTCAAAATGACTATTCACTACAAGCTATCATACTTACGCAGCATGTTCATTTATATACATGCATGCATACATATATACACACATAATGAACTTTCATTTAACAGAATTATAACTCTTCCCAACAGTTCTAATAATTGATACTTCACTGCACTTCTTGTTTGAACTGCATGTTTAATAAAAAAATTCATTACAATTAGTTCTGGTAAAAAATTAGGTCACATAAAATGTACCATAAAAGAGACATGACAATGTTCTAGGAAGAAACTTGATCTGGAATGTGTTACACCATTGTTTATTATTTGCTAATAAATCAGTGAACTAGTTGTTAAAACTTTGGCAGCTCCTCAGTGAGAAGTGCTTCAAACATAAAAATTTCAATGTTGGGCTGCAATGTGTGAAAAACAGAAATCATTCGGATGGCATCATTTAAAAAGAAATAAGTACGTATGAGAGTTATGGAAACAAAAACAGCAAATTTTTTATAAAAATATAAAATCCGTTTTTCTAAAAATGTATTCCATACAACTTCAAATCTCAAAAACAAAATTACCCCCTTCCCAATATGTAATAATTTTTGAAAATCGTCGGATTTCTCTGGCCGATCTTATACCTATTTTTTAAATGACAAGAGGAAGACATAATTTAGCTTCTTACATGAAATAAATAACAGTATACCATGTATCTTCATAGTACCAAATAGCAAATGCTAAATACAAAACTATTATATCAACAGTTCAATTATCTAATGATATTTGAAATGATTGGAGGAAACAAATTAATAATTATTGAATAACTTATACCGAAATATGCCTTCTGTTTGGGCACCGTTCAATCTCAAGACCAATTCAGAGAGAGTAGTTTGAATCCATGGCAAGGATCGATTTGGATATTTATTTTGTTGTAATGCCATCACTTCTTCAAGAATATTACCAAACATAGATGGCCTGAATATTTGATTCTAAAAAGAGAAATTACATTAGAGTGTGCTTTACAAATCTCTTGTACATTTTCCAAACTTTCATAAAACCATTTTCATAGCATGTACAAATTCAAACTTCGTGCAATTCTAAGAATTAACTACATGTACATTGCGCAAGTGGTTTAAAAGCAATCCATTTTGAAAATTAACGTTTTTAAAACAACCAGCACTTTGTCGCTAATTTGTACAATAGTACAAAGGAGTCAGAATTTGTACTATATGAAAAAATATCCCAATTTGGCATGTAGGATATTTTCATTTCAAATCAAATCAATTTATTTTTCTTAACATTACAAAATAACAAGGAAGGCAATTAAAGATTTAGAGTTATGTAAAGAGGGAGATGGGAGAAAAAAGGCAATTTAATTTGAAATGTTACTGAAAGAGCAAATATATTATTTTTTTAAATGCATGGCATAATCATATCTAAAGAGATTTCATAACAAATTCATTTGTAAAACAAATAGCACGGAAATTGTAAAAGGGCTTTATTATAATCAACAGAAGACAAATATCATGATAACTTCTTATATTAACTTTCATATCAGTCCATGCAATTTAAAGAAACATATACTTTTACAAAATATGAAACGATTTTAGTACAATATGCAGTGATTTAAGTAGTCATTTTCTTATCTACTTTTTCATTTTTGCAAGAACAAATATTTTCAATTAAAAGTAAATTGATATTAAACTGAAGTATTGAAAATTGCTTTTAAATTATGAAAGTAATTATAAACTCATATTCACCCTAGACTGTTCAATTTCTTCAAGAGTGGGTTTCCTCAGGCCCTTCTTAGCTCCACTTTTGGAAATTCTTTCCAATCGTTTACTACAGACAGCTGCATAATGACTAAGTTTGAACTGCAAACATATAAGTCAAAAATACTTACATAAATGACGAAATTTTTTAAAATACTTTTTACATAATACAAAGATTAATCAAAAAATAAAATAAAAAATTCTGCTAACATATTTAATAGCATACGTGTGAAACGTACACAAGAAAATAAAGTCAAACTTTATTATAACAACCTCAGTTGTAATGAAAACTCAACTATTACATTAAAATTCTGAGCCCTCACAAGTCCCCCTCCCCCCAATAGGAATAGCATTATTTTATTTTGGATATATCATAAAATTTCCAGAAAACTTGAATATTACATCAAAATGTGTCATCATGTGTTCTTATATGGGGACATTTTATACTTTATGTGCGTTTCTGAGAATTTTTTCACGCCTTCTTGTGTATGAATTTTTAGCCTACACCAAATTTTATCATTAATGATGAATGATGGCAAACTCGTTATGGTCTTGTTTTGTTTGAGTTTTAGGGTATAAGAACAGCAAGAGTCATGTTGAATCAGGACATGGCTAACAGCAGATTAGCATCGCATAGTGTTCAGAGATGAATCCCGCTTCAGTCTTGGAGCAGATGATCATCAGATCCATGTGTGTAGGCGCCAGGGCCAGCGGTCCCAACCACCCTTTGTTTTACAAAGGCACACAGCCATTACCCCTAGCGTGATGGTGTAAGGTGCTATCTCATACGACAGCAGGACGCTCCTAGTCATCCTACGTCCAACTTTAACAACTCAACGATATGTTGATGACATCCTGTGGCCGTTTACGTTACCCTTCATGACACGACAGTTTGGAGTCATTTTCCAACAAGATAATGCCAGGCCCCATATGGTTCGCATATCTGTGAGCTACCCCAGTGCTGTTGATACTCTTTTCTAGGTAAACAAGGTCACCAGACCTTTCACCAACCGAATGTGTGGCACATGGTAGGTCGCCAAATTCGGACACCACAAAATGTTACAGATCTGCGACAACACGTGAGGAATGCCAAGAAGAATATGTCGCAGGATGACATTAGGAATCTTTATCACCTATGCATACCTGGATGTACGTGAAGAAGCATGTACTGCCACGGGGGGGGATTCACCAACTATTGATTTGAACATTCAACGTGAATTTCCTAGCCATTGATGGGTCCTACGGCCCTGAATTTTTTATCATTTCCTTACCTGCGTATGTGCTGGATGTACATTTAATTTTAATAAAAACAGAACCTCATAGTGCTTCAGTGTTTTGCAGAAGAGTGTACTTCCACTGCAGGGCCCCTTACGGTCAAACACCATTAATTGTAGTACTATCTGTTGGTTGAATCTACTGCACAGTTTTTTACTGAAATGCTTTAAAACCATACGTACATATTTCTCTTAAAAAATGCCCAGAAACTGAGGAAGACAGAGAAAAAATAACCCGTCTTTTAAGTGTTAAACATGTTACGATATGTTAACTTTAACAAAATTTTTGATGACATAAAAAAAACTTACATCAGGGGTATCAAAAGATACATCTTTATGCCTGTTAATAAATCCTTCCAGGTAGGGTTGAAACTTTACTGAAGATGGGAAAAACGTTAAACAAATTGACATTAACTCCCATCCCAACATCAAACTTTCTCTGCAGGGAAAAAAAGTATGTCACTATCATTCTTAAGGAAATGCAAAATTGTGTTATGAAATCATTTCAACCAGATTTTACCTACTAAGAAGAAAAAAAAATATTTTTATGCAATAAAATATTGAAGTATATTTTGCATTTTTTTGATTGATAATTCAATGTGTAATTAAAAGGAATGAAATAACATCTCAAATTCTCAATTCAATTATGTCTATAAAGCAGGGTGTCTACTCAAATTCTGTTTCAAACTTCCCTGACTTTTCCAGGTTTCCAGGTCAAATCTTAATCGATTTTCAGTCACTAATTATAGTAAATAACACACAACGCATTAAAATTTGTGTAAACAAAATAAGTTTAAAGACCATAAAATCCATTAATGCATTACCCAAAGCCATTTATAACTCAATTACAGTGAATTTACAAATATAAAAACTATATTAAAAATGAATTGTTTTACATTAAAAACTTGCATTAATTAAATATTTACAACGACGTTTTCATTTGGCCCTTTTTGAGTTCATTATAAAAGAGTTCAACTATAAAATTGCAAAGCTGACGCTTCATCTTCTATTCCGTATTAAAGTATGTATGACTATAAGGCAAATGAGATTGGCATGACAAAAATCACTTGCAGATTGGATAATTTAGCTAAAAACTTTTTTTTTCCAAGTTTTAGTTACATATTTGGCAAACATTTTCTCCTGAGAAATATATGGGCTTAATAATTTTATATAAATTATATTAGTTTTGGTGCAAAAGGGTAATTTTTGGAAGAAGTTTAGTCAAGAGTATAAGTTTCTCAAAATTTTCAGTATGCAATGTGGTATGAAAAGCACAGTTCAGGAAAATTATTTTAATAAGTTATTTATTATAACAATGAATTTCAAATTTCCCTGACTTTGGCCTTTGTATTTCAAATTTCCCTGATTTTTCCAGATGAGTAGACACCCTGAGAATTAATTTTCATTTTATTCACCCCAAACAGCAATAAAATACTTTTAAAGTAATTAAAAAAACTACACAAAATGTAATTCAGTATAATTTAAAGTACATTCTACTACAAACTGAAATTGTTAATTTCAATAAATTACATCAGAAAAATTAAATCCTATGCTATTAAAAATTCCTATTTATCTCATAAAACGTAACTTTGCATAATATTAATTATGTAAACACAAATACTCTATAATTTGGCTCTTTTGTTAATAAATGTATTCATGAAATTAACAAAATTAGAATATGATCAGAAATCTATGATTCTAAAAACAAGACCGTTATAAGCACCCTATACTTTTGAACACCCTAACTTTATTAATTGACACACTAGGGTAACTTATAAAATACTGCTTCTTTTTTTTTTTTCATTTACCTTTAAAAATTTTGAAATTACCTTGCACATACACCATTTATCAAATTCTATTATATGAAAAGACAACTATAAAAGCCTACCTTCTTGGATTGTCAGTTATTTGTCGACATATTTGTACAAATATTTCATCTCGAATAGCTTGTCTGCTCCAACCTTTTGTTGCAATATCTAGAATTACAGCTTCGGTTGTTTGTCCACTTTTAATTTTTCTGTCACTCATGTACATTTGAATCATTTTAAATATTTCACATGCTTCTCGTTTTAAAGATTTATCGGTAGTCATTATCATAGGTTTGCGAATTGGATCCTTGAAAAAAAAATTTTAATTTTACTTAGAACTGAAAATAAAATATAGTACTGATAGTAATGAATTTTGAAAAACAATATAAAATTTTTTTCCCCACATTCATTTATCTAGTGATTGAGCACTATGCATTATAATTAAGCAATTGTCAAATTTATAACTTTTCAAAAATTACATTTACTATTTATGATTTTTAAAAATTATTTTTTAAAAAATTATATTTTATTTATAATTTTAATACCCTTTTCATACATGTATCTAATTCATAAAATCAACTGAAATTTAACTAAAAACTGAAAATAACTTCTAAGAGAAATGTGAAATGATTATAGCTTTTGGTAATATCTAAGATTTGACAAAAATTCATATATCTTGCTTTCCAAAAAATATTAAAATTATAATCAGCACATAAAAATTTAGCACTATTGATTATCCATGTTAAATGCAACTATGCCCATATATTTTTTGCTTGTAATTCCTTTTTTTGCAATTTTTTTATTTGTGATCATTTAATCAATTTTATGTATATGACAGAGAAATTAATAGAAATAATGCATTTTGTGAAATCTTCACATTGTTCAAATTTGCATACAATGTGAAGTTACAATATATAAAGTATAGCACTTTATTAGATTATAAAGTATAGTATTTTAAGCAACTAATTTTATGAGCTCATTCTTTAATTTAGGTGTAGCTTTTTTTTAAATGTTCACAGAAATAAGTTAGTTTGCGGTTTTACGGCTTAAGTACAGTGGTTATGCTATGCCAGGACCAAATGTTTTCCAAGGAATCCGAACCTATTGGACCTACTGTTTTCCGAGGAATCCGAACCTCTTATGGCCTAGGGAACCAAACCCTGGACTACGGTGAGCAGTGCCATAGAAATAAGAATTCAGGATGGTTAGATTTTAATAGCAAAATAAAAATTTTGATTATAAGTATATGGTTAGTAAAATGGTTGGCTGTATTTTTATGGCACAAGCACAACATTCTGCACCAACCAAGATGAAACCGCACATATGATTTTAATTTAGTAAAATGAAATTATCTAAGAAAGTGGTAAGAGAAGAGACTTTGTTTAAGGGAATAAAGAAAGATATTTCTATTCCTGTATATATACTTTAGATACATCTGAGATCGATAGCTTAATTTGTGTAAACTTTGATATGTTTCAAACTGTGATATTCATAAATGTGTCAAGCTTGCCAAGAATAAAACTAGGCCCAATAAGCACAAGGGCTATGATTATTAACCACAGCAAATGTTTGCAGAAGAAAAAAAAATTCAAATGTTCATAATAAAAGGACAGAAATCCTGTATGTGTGTGTGTGTGTGCGTGCATATATATATATATATGAGGGTTGGAACTTTAATAGTGGCAACACTGCTGTAGAGGCGTGATGCAACGGAACCAAATAATGTCACTTATACCACATGTTAGTTACATACCTACCCCACCTTAGAGCAAATTGACTCTCCTTTCCAACATCACGCGCATGCGCACTGACGAGAAAAACAGAGCCTCATGTTAGCTGGCGGTCTAATGTAGTGTTGTCATGATGTTTTTGAAACAGGAACAATGGAGTTGGATAAAGATTGAATGTGCCAGAGGTCGTACAGCACGACAGTGTCATCAAGGTCTTCAAGAGGCTTGTGGGGAATCTGCATTGCCATACAGAACAGTGGCAAGGTGAGTAAAAGCCTTCGACGAGGGACGCCAAAATGTGGCAGACATGCGTCGGCCAAGAAGAAGTGTGTGCTATCGCCGCATTACTGGACAGTGATCGACACCATACGATTCATGAGTAGGCCCGAGAGACAGGATTAGCACACGACTGTGCTTCACATTCTGAAGGAACGCCTGGGCATGAGAAAGATTGCATTACAATGGGTTCCGCATGATTTGACGGAAATGCAGAAATGGCTACGATACGACGCTGCTCGTAATCACTTGGAGCGCTATGAGCACGAAGGAGAGGCTTTTTTACGCCGTATTATTGCGCTGTATGAGACATGGGCCAAATCATATGAGCCACAAATGAAATGCCAATCGAACAAATGGTGTCATTATGGGTCACTACGAAAATCGAAAGTTCGTCAAAACCCCAGCAATGTGAAAGTTATAGTGATTCTCGTGTACGACTGTGATGGTGTTAACACATACCGTTCGCCCACAGCAGACTGTCAATGTGCAATATTACTGTTCATTTGTATAACACAACCAGCTTTGAGAAAGAAGCGGCGACACTCTCTGCAGAACCCACCCACCATTTTGCAGGACAATGCTTGCACGCATGCAGCGCAAGCTGTGGCTGATTTGTTTGATCGATGGAGCTGGGAAGTGCTATACCATCCACCATACTCCCCAGACTTGAGTTTTTGTGACAATGACTTGATTCCTAAGATGAAGGAACCACTTTGTGACATTCGCTTCAGAACTGTTCCAGAGATTCTTCAGGCAGTAGATGCTGATGACTACATTTAGGGGCAGTAAAACTTGGTAACATGCATCCATTTTGTGTCAACTGTAAACAAATAGTTGCCACTATTAAAGTTCCAACCCTTCGTACATATATATATATATATATACAGGGTGCTCTCTAAAATCCGGTGTTTCACAAATAACTTTTAAACGAAGTCTCTTAGAGCTGTAAAATTTAGGTGCGAGTATAGTGAAGTGCCCATGGCCGATGAAATGAGATCGACGGCAGCGTCATCTGTGGCGAAATTGGGAAGTTATTGCACCTAATTCTGGAACTAAGGGAGATACAGAAAATTTTTCAATTACGAAGTTGTTAAGCACCAACTAATTTGTAAGAAACGTGTTTTTTTCACCACCTTAATAGGGCAAAATTCGTGATTTAAGAGATTTAAAGTTATCCGTCCAGCAAACGCCATTGTTGGTCAAAATTCCGATTTAACATCAATCATTAACTTCAATTTTCAAAATTCATGTTAACTTCAATCATTAATTTCAATTTTCAAAATTCACGTTAACTTCAATCATTCATTCTTGTAAATCCGTAAAACTTCATTATGTAAGTACATATTCATGTTTCCTACTATGTACAATATAGTGGGAAAAAAAAAAAAAAAATCGATATTATTAAAGCTGTTGTTGAAATGATATTTGTACGGTCATGATTATTATTTGTATGATGTGGTAGCTATGACAACCCCATTCTGCCGTAGGCATGCAAGTGGCGTAGTTGGTTAAGGCATTAGCCTGGAAATTAATTGGGTTGTCGCTACCGCATCATACCAAATAATCATGATAACACAAAAAATATTTCTACAACGGAATTAATAACGTCGATTTTTTCCCACTATATTGTATGTAGCATATAACATGCAATCTGTACTTACACAATGAATGAAGTGTTATGGAATGACAAGAATGAATGATTGAAGTTAACGTGAATTTTGAAAATTGAAGTTAATGATCGACGTTAAATCAGAATTTTGACCAACACTGGCGTTGCTGCACGGATACCTTTAAAACCTCTTAAATCGTGAATTTTGCCCTATTAAGGTGGTGAAAAAAATCGTTTCTTACTAATTAGTTGGTGCTTAACAACTTCCCGATTTTGCCACACAGGGTGCTGCCGTAAACCCCATTTCATTGGCCATGGGCACTTTGCTATGCCCACACTTAACTTTTACAGTTCTACGAGCCTTCGCTGAAAAGTTATTTACGAAACACCAGACTTTAGAGAGCACCCTGTATGTATATATATATCAGTGGTGGCTTGTGGAGAGATTTTAGGGTATGTGCATGAAGCCAATTCACCAAAACCCAAAGTTACCTTAAATTTCTTTCTTATTTACTGAATGAGCTAAAAACCAGTTTCTTGACGAATATAGGCCATAAATTGATGCGTTTTGGTGAATTAGTCTTCATGCACACACCCTAAAATCTCGCCATAAACCGCCACTGATATATATGTATATATATAATCAAGTAAAATACCCTTAGAAATAAATACAAAACTTAAAAATACAAACCTTTGACCATGAAAGCATATCTTGGATTGTAAACTTCTTTCGAAATATACCTTTCTTGTGACGATTTAAATTATCTTGAGCATATTTTTCAATATCACTTTCTGATGGCTGTTTTTTATCCTTAAATGAATTATTACCTGATGAACTGACGACCTGAAAAAAGAAATCCTTGAAAAATATGCAACTAAAAATATCACAGTATTTCAGAAATCTAATGAGGATTTTCTTTAAAATTAATAACTTAAAATAATATAATACACATATATTTGTTTTAGTGCATTTTATAATACATGGAATATAATAAATGTCATTATACATGAGGTCTGTCTAAAAAGTATCCAACCTTATTTTTTTCCTGGTGCGAATTAATAATGACAGGGAGACAAAAGTGCAGATAGTGGAAGAGTATACTTTCATGTGCATGCATAATTTTTCGTGAAGTCAGAAAATGAATCGGTTTCTGTCAGGTAGCATATATGTGAGGTATGTGTACGATATGAATACTGCATTTTCATTTCACACAAGGTGATAGAGCAGTGATACTGCTTTTAAGTTTTACCAGAAGCTTGGAAGTACCCAGGTGGAAACAATTCAGAAAATAGCTCCTTCCGACAGTTATTTCCAAAAATAAATGAAGTAGCTGAAAATTTGATTGTATCATCCTTGCCTTTTTACCTTTCATGTTACCTTTTACAACTTTTTGTTATATTATAAAATGATAATTTTAATATTTTGGAACAGATATTTTCTTACTGAAACTGCAGTGATCTATTATTTTCACTCCACTGTTTTTTAGTAAACCTTGAGTCACCTGTACCATTTGAAAAATACAATCCTCCCCTCAGTATTTTTTTTTTTGGCAACTCATTATTTTATAAGCATACAACGTAACGATGAAATATGGGTCAGCTGATCCATACTTTCTATTTGTAAATGTATCCACGTATTGGAAAATAATATAGTTTCCTATTTATTACAAAATTAAATAATACAGCATAAATTATAAACTGGCCTTTTATCAGATTTAAGAATCATGAAAAGAAGTGCAATCTTGGAAGTTATACTCATTATATATTTCAATATGTATTATATATTAAAAGTAGTACAAGAATATATAACTGTCATGATTTATTTAAATAATAAAGCATTGATTAAAAAACTAAATGCATGTATTATATTCTAAGCTAATATATGTATAGTAAAGAGTAAAAAAGCTTTAAGTACAGATACGTTTATCAATAAGTAAATGTATGACTTTTTAAATCGACTTGAATTTTAACCTATAATAACAAGCAGAAAGAAAACTACAATAATTAGGTTAAAGATAAAAAGGTACCTTACAACAGCATTTAGTAAACTCCCATATAATGTGGCAAATAAATTAAGCGTGCAAATTCATTTATAGGAAATTGTATTATATGAAAATTTTCTTCATATAACACAAATTTTTTCTTGAATAGAAATATATTTTCTTCTTAATGTTTCTTTTTTTCCAGCTTCATTCATCATATTAAGGTATTATTACCCTCCGCAGGGATAACACAATTGCCAAATATGGTCAACACAAGAAAGCCTCCGGGGCGAGAATTTTGTGAGTTTTCGTGGGGGGAATTTATTAT
>QLNU02014175.1:28976-51499 GCA_006491805.2 Dysdera silvatica
GAATTATATATGTTAAAATAAAATTAAGAAAAAATATCTTCACGGAAAAATTACTGTCTTCAAATTCCTCCACAATTTTTCTTCTTTAATTAGGGAATTTCCCTTTTGACAAATAAAAAAGGAAGTTCTACATATCACTGTATTGAATAGCTAAAGGGTCAAAAGATTGGGATGCAAAATTTATTATTGCTTTCAGTTCAGTCTAAGGTCATGAATAATTTTTCTTTAGCATCAACAGAGTTTTTAAAATTATTGGGAAGTGGGGGAGGCCCAAGTGCATATTTCGTACATTTATACATTACAGTATATGTAAAATTGCAATTTATTTCAAATTATTGGGGGGAGGGGGGGCTTGGGCCTCATGGGCCCATATAACTCTATGTCTATGCTCTTTAGAATATCATGCATCAAAAATAATTTTAGCTTGAATAAGAAGTGTACAAAGTGCCAGAAATTAATTTCCATAAAAATATATTAGCTTCTCCATTAAAAATTTTTGAAGGTGCAATATAAGTTAAGATGTTTTAAATAATGCACACAGAGTAAATGATACTAATGCTTAAATATTCTTATGTTGGCTATAAATTACCTAATATATTCTCTTTTCAACTTTAAAGCAGTATTTAAAAATCGATAGCTTGGAATGTGTTAACCAAGAATTATAATAAAGAAAGCAAATGTTTACATAATACATATCCTACAAAAATAAAATTACATTTAAAGCCATTAAATTTCGTTAGATTTGGGTGATAGATGAACATTTTTTTGAAAATACTGATGCAATACTAATAACACACTAAAAAGCTTTTACATTGAAAAATAGTAAGCTATTTTTTTTTTAGTTATGATCTATTTTAATTTCCTCATCTGAAGTAGAAAGTTATTAACACCTTAACTAAAAACTTACGGAATAAAATACACTCAAACTCTTAAAAATTTTAAATAAAATTGGAAGAAAAATAACTTTAAGAATGAACTCCTTTCACCTGTTGCCATGGTGAGAGTACAAACATAAAACTTTGTATTTTAGAAAAAGAGGCTTAAATATGGCATTGCAACTAAATAATAATCAATTATCAATTGTCAGTGATCACTTGATTATCACTCAATCACTTACAGATGATCACTTAATTGTCACTTGATAATTCTATCGCTTACTACTTATTGTCCCTCTCAACCTTCTCCACAGTGATGAGTTATCCAGAGTAGCATTTGAATTAGCAATGAGTAAACAAGGGTTTAATTGCTTTGTTGTCTATGAGAGCTAGATGAGATGGAAAAAAAGAACGACGATTTATCCGGAGTAACGAGTTATCCGGGTGACGATTTATCGAGGTTTTACTGTATTCAATTTGTGATTTGTATATGATTACAAAATATACATATATTTACTAACCTGTGACTTTTCAATAGAAACAGGAGACTGACTAGATATTAGGTTATTGTTTTTACGCCGCAAAGATGAATGTTGTGCAACTGAAAACAAAAACACACAGGCTTTGGTTACTAATGAAGTAAAGTACTGTGAAACTAAATTTAAACTTACATTACTTTTCATTGCTTTTTTAGCTAAACATAAAAGTGCTAAACATCTATATAAAAGGAGCAAGTTTGTCTCATATATTCATTCCTGAAAATATTATAGTTAAATAACAATTTCTGGCAGTATATAGTATATGTATGGCAGTATATAGTATATGTATGGCAGTATATAGTATATGTATGGCAGTATATAGTATATGTATGGCAGTATATAGTATGTGTATAGCAGTATATAGTATGTGTACAGGAGAAAAGGGGATTTCACCCTGATCTGGAGTCAAACCTGAGACCCAACGTATGTATGATCTGTTGAATGAAGTTTTAAGTAAAATTTAAATATGTTAAATTTTTTTCGATAAATCATACAATATTGTTTATATACATACACATGTGTATGTGTGCGTATGGTGGTTATATTATAAAATCATTTTATAAATTCCATGAGCAATCAGAATTTTAAGGTTCTAAAACCACTTGGTAAAAGATGTTAGATGTTGAAGCTTCTTTGCTGAAACTTGAATCATAGGACACAGTTTTTTTTTATAGTGATAAGATAATGAATTGTGGCAAAGTTACAATCAGCTTCAATGCAAATCACAGCTCATGTAAATAAAATAATCAACATATCGCACCTTTGTGACAAAACTGTTACAACTCAAAAAATCCCAATCTTCAGAAAATGCAAAAAACTGTTTCTGGTTGAATTGAGGGATGTTGTGTTCATCTAATGACATGTGCCAACTAGCAGAAACCCAAATAACTTATGACCTAACATTTTGCATGGCAAAATGCAGCACTGTTTTCTACATCCGGTTGTAACATTAAGTCATTTTCACCAAATTTTGAGTTGTAACACTTTCGTCGCAAGGGTGCGATATTATGACGACATATCAAAACCATGAGATCTATTTGGTAGTTCTGTTAGGTGTAAGATCATCTTTAAGAGAAAATCTACGGACCTTCCTAGTTGAACTACTGTGTGGAACACAACTCAAACTTCCAAGTGAATTTTTTAGCAAATCTGCATCTGACACCACTTCACCTAAAGATTTTGTTCAAAACTATGCATATACATTGAGAGAATTACATCCAACTCCAATTATGAATTATTCCACCAGAAACATTTTTGTTCCCACTGAACTCAAAAAATGCTCAAATGTTTTCATCTGCAAGGATGCAATTCAAAAACCTCTTGAACAACGCTATGAAGGCCCCTTCAAGGTACTCTCAATGACAAACATTTCAAAATTGTCATCAATGATTGCAGCAACAACGTATGCCTTGATAAATTAAAGCCTGAAGCCTTATTGATACATTGCAAATGAGATGGTGACAACTCACAGCCGGAAACCACAGCAGCAGCCACACTGCCTCTATTACACAGAAAAATTATATCAAATATCTTGATATGGGCACAAAATGCATTTTGGTATGCCAAATTATTCAAAAATAATTCTTTTTTAGGTAATAGCTTGTGTCTTGATTTAATGTGCAAACTTGACATTACAACATCTTGGAGCCTAAGAGGAGTTGGTCCAGCCTAAAAGAAGTCCAGTAGTGGAGTTTTAATAAACCCCAATTCCAATTAAGATTTCATATAAATAATTAACATATGGTGACACATCAAATTACGAGATGCTCCCACCAATAGAGGCTTCTGTCCTTCAAATAAATAGCCCACCACAGCCAATACCTGCCACCTATGCTGGAACAGAAACACTAGGGCAATAATGTTTTATGCTCATTTTTGAAATGTAATTATCTTTGAGAACACAAGTAATGCTCTGTGAAACAAATTTGTATGTTTTTAATGCAATAAAAGATATGTAATAAAAGATAATTCTATTAGATTATGAGTGATTTGTATTTTAAGATAGTGATAACTTATTAAGCAAGGATTATTATAAAGCCATTAAATCTGGAACAAATAAAAAGACAAATTATATACAAAGTTTACATGTAAAGTTTGTTTTTTGTTGTTTCTTTTAATTCTGAAATAGAAACTTTTAAAACCAGGCAAAAATGAATGCAGTTGCTTATTTTAGGTACAATTCTGAATGAATCAATATATGTAACACCATTCCTTTAAAAACTACTAAAATAATGTAGTTTAATTTTGTTTGTTTTATGGAGCAAGGACAGCAATGGTCATGCTGTGCCAGGACCTATAGTTGTTTCAGGAATTCGAAACTTTTAAGGTCTTGGGAACAAATCCTGAGACTACAGTGAGCAGTTTGTCTGAAAGTGTTCTTTTTTGATACAATTAGGAAACAAACTCTGGTTAACGGCACACTAAGCAAACATATTACCACTACAGGGCCTTTACTAAAATAACGACTGAACCAAACTTGCTTTATTTTTATGATGCAAGGACAGCAAAAGTCATGCTGCGTCGTAACCTAGTTTTCCAATGAATCTGAACTTCTTAAGGCCTAGGAAACCAACCCCGGACTATGATGAGCAATGAGGTGGTAGGAGTTCTTTTTTGGCATAGTTAGGATAGGAGTTGAACATAAGATAGCCAACACACTAGGCAAATACTTTACCCCCGTAGCATTGCAGGGCCTAAACCAAACTTATCGATCATTACAGCAGTATAATGTAGTAAATGCTATCCCTTTAACTAATGATCACAGATTGAGTTTTCCAAGGAAAAAAATCATAATTCATGCAGAAATAATTTTAAGATGTCACAGGTGGTAGTTATGAGCCGTCTTACAACATAATACTAAGCCAGCCAACTAAAGTTATATATTTATTAAATATATCAAGCTGTTTTAAAAATCTAGCATATTATCTATCCTGAACAAATCAGACTAAGCGTGTTTCCATGAGTGAAAGCCAAAGTAATGTCAAAGTTGCTATACATGTACGTATGTACATGTCTATTCATTCGATTATGTTTATTCATTCAATCAAAAATTGGCTGTATTTTTTATGGCATAAGAACAGCAAGGGTCATTGTGCACCTTCAATCAAAAGATAAGTCAAAGCAGGCACGCTGTCTCTCTAATATTGTTTGAAAGAGTCAAAATAACGATTCTATTTTTAACTCTTTCTCCTGAATGCACAAATCAATTCGAATTTTTTTTCTTTACAAAAGTATTTCATTTTTTATGCTGTTTAAAATGATATATCACAAGATAGGAGGTGCCATTCAAAAATTTAAAGTTGATGGGCCTAGGGGTTGTGGGATTGGATAAAAAAAATTCTTTGATATTAATTTTGGGCTCTCCACGGAAATAAAAATTGACATTTTTTTTTTTCAAATTTCTACTCAACTCCTCTCAAGAAATATGCTGGGTAAATTTGACCTAATCTGCCAAACGAAAGGGGGTGATAGAAGAGCCCATGTGGAGCATAAAAACCATAGCAACCTTGTCTGATCTCTAACCATGTCCAAGTTATGGTGACACATTAAGTAACTCATCCTCCACAGAGTATATGTGGAGGCGGCGTCACAAAGACGAAGTGGAGGAAATGATTCCAAAAGCCATAAAAAATCAGACGCTTAAAGACAGAAGTTTTGTTCATTAAAAAAATCTGAAAAGAGTATAATAGGTAGTAAACTCAGTATAACAGGTAATTACTCCTTAAAAAAGTATGGCGGCCGGGAAGCGAGCGCACGATGACGTAATCCGGAAAGGAGGTTGCCGCGACAGGGTTGCCACGTCTTGACGACAAATCGCACAGGGGATATACGTGTAGTTTGGCTAAAAAATCACCATTTTTGTAAACTGTTTCCACTCTTCAATTAATTTAGCTATTAAAAAACTAATCGTCTACCAAAAACAACAATACAGCTAATTTTTGTTGTAAACTACTGTATTAATAATAATAAAAACCATTTAAGTAAATATTATGTAACTTCACATATTAATGTAACTGTGAATTTGCCTGAATGATTGAATTATATTATCTGAAAAGAGTCAAATAATGCGGAAACACTTAATAGATTTACAAGTTTAACATTCCATAATAAACATGCTTTCTTACTTGCTATTTTGCTAGTACCATGCTCTTGAAAATTAGGTGGTGGTTCACAGTATACCTCATCATCATCGTCATCATCATCATCAAGGTAACGTGTATCATCCAGATATTCCTGAGATGATGAATCTTGATGACTCATGGCTTCATCATCTGCAAAATCATCCTCTTCTTCCCGCTGGCCATCAGAATCTTCGTCACTTTGTGATAATGAATCTAAATCATCTCCAATGAAGTCTCCAAACCTGTAACCTATAAATGCAAAACATTCAGTATAATTTGTATTTACACCTTCCTAAATAAATTATATGTGTGTATATATATATATATATGGCCTGCAAAAGGGTTGCTGGTATTCTATGTATGTATGCTGGTTAAAGTATCTAACTGGAAGGAGACCCAAACACTGAACGTATGTAACGATGTGTGGAACCAGGACAGTAATATAGAGTCCTACGCCACTTTTCAGTGGTGCGGGCCGGGCTTTTTATTTATGAAGCAAATTAATATTTGCTGCACGGATGGAAAGGCGGAAGGGGAGGGCTAATTCACCAACCCGTCTAGCCAGCGTGGTGAAATGATGGCTAATTCCTCCAATATGCTAATACACCAAAAACCATGGCCCCTAGTCTCCAGGTGCTGGAGTGCTCCTGATCAAGGCAGCGGTCAGCGTGGCATGAAAGCAGGGGGTGCTAAGAATCACTGGAATGGCCCAGGCTGCCGTTTGTTATTGACCTTGGCAACGTATAATGGACGATCCCTTGCTTCTGAAGCAAAACTTCAGGAATTGGAAGAGGAACTAGACAAGATCAAATGGGACATTGTAGGACTCAGTGAAATTAGAAGAAAAGGTGAAGAGTTGGTGGAACTGAAAAGCGGACATTTGTTTTACTATAGAGGAACGGAAACTGGAAGAACAAGTGGTGTTGGCTTCTTAATCAACAAAAGAATTAAAGACTGTCTTCTGGAAGTTGAAAGTACATCAGATCGAGCAGCGAGGCTTGTTGTTCAACTAACCCAGCGATACCAACTTCAAATAGTACAGGTATATGCACCAACATCAAGCCATACCGACGAAGAGGTTGAAGAATTTTATGAAGAAATCAAAGAGTTACACACCAAAGGGAAACAACATATCAAGCTCATCATGGGGGATTTCAATGCAAGAATTGGACAACAGGAACAAGGAGAGACATCGGTTGGTAAATACGGATAGATGTTGATACGTGCAACCTATCAGCATTTAGTTGAAGGCATGCCACACCGTGTCCAGGCTCTTTTATGCTCCAACGGTGGACGTTATGCTCCAAAGGTACGTAAAAAAGGACCTACACGTTATCAGGTAAGTGGTTTTAATATTTTGGCTCTTCGGTGTATGAGTGTGTGTTGGTCAATCACAAAAAATTTAAAAGGCTTTTATAGGGAAAGTAAGAATTTATTTTATTTGGGTGTTTTATGGCACAAGGAGAGCAATGGTTATACTGCACTGGGACTTACAGTTTGCCGAGGAACCCAAACCTCTTATAGCCTAGGGAACCAAGCCTTGGACTACAGTGGGCAGTTAGTTGGTAAGCATTCTTTTTTGGCACTGTTGAGAGTTGAACCTGGAATAACAGCATGCTAGGCGAACACGTTACTATTACGCCATTGCAGAGCCCTAAATTTGCTTTTAAAGAATGGGATGGTGACTTCAAAGTGGAATGGATAAACTACTTTTTAAATCACCTTGACAATTGAGGCATTTGCCTTGTACAGTAGTTTATAAATTACATCCTAGCTGCACAAAATTCTGAGTCCCTGCAACCACTGTGTGTCATTTCATGGTCTTCTGTTAACACACTGGGCACCCATAATGCACAGATTTCAGTGGAATTCAACTCATCACACATAACACATCGTACAATGCCATAACTCGATTCCAAATCCTCAGCAATTTATCATGGAACTATGCCTCTTATTTTCTGGAGTAGCTTTCTTGACAAGTGGAGTGTTGACTTCTGCTAAGAAGGGGTGTGGGATGATTGGCCCAATGCCAATTCATCAAACGCCGATTCGTTCAAAGGGTCAATTTATCCACAGGGTTAATTGTTCCAAAGACAATTTGTACATGTTGAAATAATGAACTGTAATTCGTGTACCTTTTTATTAATTTTTTCTCCTAATAGATGACAGCACAGGACAGACCGTATATCGATTTTATCATATCAAATATACTGTTATCGTTATTTCAGTTTGTTTGCCCATCATGCATAGGGAAAGACACTTGCTCTCGTATTTCTTGTCTTGCCACATTATTTTTCATAGTTGTTCTTCATATTTATAGCTAGTTATTCTTGTAGTCTTGTGTAACAGGTAAACTGTTATATTAAAACTTTTTTTTGCAAAAGTTTAACTTCAAAATAATAATAGGTTATGGGTTTGTGCACGTGTCAACCGTGCTAAGTATTAAGCCTAAACATGTTGTTTGTGAAAAATATAGACTTTGGAATATACTGCTGTTGAATATGGAAGTATTTACAATGGAAAAACTTCTTGGATCTGAAAATTGGTCTAGATGGAAGTGGATGGCTGAAGGCTTGCTTATGGAAAAGGAAGGAGCATTCGAAGTGCGCTCCGGCGAGATTACGAAACCGGAGCCGGTCATCGATGGTGCTTCTGTTGAAATCCGGAATAAGTATAGCAGTGACTTGGACAAGTTTGACAAGGGTAATAGAGTGGCACGTGGAATATTTTCTCAGACATTGGACTCTAGAATATGTGATCTAGTATCAATGTGCAAAACATCCAGAGAAATATTGTTGAAAATACATGAATGGTTTGAAAGGAAGAACAAAAAAGCTCAGTATGAATGCCAGTTGCAGTTTTCGTCTTTTGTGTGTGATCCTACATATACAATGGCTATGCATATAGCAAAATTACAGCACCTGGTATCACAAATGAGTGACCTAAATGTTGTGCCTAGTGAATTTGTGATAACGAGCAAACTGTTGGAGACCCTATCCCTGGATTTTGAACCATTGAAAATGGCTTGATGGGCACAACATGAGGATCACCAAACTATGGCGGAACTCCACAGACTGTTGATTGCAGAGGAACAACAAAGATCTTTGGAATCTTCTAGAGAGATTGATTGTTTGGCTTTTTTATGGCGCAAGAGCATCTGGGCTATACTGCGCCAAGATAAGCAATTTTCTGGAGAGAATGAACTTGTTGCCTTGATGACCAAGGCTGCCATTGGGAAAGGTCAATCTCTAAACTCAGGTAAGAGTGGTGCCCAAAAATCTGAGAAAACCATAAATAAACAGTGGAAACAATACAAATGTTTCTATTGTGGGAAGAAAGATCATATGAAAAAGAACTGCAAATCCTTTAAAAGTAACTCGGTGAACTGGTACAGGAAGCCAAGCAACGATGAAGTTTTCATTAGTGAGTGTCTGATGGCAAAAAATTATGATTCATAGGTACTGGAGCTACACAGCATGTTACTAATAAAAGTGATTGATTTTGCACTGACAAAGTATGAGAATCCAGTAGACGTGCATGTTGGAAACAAATCAACAATGAAAGTGCATGGACATGGTATTATAGCTGTAAAAATGTTTGTCAATGGGAGTTGGAAGGACAGCATTATGGAAAATGTACTGTATACTCCAGAGGCCTCAAGAAACTTGTTCTCTGTAAGTCGAACTTTAGACCATGGCTCAAAGTTTAACATGGCGAAAGACAAATGTGAGTTTACAAAACCCAAAAGTGTTGTTGCGGTTGTAATGCATTGTGGTAATTTGTTTAAATTACTATGTAAAGTAACACTCCCAGGCAGGATTGCCCCAAGGGTTGGAGGTACCCAGGGCGAGGTTACTTACGGCACCCCCCACACGTATGTCCCTCTCCCAAATCTTCCAACTAAGCTTTTAATTATCGACTCAACATTGAAAAATTTTCAATTGGCCCTTTTAAATGCTTACTTTTAGTAGGCATATGGCCATGAACAGAAAATAGCACTAAGTAAAGTTATGGAGTTAAAAAAAAAATCTCAATATGATTTGTAGTTTTAAAGAAAATCAATGCATTTCAAAAAATATGGTATATTAATATAGTGCTGAACGAAGAATTAAGGCATGGAAAAAACTAATAATATGTAATGTTATTTGACTTCACAGCCAAATGCAATATGTTAAACATCTAAAGGAATCTTTCTGGCTTTGGCACTTGCAAAAGATTTTAAAATTTGTTTAAAGTCCAACTTTTTGGCTTCCTCGTTTGCAATTGCTAAAACTGCCAGAGCACTAAGTCTCTCCTCGGTCATGGCCGATCTGAGGTAAGTTTTTATAAGTTTTAGTTTGCTAAAACTTCGCTTGATACTTGCGACTATGACAGGCACAGTTAATAGTGTGCGTGATGCTATCCACAAGTTTGTAAACAGATCCTTTTGGTCGTTGGATTTTATTTTCTGCAGTACTGTGATAGGAAAGTATCTTAATCTCTGGCTCTCTCTCTCTCTCTCTCTCTCTCTCTCTTTCTCTTCCAATCTATTTGGGAATGCTTTAAATAGCTTATAGAGAAAAATCTGGACAGAATGAGCGCTACTGCTTTCTCGAAATCAGTAGAATTTTGCAGAAACTAATTTCATCTCGGAAAAGTCTTTACCCACGTCATTGGTCAGGGCAGGTAGGGAAGAGGAGAGGGCGCGACAACCGACTTTCAATAAATCATCAGCTCGTTGGCAATGACAGCGACCCACGCTTCGCTACCGGAGGAATGGAGGCGGAGGGCAGAGGGGGGAGTACTGTTTCCAAGGACGTGGTTCGCTGACCAATAAGCCACTTGACTTGCCATGTATTATAAACAGACCCTTCATGTTCAAGTGTTCTATTCGATTGTTAATTCCACGGTATTGGAGTTACGAAAAGAATTGGTATAACAGTTAGCCACTTTTTTTAAAATAATTTTCTCCCGGTAAATTAATGTTACCCGATTGTGAAACCCAATATTTTGCTGTAGTGCCCCCTCAGGCTATGGTGCCTGTGGCGGCCCTTCTCCCAGGGATAGATGAAACTGGTATACTGCCACCTGTGGAAGTTCAGTTAAATGAACCGAACTCTCCAACTCTGGCATGAGAGACCGGGACACCTGAATAAGCAACATGCAAAGAAACTGTTACATGCCCAAGGCATACAAACAAAGATGGACAATAAGTTTTGTGAGGCATGTGTACTGAGTAAACAGCACAGACTGCCGTTTCAGAGCTGACAGCAGCTTGCAAAGAATGTTGGTCAACTGATACACACTGACGTTTGTGGACCTATGGAGCAAGAATTGATAAGCAGTTCACGTTATTTTATGTGCTCATGGACAACTACTCAAGGTACAGAAGAGTGTATTTTTTGAAACATAAATCAGAGGTAGCTGTAAAATTGGAAGACTTTTGCATGTTCTTTAAAAATCAAACGGAGAAGCCAATTAAGGCTGTTCTCAGTGATGGTGGACTAGAAATTGACAACAAAAGGGTTAAGCATTTTCTTCAGAAAATGGGAGCAAAGTTTCATTGCAGCACTCCATACACACCACAACAAAATGGAGCAGCTGAGTGAACTAAACAAACATTAGTAGACCTAGCATGATCAGTTATGATTGGTAAAGATCTGTCAAAGTCCCTGTAGGCTGAGGTGGTGAGTATTGTAGTGCACATACTGAATCGAGCTGGAACTTCTATGGTTGAGGGAAAGTCACCTCATGAATTGTTTTACAACAAAACTCCAAGATTTGACCACCTTAGGATCATAGGCATACAATGTTTTATTCAAACTCCTAAACAAAAAACAAGGACATGTGTCTCGAGAGGACAGAAGGATATCTTGGTTGGATATCTAGATGATGTTGATGGCTATAGAGTATGGCTCAGGGATAAACAGATGATAGTACGAACCAGAGATGTGGTGTTTTCCCATGAATTGATCTAAACATCAGCCACCATCGCAATTAGACCAACAGTTATCCCCGAGCAACTGGTTATTAATGAACCTAGTCCATCTAAGGATCCTGAAAATGATTTTGATCCAGATGAGACTTGTGAGGATATACAATGTGCTCGGCAGTTATGAAGTCGACAACAATTAAAGGCACCTAAGCGTCTAATAGAGTGCTGCATTACAGAACATTTGGAGCCAGAGTATTACCATCAAGCAATAAAGTCTGAAAATACCAGTGATTGGCAAGCTACAATAGATGACGAACTTAAATCTTTATCCGAGAATGAGACCTAGTATTTGACTGATTTACCTAAAGGGAAACATGCTATTTCAAATAAATGGGTATACAAAATGAAGCATCATGTCAATAGTGACATCGTTTCAAAGCCTGTCTAGTGGTAAAGGGTTTCTCCAAAAGGAGGATACTGATTACTCTGAAATATTCAGTCCAGTTGTACGGTTTGAAATTATTCGTGCAGTGATATGTGTTACAGCAAATGAGGGCTTGGACCTGATAAAGTTTGATATCAAAACTGCATTGTTGTACAAAACATTAGACAAAGAGATTTATATGAAACAGCCACAAGACTATGATGACAAGTTAGGGCAAGTATGCCGACTAGCGAAAAGTCTTTACGGACTAAAGCAATCATCCAGGTGCTGGAATAAAAGGTTTAAAGAATTCCTGAAGCAGTTTGGCCTAAGGGAGAGAAAGGCTGATCCATGCCTATTCTGCAGCAATGACCAACAACAGAAGTTATTGCTGGCATTATATGTTGATGATGAACTCATTGCAAGTACTCCACAGATCAGGCATGTTTTTCTGGAGGAACTGCAGCGGGAGTTCAAAGTGATATACGAGGATGCTGGATATTTCCTCAGTCTATAGATAAAAAGACTGAGAAATGGCGATACTTTCATCAGTCAACAGAACTATGCTGAAAAGGTACTGGAAAGATTTCACATGGGGAAGGCCAATGCTGTTTCTACACCCACGGAAAGGGGCCAGCTTGCAGGGGAAGATACTACAGAAATAGATTTGGAGAAAATTCCTTATAGACAAGCTATTGACAGTCTGATGTATATGACTGTTGTTACTCATCCAGATATTGCTTTTGCTATATCTTTTTGTTCAGTTTCTGGATAGGGCAGACCATAGGCATTGGTCCATGGTTAAACGAATACTTAAATATATTAAAGGAACAGCCAATTTTGGAGTTTTGTTCAGACATGGTTCTCGATCTGGTAGGTATTTTGGAATCATATTGTGATGTAGACTACGCTAGTGACACGACAACAAGGAAGTTGTTTCTGGTATTTTGTTTAAATACAGTGCAGGAGAATTGGCTTGGGCAAGTCTCCTCAACAGCAGTCTGTCTCACTTAGTACCACTGAGGCAGAATATGTTGCAGCAAGTGAGGTTACAAAAGAAATAATTTGGCTAAAGTGGCTATTTGATGGCATTGCCCCATTGAGAGAAGTCCCTACACTACAAATCGATAATGCAAGTGCTGTTCGTTTATCAAGGAACCTAGAATTACATCAGCAAACAAAGCATATCGACATTAGATATCATTTTGCATGTGAGAAATATTTAAGTGGTGAACCCAACATTGAACATGTTGCTGGAGACCAACAAGTTGCAGACATTCTTACTAAAGCATTGTCCAAAAAGCGGTTGCAGATGTTGAGAAGAGCTTTTGGTGTTGTAAGCAGTACAGAATTGAAAGTTCAAGGGGAAGTTTTGAAATAATGAACTAATTCATGTACCTTTTCATTAACTTTTTCTCCTAACAGATGGCAGCACAGGACAGACCATATATTGATTTTATTGTATCGAATGTACTGTTATCGTTTTTTCAGTTTGTTTGCCCATCATGCATAGGAAAAGATGCTTGCTCTCGTAGTTCTTGTCTTGCCGTCTTATTTTTGATAGTTGCACTTCATATTTGTAGCTAGTTATAATTCTTGTAGTCTTGTGTAACAGGTAAACTGTTATATTAAAACGTTTTTTGCAAAAGTTTAACTTCGAAATAATAATAATACAAAAGGTCGATTAGTCCAAAGGGAGTATTCAAGTATTGCGTAAGCAATATTTTGACCATTTCGACCTCCCCCAATAAGTGAAAAAAGAACGTTGACTAACACAGGAAAATAAGACCAACAGCAACCCCCCTCCCCCCAATGTGCTTAAGTAATACTTGAATGCTTCCAAAGGCGATTTGTCCTGTTTTCAATCCTATGTCCTATCAATTATTCTAAATATGATCCCTTTAATAATATATGTAGTTACAATATATATATATATAATAGAACCACAATTAGATAGGTTTTTTTTATGTAAAAAAATACAGGGTGCAATTTGAAATAAGGGAGGGAAAAAGTGTGTTTTATATTTTTTAACACTTTGTCCATGCTTCTACGGAATTCTTCATAATATGGAAAGGTAGAGCCTTCAAACATCTATAAAATGAGACATAAATGAATTTCTTACATTGAGAAGAACTCGTTATTAAGGGTGGTATAGCCATTCTAAAACACTCTGTTTATAACAAAAGTATATGTAATAATGATTACATTCATTATCATAAAGAGAAAAAAATATATGCTAGATCAAAAAGATACCTGATAACTTTGCTTGTTCTAATAAATAGTGCTGCAACGGTAAGAGGTATGTTTGATTGTCAGATTGTGAATCCCACAAGGAAGGATAGTCAAGATTGCTATATAATGGTGTTGGATGCTCATTCTGATGAGATGGAATGTTGGCCTTGAGGTCAGCGAATGCACTGCCTGTGTGATAATAGGAACCTAATGATGTTTCACTTCCTTCTCTACTGTGAGTTGTTTTATTTCGTCCACGTTCTTTTTCAAAAGATGCGCAATTTTTAGGTTTTGAATGCAGCTGTCGGAGGTTTGGAGATGTTGCAGGTTCTGATGTACTTTTTTGTTGACTATCTAATGACATTAGGCTACTTTGAGAAATAAAACTACTATCCAAACCTCGAGCCGAATCCATTGATTGTGGTGAACTATCACTTGATCCTTGAGGTACATCACTAAATGCAAAAAGGCTACCATCTGCACCTCTAACAACTTGAACTTCCCGACTCGGTAACACAGGACTTTGAGGACTAGACATACTGCTATCTGTACTACGGGAACCACTTCTAGACCACTGTTGTCGATTTGCTGATGTGTCAAGATAACCTATGTCAATATTTTCTGTAGGATGAAATGTTGAGAAAAAGTTTGTTTTAGGAGAAAGATCTTCACTACGATGTTTTCTATGAGGTTGTAGTTTCGGTGCAGGACTATTTGCCGAAGAACTATTTTTAGAAACGTTTCCTTGTACATCCACACTATGATGTTTCCATGAAGTACTAACTGTACCACGTTCATGATCTAATGAACGATGCCTACGATTAGAGTCCAAAGGTTTAGATGGGACTCGATGCTCCATAAGCACTTCATTTTGCTCGGGACTTTGGTCCTGTCTTTGAGAACTGGAAGAACCTGCACTTTCTGATGAGCAGCAAGAATCCTGCTTTCTATTCATGAAGAAATTTCATAATATTAATTAAAAATAAATTGAAAACAATTTATTCAACATAAAACTGTGAATTCAATTAGTCACTGCATAAATAACTTTATATCTAGTAATCCAACAAAGTATGATTCAAAATTTACAAAAGTTTTAAAAAATTCTATTTCTGTATAATCTATAATAAGTTGAACAATTGAGAACATAGGATTGCACTTACATGCATTATCATATAAGGCACATTTTAAAGTCATGGGCTGATATCCTCCGCAATTATGAGTAATAAATACATCATCAACAGATATAATTTGGTTTAATTACGGAAAAAGAGTACTTCCACTTCCCAAAAAGTAAGACATTTATAAATGCTTATTCAACTAAAGTCATACTATTGATAAATTTTTATGATCATTGTTCGACTATTAATTGATGTTGCTATCATCTCAAAAGTGTGTTTTTGAATGACAAGCACATGGATAAACTACTCTGACAGTAAAAAGAAGACAAAGAAAAGGCACCATGCCCCAAAAAAAAGTGACGATAAGCAGTGCAGCTTTATTTCTCACTTAAAAATCATAGTCCTATATATATATTTCTATTGTGAAAAAAAAAAAAAAAAAATCGAACAAAAATAGCAAATTATATGTGTTTTATATAAAGGTTAAACAGCTTATAGCATGCATGTAACAGTGCAAAAACTGATAAGAGTCACTTCCTTTTACTTTCTAGTGATATTGTTGCCTCTTAACATGCGTAATGATTTATTAGCAATAAAAATTATTCATGTTATAAATTAAAATATACACAGTAAACAGATACATAATGAATTAGCATAAAAAGGTAAATTTAACTTGACTCTTCATAAAATGTGCTCACTGAATTTGTGAAATGTGAAACTATTAATAGTCAAATTTGCTGAATTATTTTAAGGGGTATAATAAAAAGACTATCAGAATATCAGAAAAATAAATAAAAATAGTTAAAAAAAACACACACACACACCTGTGCCTTGAATTTGCATCAAGAGAAGACGCTATTTGGTGAGGAGTGAGCAAATTATTATAGTTTTTTGCATCCGTTGCTAGCCGTTGCTAGCACTTCCTTGTTTTGACGAGATAATATAATTGAATGAACGGTACATGAAGGACTAGATGAGTGATGATGGTGGTGATGGTGTTGGTGGTGCTAAATAAGCAAATGCTAAATTATTAGCTAAACATGGATTTTAGGGTTAAACAAGCTATCAATTCAACATATAATTTAGCAATAATTAATAAGATGACTCACATACACACTCAATGACTACTTTATTCGATACATCAATCTAATAGTACATTAAGCCATATTTGAACCTCAGTATTGACTAAAAACTTTTAAGCAAGGATTCAATAAAGTGCCAAAACTTTCTTGGAAATATCATGCTAGATATCCATAATAGCATCATACATCTTATACAGATTTCCTGGTAAATTAGGACATGATGGAACGGGAACAGGTCGTTTGCCTGACAAGTCACCTGCCCAATTATACTTGCCTAGAGCTTGGTTATAACGAGCATGATGGATATGAACTCTGTTATGATGAGCATGGAGAAGACGAGCAATCTTGTTACAACCAAGCATCGAGAGGGTGTGCATTCTCATTATAACCTAACTCACACCATCATGCGCTCATTATATAACCACCATTCATAATTTCTCATTATATATAACCAAGCCTATATTCATGTACTCCTTATACCCAAGCAGTTTGTTATAAGCAAGTTTATGTTTCACCAGTGCTCATTAAAACCAAGTTTATATCCATCACACTCAAGCAACCAAGCTCATGGCAATTTTCAAACTGCCAAGTCTCTAACCCAAGTTCTATGTCCTCAGTCACAAACTGAGTTCACATCTATCATGCTCAGCCAGGTCCAAGTTCATGTTCATCATGCTTTGGTATAACTGGAGTTCATATCCATCATGATCTACTACATAACCAATCCAACCACTCCATGCTCATAACAACTCTGATATCCATCATGCCCATTGTAAACTAAACTACACCCATCATACCCAATATATGTCCTCCTGTCCTGCAGCAGGTGACTTGTCAGCAAATGACTGGTTGTATGTTGGCCTGATCTACCAGACCAATCAAACATCTTGATTTAGCCATATATTCTCACAGATTTGATGCCATGTCATAAGATAACCACTGATTTAAAAATAAAATATCATGCTTACCATATTATGATTCTATACAGCTATGAGAGACTCATAGCAGGAATTATGTACCGCTGAAAAGTATCGTCTCTTCTTCAGGATACATATAATAAGAATCATGAGAAGCAATTGGTCTGCAATGATGCTTAAAATGTTCAGGAGCTTTAGATAATCTTTTATAGATATAAAACCTAACATAACATTCTCCACACTATTACATCAAGCATCAGTTTGTACTTCGTTCCCACTGAACCACATCCATAATCTCATTATACTCTAATCTAACCATCCATGTACGATGAAAACTAACCTTGAAGTCATCATCTGAGTGGAACCATATTTTTCCACATCAACAGCCCAATTTTAATTTTCCTTTAGCAAACTGAAAATGATATTTCCTGTTTTTGTTGACAATGTAACGATAAGTTGGTCATTGCAGCTATATCATACTTAAAATAAAGTTTGATGAACAGTATGCCTGGCATGATGTTCTTGGGTACCTAGATTGTAGATACATTGGTAATCCCAGTAGTTATGATGTGCCTGTTTGCAGCACACCCTATTGAACATACAATAAAGTAGCCATTTCAATTGTGTAGCATCAGCTCATCTGTAACCTACAACTATGCAATATTTAAAGTCAGATGAAGTTTCTTCCCCATTTTGAAATGAAAATATTTATAATAAATTCTGCTTTAACCTCTATATATTCATATGCAATAGCATTCTGACATCGCTTTTTATAAGGTTGCTATATTTATTTGAAAAGGGGGTGATACTTAATAAAATGACTATTCAGTATGTGTATAAACTTAACATATTTCCAAAATCATTATCATAAATATATAAAAAAAATTCAATTACATATAAAGTGTGATTTTTGATAGCTTGTAATATTAGCATAGATAACTAATTGATGTCTGACTATGCTTGATGATATGAGGCATCTTAAAATAATGTGATCTCACTTGCGACTATCCTTAAGTTATCTACATTGCAGGGTTTGTGAGAGTATTGTGTGGTTGATGATAAACTGATGTGTTTCACAAATAGTTATAAACTGCTAGTCATTGATTACTTCTACAATTCAATTGTAGAAGTAATCAACACATCAAAGAATCTTAAAATAGTTGATAATATAATTACAAGGCATTCAGAAAATATAATATACAATTAATGAAGAAACATGTTTTGATGTCCAATATCTATAATACAGGAAAAAACCCAGTTATTGCGGTTTCTGTTTCTGCATATTTTGCTTTATTGTGATTGGATGTCAAATTTCAGATAATGCGCTAATAAATTCAATATTTAATTTGATTATTATTTATTTATGGCCCAAATGTGAGTCTCATATTTGGGCTATAAATTCCCCAACTGCATAAATTTGGCCATGGGAAGTTGTTTTGGACTATAGTAAGTAGTGAAACCTTTTCCAATATGGTTTTAGGCTAAAACGGCAAATTTTCCAAATTTTGTTATATGATTAACAAATGTGGATGCAAATAATAACATCCCTGTAGTTCCAGAACGGCTCATTTTCGGACATTGGTTCACTCTGCCAAAGTTGTTTCTTTTGATGTCCTTCACCTATTATGCATGCTTGACAATTCCTAATTGCCTCAAGTATGGTAAAACAATCGTTTTCCATACCTTTGATGACTCATGGCAACACTATTCAGGGCTAGGGAGGGCAATTTCTGATTTTTTTTTTCTCTGCTACATTAGGTCAATCACTTAAATTATGTGTCAAAAATTTTTTTGATTCATGTAATTGCCTACGTAGCAACGATGTGGATGTAAATAATACTTTCACTGTACAGCCAAATCGGATCCTTTGCGGACCTGATTTCGCCAAATATGGCTTATTTGGCGTCCTTTACCACCCCTTTCAGTTTGTTCCATTAGTTCTGAATCACCCTGTATATTATATTACTACATGATTAATTATATAATTAGTACAGTAATTAGCATCTATTTGGTAGATTGAGTTTACGTCAACAAACATGGGAGCTAATGCCTGATGTTAGTACTAGTATATTTCGATCTGTAGTCAGAAACATCTCCAATGGGGCCATCACAGCATTTCAGATTGAAATTTTTATTTAAAAATTCATTTAAATGATTTTCATTCATTAAACGATGATGAGGAAGATGAAGTGGAAACGATAATGAAGGAATTCACTCAGGGTATCTCCCCAAATTCTATTTCAAACTTCCCTGACTTTTCCAGGTTTCCAGACCAAATCTTAATCGATTACCAGTTACTAATTACAGTAAACAACACACAAGGCACTCAAATATGCGCAATCAAAATAAGTTTCAAGGCCATTAAATCGATTAATGCAAACCCTAAAGCCAGTTATAACTCAATTGTAGTGAATTTACAAATTCAAAAGCTGTATTAAAGAGTGTATTTTTTTACACTAAAAACTTGCACTAATTAAATATTTACAGCAACATTTCCATTTGGCCCTTTTCAAGTTCATTATAAAAGAGTTTAACTATATAATCGCAAAGCTGATGCTTCATCTTCTATTTCATTTAAAATGTGTATAACTATATATAAGGCAAAGGAGATTAGTAGGATCAAATGCCTTACAGATTAAATAATTTAGCTAAAAACACTTTTTTTTTCAAGTTTTAGTTATATATTTGGCAAACATTCTTCTGAAAAATATATAGTCTTAATAATTTTATATAAATTATATTAGTTTTGGTGCAAAATGGTACCTTTTGGAAGAAGTTTAGTCAAGTTCAATCTCTTGAAGTATTTTTTAAACAATAAGTATTATTATGTACAGCACAATATACATAAGTAAACAGCAACAGTACTGTACATAACCTAGTTTGTTTTGTTTATACATAACATCGGGTAACATTATTTAGTAACTTCATATATTCTTTAAACGATGTTTTGGTATCATTACCTTTATTATTTTTTTCATTAAAAACTTTATAGTTTCTAGAGCATCGGTAAAAATAAAGTTTTCCATATATTGTACGTTCTGATTATCGCAGTTTTGATTATTGCAATGTTTTTGTTGGCACAATTAACTGCAATAATCAGGGTTTTCCTGTATACCAAATAATTAAAAAAATTAATCATAATGAACAATACTGAATAAATAGAATTAAGAGAACTTAAAGATTGCACATATTATAGAGTAATTTTATTTAATCAACTTTGTGGTCTTAAAATTAATTGCATTTAAGGTGAGACCTTCAGTTTTATTTGATTTTTTAGCCCTTCTACATATATAAATATTCATGTTCATCCAAATTCAAAATGAAACCAGCTAGCGTATCATTGATTCATATAATCTCAGAAGGGAAGTACCTCATAGCAACCCCTCAGATTTGCTTGAAGTTTACAGAAGTTGTTCAGACCAATGTTTAAAGTATACTCCCTGCTGGGTTTTCATTCGTAGATTCAGGGATGCAAAGTTCTTAATATTTTAAGGTGCTACATCTATTGTTAGCTGTTAAAGAAACATCCAGCTGATTTCATAGTCAAGTCGTACATATATGCAGTTATCCATGATAGCATTGCCTTAACAGTTAATATAAGGATAATTTCTCAACTTAAAATATTAATAACTAATGATGTGCAAAGTTGTTCATTGTAGTGTTTTGTGTCAATTTGTCTCATTCATTGAAATGACTTGTTCTTTTGACCTGTTCACTTGAAGTATGGATGCTCCGTAAATGACTTCCCCTCTTTTTTGGGGAGGAGGAATAAAATCTGTGTGTACAGAATTTATAATCATTGCAATTTTTAAAATGAAAGGAAAATGTACATAACTTATCGTTTAAATAAATTTGGCTAAAATTCTACCCATATACCATATTACTACAAAACTTCTTCAAGCATTTACTTCTGTATATTATATAAAAGTAAATAGCATACATAGTTATGTATTAAGGCAAATAGGTGAAATCTCTATCGGGTACTTTCCTTCAGCGAAATGGCATCTAAAAATTGAAATCTATTAATATCTGAAACCAAATATTCAGCATGGACTGACTCACCCTCAAAAAGTTTTGTTCGATTAGACCGTATGAAAATGTGTCTATTTTTTGTTTGCAAATTACTAGCTAAGGGGGGCAGCCATGAGTGGTGTACAAGTCAGTCATGAACGTGGTAACTTACAGAACTATGAGTATATTCTTCAAAAGCTGGCTAAACGTTCATTTTAAAAGACTGACCTACCTCTCATTCACTTGAAATACTCATTCAAAATGACAGATTCATTTGAATGGTTGGTTGTATTTTTATGGGACAATGGTCATTCTGCACCAAACAAGCATTTGTGAATGACACATCACTATTAATAATTTCACCTAAACCAATCTGCGAATGAAAAGTCGACAGGGTTATGCTTCAAACATTGGTCTGAACATAATTTGAAAATTTGAAGCAAATCGGAAAGGCCGCTATTGGATATTTTCCTTGACAGTACAGCTCAGTCTTTCTACCTATATGGATTATACTGTTCAAAAAACCAGGCAATTGCATGATCACAAAATTTTGAAGTTTCAACAATGTAAGGCAATATATAGCACAGCAATCTACATATTTTAAAGAACATATTATACACCAAGCTCATTGACTATATGTGAGTTTTAATACAATATACGTATTATAAACAGTTGGACACAATATATGGAAATGGTTGAGAAAGTTTTTATTTATGCTGTCAGTTTCACAAACTAGAAAAACTAAACTGTTGACTTGTTAGATGAAACTAAACTACAAAGTATATGTCATTAGTTTTACTCCTACTTTTTTACTTAAAGTACATAGAAGAGAAAGTAATAATTACTTTGCAACTTTCTCTAGGCGATGAGGTAGGGCTTGTCTGAGTTGATGGGAGTGCACATCCGTGTGGTTTTGTTGCAGCAGTGTAACTATCAGTCACCTATGGAAGCAAGTAAGCATACACATAAACAGCACTTAATTTATGAAAATGAAAGTTTAAAATAATATTCGTTTTATGCAAAATTTAGTAGTTACAAAATCTGTAAAGCAGAGTGCATGATAATAGGTCCATCAGATGTATGCTCATAAAAAAAATTTCAAAAATTTCAAAATGTGATAGCAATGGGCATTTAGCTTGATCTTTAAAGGAAAAAATCTACAGAGAATTGTGACTTAACACATTCTAACTTCAAACTCCAGCAAACAACATTTTATTTTTTTATGCGATAAACCTATACAGTAGGGATTTCATTAGGTGACAGAGCAAAACCCTCATGTATATGTATCAC
>QLNU02014175.1:51599-68317 GCA_006491805.2 Dysdera silvatica
CAACCTTAATTTCATGCAATATATTTCTTTAATAAGTGGAGAAATCCCCTCCCCTCCCTGTGGTTCGCGATAAACGAAGGAATGTTTAAAATAGTCCGTGAGCGACTAAAGTTTGAGAAACACTGTCTTATAGCTTAGAGAACCAACCCCCGAACTACAGTGAGCAGGGGTTTTTTTTTTTTCCCCTCCTTTGGGAATCGAACCTGGAATAACGGCTCGCTAGGCAAACGCGCTGCACCACGGCAGAGCCCCTGTATATTGTATTCAATTATTAAGCAGTAAGAGAGGTACTAGAAACGTACAGCTAGCTTAAACCGCAAACTATGAAGGAAATCACTGAATTGGGTTGAAGTAACGTTTTTGTTATTACACCGACCTGAAGGTGAATGAGTCTGAAACGACGATCTTGAAAAAACGTCAATCGATACGGATTCCCAAAATCAGGTGTTAAAGATGGTTGGTGTCGCACTATAAGCGTCGAATATGTAAGAATTCATAGATCTCAGTTGGAATAGGAAACCCATGGCTGCCTTTGCACCATAAGACATAAAAGACACCAACTTAGTGAATGTAGCCCACAGTTATTTAAGAGACACCGTTGAAAACTCGAGCCTATACGGTTTCACCGTGTGATCTGTCAACACGAGCGAATCAGGGGAACATCAGGATAATCATATTAAAGTATTAGCCAGCATCTGGGTCGGAGTGATGTGACAATAAGACGGTAGCTATAGGTCCAAGAAGGCATACATACCTCGCCACGAAAGTCATTGGCAGCCGTTAGCGGGAGGCAGAGACCGTCCCAATGTTATTAGGTTCCATGACCCTCCAGACATTTTCAAACGAAATGCCTCTACCGGTATACCGCCCCCAATATTTTGGCGTCGTCGGCGCCCATGACGAAAGCCCCCACTGACGAAAAGTCCAATGGTACAGTGAAAATATCGGGAGGTGACGCCACAAACCGGCTAGACGTTTAGAATAACGTAAGACTCCAAGCTGTACATTCGTTTTTGGCGATCGCCAAAAACAAGTTCTGAGATTGAAGTCCTACTCTGCGGTAAGCGGCTAGTCGGTTTGTGACCACCTCCCGTTATTTCTAACTGTTCCATCGGACTTCTTTTCGTGAACAGACAATAGGAGGCTAAGCAAACAGATGAAATCGTTCGCTCATGTTGTTTGGCGCAAAGACAATTAAAATCGTACTACGTCGGGATTTAGTTTTACGGGGGATCTGACCACGTTACCTAGGGATACAAACCCCGCACTACGGATCCGTAGAAAAAGTCTAGTGTTTGGTACTAAAAGTAAACCCGGGTTTCCTATACGGTAAACAAATGTGTCACATCTACGCCACCATTCAGTACTAGACAACATAATCGTGCAGTGGTGACAGCACACACATCGACGGCTTCGCTGATATAAATAGCATTGTATCAGTATACATAAAATCCAGTTTAATAAAACCTTCAAGGTGCATGCCCCAGAAAATTATCAATTTGCGTATACATGAAAATATGTGTACAATATGAAAACATTCCATTTCATATAATAACACACATTTCATAACACACGCATCTTTTCCAGAACTTTTAATATATTAACATTACGGAAAACTGCCACTCTCCAGCTATTCGCTAGCTTTAAACTCAATCATCGTATTTTAATGTTGTGTATCAAGTTTTCACTCGTATTCTACAAGTTCATGTTCCGTAATTCAGGAACTACGGTGGCAACGCGCCACCAAACGCCATATGTCCTTCGTCGATGACATATGTATTTACTAGCCCTTTTACTTTAAACCGTAAGTGTTTAGTCTGAACACCAAAGTTGTGAAACTCTTTAAATTAGGCTTGGAGTTACGAAAAATTCATCAGCGAATTTTCCGCAAGTCTATCTGCAATTGGCGTTTTCAAAGAACGGCTTCTTGAAAACTGACACGTTTTTCAGTGCGACTGCTGCCAGATATTACTTACCATCTTCAGTGTTTTCTACACAACCTTTATCTCTAATTTACACACAGGGAATTCCCGTATTATTTGAATATTTTTAATGAAAAGCCGAATAAGTTACAGATAATCCCGCATGTGAAACAGAGCTTAAATTTGGCGGGAGCCCACCGCAGCCTGGCTCCGGCACTTCGTTTTGGGATTATTTAAATATCCGTCGGAGCCCCTAATTATACGCTGTCATGAAAAAGTAATAAATTTGTAATTAAGGTCAAGCATTTTGTTGTCCAGAAAAATGAACATAAACAATCGATATGATTTATCGATTCTTTTGCAGCCATTCAATTTTTTAATCGATTTATCATAATATTAGGGCTCCTGCACTTTTTTTTTGTTAGAAATTAAGCCATGATGTGAAGTAATGGATTTATACCAGTTCAGGAATATAACGAACTGAAATATAGACGTGGAAAGGGGAGGGGGGGCTGAAATGTCACGACTAAAAAAGAATGAAAGTAAGACTGAATTTTTTTAAGCGATTCATGTGTAGTTTGTGGTTACTATTAATCAATAATAAGGTCATTATTGAATCTGAGAATAACAAACCACAACATGGCTATATAGGCATTGCGTATACTTTTATTTAGGGCCGGCTTTAGATATTTGGCGGTACTAGGCAGAGATTAGATCCACACCTGGGTCTGTCTCTTTTTACACGATACGCAGTATTTTTTTTACACGTTTAATTCATAACTGCAAGGTATTTTTACACGTTTAATTCACAATGATACGTTACATTCAGTTATGCGATACTGATATATGATGAAAGCATGTTCCCTCAATATGATCCCGATATTGAGCGCTCTACACAATTCTGAAGGGATTTGGAAACTTGAATGGACAGTTAAAAGTAATTATTAAAAGGAAAAACAACACAGATGTCATCACAATCGACAAACCGATAAGCAGGAGATATTTCGAGCGATGAAAGTGATCTTGTTCCAGTAGTAAGGAAATGAATTCTTTGTGCTATAATAGAAAATGAAGATGAATAAAATGTGGATTTTTTTGTTTCAAATATTCATTGCCTTTTCTTTCATGTGCCTTAAATGAAATGTGTATGCAGTGTAACTGCATTTCCATATTTTAATTTTACTTTATAGTTTGCGTCAGTTTAGCACAAGTTTCATACTTTGTAGTAATTCACTTTTTTTCCCACGGAACACATTCGCCGCATAGGCGTCAGAAAGAGAATCAACTTTCCGGATTCGATCATACCTCTGCCTTCCTAGACCCTGATTACGCCAATTTCTGAAGACAAGGTCAAACAAAAAAGGGTAATCCGAGAACTGAAGCTGAAGTAAATGTGTACAAGATACGTAAAGTTGGTTGGTTGTATTTTTAT
This sequence comes from Dysdera silvatica, assembly GCA_006491805.2. Classification (NCBI taxonomy): domain Eukaryota; kingdom Metazoa; phylum Arthropoda; class Arachnida; order Araneae; family Dysderidae; genus Dysdera; species Dysdera silvatica. The sequence continues at coordinate 54,954 of QLNU02014175.1, forward strand.
GGCGCAAGGAACGATACGCAAAGAGACACTGCGAATTATTCCAGAACTTATAACAAAGGTTACTTTTTTTTTTTATAGGCTCGACCATAGGTGACCCCAAAGCCCTTCAAAGCGGATAAAGGTCATGCCCGTATCCAGACGGAGTGATCTTAGGGACCGGCCCCCGAAACTAAATTTTTAATGGGACTTGGCTACCGCCCGTGATTGTATCGATATATGCTGTAAAAAATTTTGAACCCTCCCCCTCCGAAATTAAACCCTGGCTACGGCCTTGATAAAAGCAATAGTGACACTAAAAATCTAGACGCGGCCCTCTTTAATCGGCAGCCGTCTAGATTCGCCTATTGCTAAAGCCAGCTCGAGTTCAATTTAAATGTAAGGCGGTCTGGTTTAATAATACAAGTTAAATGATGTATGATAAGCCATTTTAAATTTAAATAGACCATCAAAAGGTTTATAAAATACGTGTATTTTTTTTCTCCTGGTCTTTAAGACCGCATGTTTTCTCAGGCACAGTAAGCGGTTTTCACAGACATCGTTTCAGGGACAAATTTCTATATACTTGTTTGTTTGTTTGGATTTTTATGGCGCAAGAGCATCTAGCTATGTACCAGCCAAACATGGTAAATTTCTGTATACAGCTTTAACATACAATAGATTTAAGGTTTTCACGCACCATTATAAGTTAACTGAAAAAACCAACAGTCAATATCAATTTCCATTTACAAATTTTGGCAGTATACCCAGTTGCTTCAGCCATAAAAAATCCCAACGAATATTTACAAACTTCAATTTCATTACTTTTTGTTATCAGGGTCTGTACTGAGTTCAAAAATCGTGGAATCCAATGTATAACTGGGGAGGGCTTCATTCTATAATAAAATAATCTAAAACACACTAAATGTACCTCTCATTTGTCAAAATTATTTTTAAAGAAATTTTTAAATAAGGTTTATAATTTTTTTTAGTATTCTATATATGAGTTTGTAAAATTGCGTTCGAAATTAATTTTCAACGTATAATATTTTGTTTTTAATTTATTATATTATCTACAAAATTAAAATTATTTTCTTAAGTTTCCCAACTTCTGTCATTTTATTATGTAATTCAGCACAATAATTTAGATTCTAATACAAAGACACAAAGTGAAATCTGTATATAACGACATATTTCCCGGTCCCAACAATACAGAATGTATATTCAACTTCGTCTATAACGATGAATTTCTTATATATTTTTCCGGTCTCTTGAATAATGTTATAGAGTTTTCACTCTATAACTAAAAATACTAACTAGAGGCCTGAAGGAAGCTGAAAGCCAGTAGAGATAATAGTTCTTTAATATTTTTCAATAAAAAATACAATCCATAAAGAAATTAAAAATAGCTATTCATCTAACACTAGCAATCAAGTTATAACAGTTATCAAGTTTTAGGAATTATTAATGAGAGTTACAAAAGAGAACTAAAGAAGTGGTGCCAAGATTTCAAAAGCAATGCAGGACACACAGCCAAAAAATAAACAGAATATAAGCTATTATTTTACTGTAATTAAGAAACTAGGTTATTCTTGCAATAAATGTTTCATTAGATTGGCGTCGAATTTAATGAAATCGAATAACAGTCTTCTCTCAAAAAGTAACGGTGACGTACCGCTTTGCATCGAAAGTGACAACATAGAATACATTGCTCAAATCTAAAACTAGAGCAAGTATTATCTTAAACATTCACTCTCTTAATAACCACAAATCTGATGATGTGGCACTCAACTAGTTCAACGCATGCACCTGCGAGATATACACATGCACAAATCATAGGCATACGCAGAAAGTTCATAAGCGGGGGTTTATAGGCTCAATGGGGGGTTACAGAGCTACAACTCACATATTCCTATGTTAAATATACAAAATTTCATTGCAATAGGGGTTGTAACTCCCACTGCAATGTAATTAATAAATTGTAACACCCCCTACGTACGCCAATGGCCCAAATACACATGTGGGGGATGCTTATAAACTTACAGAATATATCCGAGATGCTTAATATGTGGCACTTTCCATAAACGCAAAAATAAGCAGCAAATACTGTGAAAATTAAGACGTATTGTCGTGAGCATTTACTATTACCTTAAGCATGGTTGTTTTATATTTTAAGTAGCTTTAAAAAATTATTGCTTTGATAATACAGTAAAACTCCGACTATCCGAAATGAAGGGAGGTGGGCCCGGTTTCGGATGCAGAAAATTTAGGTAATTCGGAAATTCAATTTTCAATATAAAGGTGCAAAATAACGACAGCACTCGTCCATTAAACTTAATTACATATTAGTAAACAACTACATTGATAATGAAAAACGCCACAAAGTACAAAAGCATTTATTAAGATGTTAATTTGCATTGGAAATATTCCAATACCTTTGTATATATCCGATATATAATATGCAAAATATATACATATTTTTGTATATGTCCGATATCTAACTTGCATTGATTCCTCTCTCTCTCTTAAGTACACGAGACAACCAAGACTCGCACTCAGCTTAAAGAGGAAAAAAATCTGACACTTCCATATTTTTTCCTGGAGTTTTCGGACAAAATTCCCGGACTGATCGCAAACAAAACTTTGAACTTTGGTTTCCGGTAAAATAGCTTCATGTTCGCGTGAAATTTAGTTATCCAGAACAGGTTAGGAAGATTTTCTCTGAGTTTTCCGGGTTTGACTAAAAATTTCGTTTTCACATGGCTTCTACGTACGATTTCAAATTCACTGACAATTCCGGGTTTTCAAGGTGCGTGGAAACGCTGGAAAACAAACACGTGCGTTTTTGCTTAAAACGTTGAATGAGTACCTAGTAACATAATAACAAAAATACGTGCAATACGCTATTTCGGTTAATCCGCATTGCAATTAAGCGAAGTTCGGACTATCGGGGTTCTACTAGAGCTGTATTAGAGGAAAACGCTGTAAGTACTAATTTAATATAAAAGGCAACTTTTTATAATGAAAGCAAATCTCTTGTAGGAGGAAGTCTCATTAAAGGGTAATTGCCAGCGGAATTAATATGAACACGAAATACAACATTCTGAGCATATTTAGCTCAAATTAAAACGTTTTACTTAACTCATAACAGTAATCATATAACTACAATACAAAAACTTTATTTAGGCGGCATTGTGTTACAGTTTAAATCCAATAAATGTCATCAAAATCTATACATTCAACGATTCGCCTGGCCAGCAACAGGTAAAGACTAAAGTCTGACAAAACCTGTGCTACCTAAGAAAAATGGCGAGTTCATGTACATTAGAAAACCGGTGCGTTAGTATTAATAAAATATTTAGTAGTAGTAGTAGTAGTAAAGTGGACAAGAGTGGGGGGATTGAGAAGGGTGGCCACCGAAGGCGGCATTGTAATCCCAGACAGGACGCTCAGACAGCGTAACCAACCGCCAAGGCGGGTTGGGAAAATATTAATTAGGGATAAGCAAAGTAGAGTTCAGGAGCAAAATAGGATGAGAAAGGTTTATTTCGAATCTGATAGATGCCTGTGAAGGTGCTTTTAAAGAGGAATAGTGTGTTTAGAGATTAAGGTTCTGGAAGTATGAAGTTCCACATCCGAGAATTGAAACAACGCTGCAATGTGATTGTTGGCAACCTCATCTTTGAAAGATGTCCCTCCCTTCTGACACAGTAAGTCAGGGAGGGGTCTTCAACCTTTTTCAGTCCAAGGGCCAATTTTGCTTATTCCCGTAGACCCGCGGGACCCTACGGTATCAACAAATATTAAAACTGAGCAAAGGCGGCTCAAAGTGTGCGCCCCTCTGGATCAGCCTTTGTTGATAGTTTTTCCTTAAGTCCCTATATTAGTTTTGCATGGGAACCAAAAAAATATTTTCTAGATTCGCCTTTGGGTCTGAATAATTTATAGTGAAAATTGTTTAAAAAGCACAGCAGAAAAGAGGGTTGTAATACAATGCAAATAGCAAAGTGGGGGATGACAAACAAAAGACATTTTACAGATATAGAATGCCCTTGTCCGCATAGGCGTAGCCAGGGGGCGGTTTTGGGGGTTGTAACCCCCCATTGCAATGAAATTTTGTATATTTAACATAGGAATATATGAGTTGTAGCTCTGTAACCCCTCCCATTAAGCCTACAACCCCCCCTTATGAACTTTCTGCCTACGCACATGCTTGTATGACCACCATTTTGCACACCATCCACCTGCCATAGGAATACCTAGAAAGTTCATAAGGGGAGGGTTACAGGCTTACAATGGGGGGGGGAGGGGTTACAGAGCTACAACTCCGTTGTATTACATGTATACTATACACAATTTCATCGCAATGGGGGTTACAACCATAATCGACCCCTCTTACGTATGCCAGTGCCACCCACTTCTTAAATAAAAACGTTCATTATTAACCAGAACGAAAAGTCACTCACATCGACTTTATCAATTCATGGATAAACCCACCGCAAGGAAGAGTATCTTTATACAAGGGAATTATCATCTTTACAAGGGAGGTACTTTATCGTTACAATTTAAGCTTACGTAAAAAAAACCTTTTTGTATGGTATAAGCATGTATAGTTTGCATGAAATTTTGCATCATATTGATCGTAACTACTAAAACGCCAAAGTAGTGCGAAAATTAAAATTAATAAAAATAAAATGCAGTGATAAAATAAATATTTTTATCAAAAGGAAAATATAGTCTTAAAGTTCGCAAGATAAGACAAAGAAAAAAAAAAGTATATGCAGTCATCTCTTACCACTGAATTTAACTATGTATTTATTTTACATGTAACCTCCATAAGGCGGAAACCTGCATACTACGGAATATTTTTCCGGTCTCGTGAATTTCCGCCTTATACAGGTTTCACTGTATATATATATATATATATATATATTACAAATATAAAACATGGGCTAGCAAAAACATTTACAATACTTTTAGTTGTTAATATATAAAGCGAAATCAAACCTTTTAGTGAGATTTTTGTCACTGCTTGTTTTCAATAATCTTGCTATTATCAGGTTATATTTTTGATATTGCAGCCCTAAGAGCACTGGCGTACGTAGGGGGTGTTGATGGGGGTTGTAACTCCCATTGCAATGAAATTTTGTATATTTAACATAGGAATATATGAGTTGTAGCTCTGTAACCCCCCAAATGTATCCCTTTAATCGATGTCTTTAGAAAATATTCATTGTAAAAAATATATGCACGTTAAAATTTACATTTTTGGACAAATGCATTAAATTGTCCCCCGCCATTGCTAAAGTAAAAATATTTGCTTACTCTCCTCTTATTCTTCGTATTTTTATTATATTATTATGGGAGTAATCTCTCAACTTTCCCCTACCCTCACTTTTAACTCTATGAGGCTCATTGACCGAATCAGAGAGATCTCTCATTGCGCTCTCTATTGTCTGATCGAACCTCACAGAATAGCAGCGAGGACAAGAATACAGAAGTTAAGAGACTATCTTCATAATAATAAAAGAAAAAGAGAGTTAAGTCATTCTAGAAGTGGAGCCGTTCAAATATTACTTAAGCGTCTTTGGTGGAGGGGGTCGAGATTTGCTAGTCTTTTTTCTGACAACGGGGAAGTGGGGTTAAACCATGCTTATGTAAGACACAAAATAAAACTAGAGTATAGTCACAAAGTGGCAGCTGCAATACTTGGATAGATGTACGACACATTGAAAGAAGGCATAAAATACACGTAATCCTGGTTACATATTTATTTAAACCAGTGGCTTTCAACCTTCTTTCACTCGGAGCCCCCTTCTGGGCTCCCCGTAGCCCCCCTTGACATTTTTAAATTGTAATGAATGTATTCTTTTTTAGTAAATGTATTTTATCAAATATACTTATTTATTAAACACTATTTGCTTACAACATAAGAAATGTTAATAGAAATGTAACAAAATACTTTAAATTGATACCAAAATAGCTAATAACAATAAATTAAAACTTTTTAAATGCGATAATTTGTTGTGATTACTCTCTATTTATTAATAAGCATTTAATATTATAGCGAACTTATAAATAAATGCTCAATATTAGAGTAAAAATGTAAATAAGTATTATAATTTGCATCACACGTTGCATTCTTATTTCAAAAACTTATACCAAAAAATTAGAGAACCGAAATCTTGCGTAAACGTAAGCATTTGCTTATTTTTTCTTATAAAGGGGTGGGGGGGTATTAAATGGCCAAAATGTGCTTACGTAATACTTAAACGGTTCCAGTAGGAAACTAGGTCAATCCTGAATTTTAATATCGGAATTTATCCCATGCCACGAATGTAAGTGATTAGTGTGTTTTTGTTAGCATATGAAGTGGTTGATATTTCTATGGAAAGCTATTTCTATGGATACACTGCTTCGTGAACATCTGGGGACACTTTTCTCGTCGTATTCTGCTTCTTGTTGGATTATTTTTATTTTATTATTTATTCAAAATTCTGGGGAGCTGATATTAAACACGAGTTTTTTGTTTTGTTTTTTTTGTATGTGTCTAAATTTTTGCTATTTGCAAATTGTGTAGGACAGTAGGTTCCAAACTTTTTAAACCAAGTGTCCCTACTTATCTTGAATGAATACGAAGGAGTGTGTATTTTATAATTTAACGCGTTTATACTTCTATATATACGGCTATTAGTAAACATGTGCCCCAAGTATGTATAAAAATACATATATGGATAATGTGTGTGACACACATATATATTTCACGGACTATTGTTAGCACGACCAGATTTGTTTGTCCCGTGTTCGTGTTAAAGTGGTTCGAATGAGACAAACGTGCATTGAGATCTCGCGGACATACGTAGTGGTTTATATTATATTTTACTCCATTTCAAACTATTAGAATGGCAAGGGAAAAAACTATTTATGTAGATGTTCTCCAATTTATCGCGTTAATTAAGACAACACAATTAGCAGTGTTCGCGTCCTTCCAAGGAATTGAAATAACAACGAAGTTACTTCAGTGTTTCTTAATACATGGAATAAACGTCATTTTTAATATCTTCTATGTAATTCCAATCTGCATGTTTAAACAGCTGCAAACGCTGAAAATTACAATACCATTTCAACGAAGTGAAACTCCACTAATCTGTGTGGAGAAAGCAAAAATAGAGAAACCGGGCAAGCTGCACCTCACTTAGCAGAAGTTAAGCAGTTGGGGAAAAAATGCTCAATTAATTTAACAGTTGGCTTCCGCAACGCAACTCGTGAGATTAAAACTCCATCTATCTTTGTGAAGGTTTGATTCGGGATTATAAGTAAAACATCACGTTTTAATCCTAGTTCTTGGAAACAAATCGTATAAAGGGACACAGAAAATTCATGGATGTGGCTGACAAGAAATAGCTTAACCATGATGGATGAAAGTCTATATTTGGACAAGCCGCGGAATTAAAGTGGTAGAATTCAATTAGCACGGACTTGTACACACACAGTAAAAAAGAACAGGGGTAAAAATGTCCTCCATTCTTACACATAGACCTATTTCACATCTCTCACTGCTTCCCAACAGATCATTCGCAATTCGAATTTTCCTTTTCTGGAACGTTTAGATACACTAGATCTGTTTTTAAAAAAATCACAAAATTCAAACAAAAATTTTCCTCTTCTAAAAAAAAAATAATTTTTTTTTTTACCAAAACTTCCCAAAAACTGAAAAAATTCCATACTAACCATTGGGGACTTGCATTTCGTTTAAGGAAAATGTTTTCTTAATTAGGCGTTAACCGTTGTATTGCTAGAGTTATTGTGTTTCCTTACTCAAAAAGAAAAAATGGTAAATAGAACAGGCATTGTAGCACTCCATTGACTGAAGTAAGAAAAAGATCTTTATTAAGAATTTTAAATTAACTTGAACTAATTGCCATACTTTATGATGGGTTTTAATAACTTTGTACAGTGTGTTCACCGGATGCGTTACTGATATCAGTCTCACCCTGCCTATATACATGAGAATTATTTAAAAAACGTAACAATATGGGGTATCATCGGGTATCTGTTATGTCGATATCCGTGTCTTAATGAATATTGTGAACATAGGAACATAGGAACTTAATGAACATAGGAACATGAAATTAATGGGTACAATAAACTAAACGGGGACAGTGAATTCTAAAAAAATTGCATGATTATAATTTCGTATTTGAAATGTGTCTAAATTTGGATCTCAATTGAAAGCTTTTCTTAGAGCTTGGATTCCCAATTTGACTAATCGATCAATGAAAAGGGTATTTCCTATATGTAAAAGAAAGCAAAGGCGAATTTTTTCGCAAAGCAAAGTGCTCAAATAGAATAAATACTCGTGTTGCAGATACACATTTAAATTTGAGATAGGTATATTCTGCTGTAGATTAATAAAATGCTCCATCTTGAATACCTCTTTGCTGGAGAGTGAATGTATCCCATTTTAGCTTCCATGTACGAAATATGAGAATTAAATGGAGAAAATGGAATTTATACCATCTTGAAGAAATGATCCGTATTTCGAAATCGGACATTAAATTATTCAAAATGCATTTGGAGTCCGAACCAGACTGAAATATTTTTAGCTCGCTCCAATCTCCCCTGAGACAAGATATGAGAAATAAGCATGGAAAACGTATGACTTGGCAATGAACCAAGATTGGGGAATACTTCTGTTTCCTTTCCCTTAACATTCGCTTACTGTTCGTCAATCAATAAAAGCTCCAATGTAAACGGGCGCCTGGTTTTCCGGCTGGAGCTGTGTCACTGACCGTTGCTGGAAATGCTTTCTTCTACCCTTTCTTAATTTCCGCCATAAAAGGATTAAAAACGTAACTGTGGTAAAAATTTGGGTTTCATGGCGCAAGGATCACTAAGGTTATGTAGCTAAGCAGGGAATGGAGCGGGGCCAAGCCCCGCGCTTCTAGGGGCCCCGCGAAGCGTAATTCTCAAATTTTTAATTTTTGTAATATTAAAAATTTCCCCAAAAATATTTTTGCTTCGGGTCGTGCATTTCGTGCTATCTAGTGTTCATACATTTTTCCATTTTTTTTCTTACTCATATATGTATGGGCCCCCCCAAAATATGTTTTGCCCCGGGCCTCGCATAAGCTAAGGATGGCCCCGTAGCCAGGACATACGGTTTTCCAAGCGATTCTAACAGGGGCGTAGTCGTAAATTAATCAGTGCCAGAACTCTCTATCCTTGGTGCATACCTGCCAACGTGTCAATTTCAAAATTCTAACAATTTTTGAAACGTGTGTGGGTCATAAGCGTGCACATCATTAGACAGCGCGTGACGTACATGCAGTATAACATGTCCAGAATTGAATGAGGTGCTATATTTTTTCCTTATTATGTACAGATAACTAACAAATGCAGACTAGATTAACCAAAACGTAAAAAAATCCAAGGTAATTTCCCCAAATTAAAATTCCCCAAATTAAAAAATTAAAATACATTAATTATAGATATTTACATAGGCGTATAGGGTTATATGGGCCAGTGGGACCCCCAACACTTCAATGATTTGGGGAAATAAATTATAATGTTTTATATATATATATCATCATCATCATATTCAACCATTATCTATCCACTGCTGGATGAAGGTCTCTCCAAATGCTTTCCACACAAGTCTATCCTGGGCCATTCGTTTCCACGTCACCCCAACCTCTTTTCTTATTTCATCCACCCATCTAGTTTGAGGACGTTTTCTAGGTCTTCGGTGGTCTCTTGGAATCCAGTTCAGAATTTCTGTTGTCCATCGTTGATCAGTTCTTCTTGCAATATGCCCAGCCCATCGCCATTTCAGTCCTTTTACTTTAACAATGATGTCCTCTACTCTAGTTTGCTCTCTCACCCAAGTGTTTCTTTTTCGATCTCTCCTAGTTATTCCAAGCATGCACCTCTCCATGCTCCTTTGCGTTGTCTGTAACTTTCGTATTGCTCCAACTGTTAGACTCCATGTCTCTGATCCATAAGAGAGGACTGGCAATACACACTGGTTGAAGACCTTTCTTTTTAGACACAAAGGCAATTTCCCCTTCAGGATAAAACTGTTTCTTCCAAATGCACTCCAGCCAAGTTTAATACGTCTGTTGAGTTCTTTCATAATGTTGCCATCCATTGAAATCAGCTGGCCAAGGTAAATATATGAATCAGCAATTTCTAGCTCAGTGTTGTCAACTTGTATTTTTGTTTCCTCTACAAAATTATTGAACATGATCTTAGTTTTTTGTAGGTTCATCTTGAGTCCAACTTCTTCACTTCTAGTTGAGAGCTCTTGTACCATGTCTTGGAGTTCTAATGGGTCCGTTGAAAAAATAACAATGTCATCAGCAAACCGCAGATGATTTAAATATTCACCATTTATTTTTATTCCCTTGTTATTCCAATTTATCAGCTGAAAAATCATCTGTAAAGCAGAAGTAAAAAGTTTTGGAGAAATGGTATCTCCCTGCCTCACCCCTTTGCCAAGTTTGATAGTTTTGGTATCTTTATGTAACCGAAATTTTGCACTTGCATTTTTATACACACGTTTCACCATGTCAATGTACACATCCTCAATGTCTGTTGATCTTAAAGAGTTGATGACTGCTGATGTTTTTATAGAGTCAAAGGCCTTCTCATAGTCAATAAATGCAACACACAATGGAAGTTCATATTCATGTGTTCTTTCAATTAATTCTCTTAATACTTGAATATGGTCCACTGTACTGAATCCACTTCGAAATCCAGCTTGTTCTCTTGGTTGAGCTGCATCTAATTTTCACCACAGGCGATGTATAAGTGATAATTATATATATATATATATATGTATATAAATAGAAATAGTACACACATTTACACCTATTAATAACCTTCATTTACTCGCTTGATTTTCTACATTTTGATTTATATTTATGTTTACATTATCTACTATTTCCTATTTATATAATTTTATCATATTGATTGCTGCTGCTTCATGCGCGCTCTTCATTGATAAACTTGTTTGTATTTTTATTTTACTGCTTACTATTGTTTTTTATTTGTTTTCATTTCTCACCAATCTATTTGCTTGATTTTCTACATTTTCATTTATATTTACATTATCTACCATTTTTCATATATATATATATATATCCTGATATGTTTTATCCTGAAGGGAAAATTACCTTTATGTCTGGAAAGAAAGGTTTTCAAACAGTGTGTATTACCAGTCCTCTCTTATGGATCAGAGACATGGAGTCTAACAATTGCGGCAATACGAAAGTTACAGACAACCCAAAGGAGCATGGAACGGTGCATGCTTGGAATAACTAGAAGAGGTCGAAAAAGAAACATTTGGGTGAGAGAGAAACTAGAGAAGAGGATATTATTGTTAAAGTAAAAAGACTGAAATGGCGATGGTCTTGGCATATCGCAAGAACTGATCAACGATAGACAACGCAAAATCTCAACTAGATTCCAAGGGACCACCTAATAGCTAGAAAACTTCCTCAAACTAGATGGGTGGATGAAATAAGAAAAGAGGTTGGGGTGACGTGGAAACGAATGGCCCAGGATAGACTTGTGTGGAAAGCATATCAGCTGGACAGACCTTCATCCAGCAGTGGATAGATAATGGTTGAATATGATGATGATATATATATATATATGTGTGTGTGTGTGTGTCAGTGCGCGCGCAGGAGTAACCCTGATTTCCTGTAGGCAAGTGAACACGTAACCACTACGCCACCGCATGGCTTAAAATAATGATGATGATACAGATGTTTACCTGCGGAAGAGATTTCACGTTGATTAATAACATGGACGATATCTTTAAGAGTTTTGTAAAAGTTGAAATTATTATGTGCGATAGCTTATTTATTTCTGTAATTTTTCCAAACACCATTAACAGGTACGGCAGGAAACTGTTCTTGGTGATGGCTTTGGCGGGAATGACGCTAGACGATATTGGTGCCATCATCAATGCCATTTATCTCAATGCGCCTCTACAGTACCTCATGCCATCAGCTGTCGCTTCAGGAGTTACCGGTGGATACATTGGTATCTTGTCCATCTCATGTGGTCTTGCATCCGATGCTACAACCAAGGAGCTACGAACAACGAAATTCCTCATACTGGAAATTGCCTTAGGTTTTGGTACATACTTGGGTATATTAGGAGGAGGCATCATGTACTACTTCTTCTCCTATCAATTCGTATTTGCAATGGCAGCTGTAGTCCATATCGTTGCGCTATTCTGGGCCGTTGTCTTTATTAAAGAAACTGGAAATGGATGCAGCGAAAAATGGACCAAAAAATTGGGAGATTTGTTTTCAATCAAAAACACAGTGGAAGGCTTCAAAATCTTCTTAAAGACTAGGCCAAATAATGGAAGACGTCAGTTGTGGCTGCTCCTGGTATCAATGAGTGCTCTGACGTTAACAGTTAGATGTGAGTGAAGTGCTTTTATTTATAAAACTCGTTTCAATTCGTATTTTAAAACTGAAAATGTTATTACCATTCTTAGGAAGTATGCCAACGCAGAATATAGATAAAAAGCCTAGAGTTTTAAATACTGCTTTAAGATTTCATTTTTTGTTTGCTTGCATAAAAAGGTAGACGCTGAGAAATTATCAGAAAAATAAAACGCTTACACTATCAATCGTATTAATCTATTCCCAATAATTCCGAGGTAGTTCATGCTTGGCTGAACGTGCACTGTGATGTATTTTGTAAGAGAGATTTTTACTCTTCTAGGGCTTTAACACAATTGCTAAATGGTCAACGCACAAACCCACTGAGGCGTGTTTTTGTAACTTTTCATCGGGAATTGATGATTAATAATTTTTGACACCTGCGTAGAAGCTCAGAACAGAGTTTTTCTGTAAATAAGAAAACGGACATGTTAAAGCATGCCTGTTCATGCGGTGACTCCGGGGTCGACTATGAGCCAGAGCGGTGTCTCTTTTTTTTTTTCTTTACAAAAAGCTCTAGTCTGAGATTCAACGCGTGTGTCAAAAATTATAGTTGCGCATTGTACTAGGCCAGTGGTTCCCAACTGGTTGTCCGCAAAGGAGTCCCAAGTGGTCCGCTAGACGGGTCATTATTTAAAAAAAAAAAGAAAAAAGAAAAATGGAAACAAACACATATAAAAAAACTATTAAATGTAAAAATTAATTATAAAAATGAAATTGATTGCATATTTGTAGTATTTTACAATCTGACGGAACTTCAGAAAACGGTTCGTATTAAAAGTAATTCGTCTTAAGCGTGTTCATCTTAACGAGGTTTGACTGCATTATCATTAAATTTTTTTTTGTTCATTGTTTCTTTTTTTTTTCCCCAAGAACCATTTCCCAAACACATTATCCCCAAAAAGGACCCAGCTTCCTTTTTTG
>QLNU02014176.1:0-42641 GCA_006491805.2 Dysdera silvatica
AGATATAAAAGCGTTGGAAACATTTGGTATGAAATTCTTTATAAAAATAATTGCAACTGAAAGTAGTTACAGCAACCCCCAGGTTGTGAACCACTGCTATAGAGGTTCGGATTCCTCGAAAAATGATACGCCCCGATGCATTATGATCCTGACTGTCCTTTTGACGTGAAACAGAAACATTACTTTTAATGTATAATTTCAGTTCTTTGAAATCTTTATATGTTTTGAATCTCAAATAAAATTAATAAAAAACCTTCTCATGCTTCCTTTCTCTTGAAGATTTAAATTTTTTTTCAATATTTTAATCATGTGTCTTTTTCATTTTTTTAATTGCATACAATAATTTACTTTTGAAAACTGTTGATAATTTAGTTTAAATCTTGCATTATTTTCATTTATTTTACCGTCTTGCGATAGCCTTATCATTTTTTTCAAATATTTTAAGCACTTCTCAATGGCCCTTATTACAATATTATCTTTCAACCGTGATAATTTGTTTTCTTGCAAATAACGTTTTTCACTCCACTTTTGAACCACTTCAGGTTTTCTAACATGAATAACGTCCAGCAATAATTTAGAAGTAACATTTTTTATGATGCCGTGATTATTCTATGTCCATTTTCAAATCTCATTAAACCAAACACTAAAACTGAAATTATCTTCCTTATATTTGATTTTTTACTTCCTTTTAGCACTTGTGGTGTCTTTTTTTTTCATTATTTTTGCAATGTTTCTAATTCTTAATGTAGATTATGAAATTAAACGATATTTCTAGCTTAAAAAGCATCATTTTCGATATATTATCATTTTTGGACACAGATCTAACATGATATATTATTTACAAAGCAATGATTTTATTTTTGACTACCTGTAGATTACTCTCTGTTATTTAATGGCTTTTGATTTTTTTTAATAATATGCAATAGATTCTCGCTATAACGAATATTGATATAACAAAAAATCGATTATTACGAAATTGAGATCAATCCCTGTTTCAAACTCTATTAACGTAGTGCATTAAAATTTCCGATTTAACGAAGTAAATATTTGGAAATTCAGTTATAGCGAAAAACTTATTCAAAAACCGATTTTTTTTTTCAATTACATAAAAAAGTATTTAAAATGCAGAGAGTTAAATATGCAAGAAAAAAGGTTTCATGTTTTCTTTGGAATAACGATGAAGGAACAAGTAACATTTAAACCGATTTTTTCCACCCATTGAAATTTTTTTTATTCTAATTCGTTTCCGGTTTCTCATTTTCCCCCCACCTTCCATCCGGGTTGAGTATGTGACAAACAGTTGGTGGGAAGAGGGCTAACACGCGATAGTGAAAGGGATGACCAGTATCCATCCTGCTGTTGTCTGCATCCGGCGTTAGTTGTGATTTTTTTTTTGTTTCCGGATTCTTTGGTAGTGATATGGCTAAGGTGAAAAGCTTTCTTTGGAAGGGAAAAACTTATAATTACTGAGTACAAGATTCGGGAAAAGCGATGTGATCCGAAAACAGGCCACTTTATCCCGATCAATTGTACATGCATTTTTAACATTCATTACAAGCATTTTCATTATGTTCAGCTCAGAATTCATGTATACAAACAAAAATCACGCGTTTTCTGTAGTTGCATTTAAGGTTACAACAAACAAAAGGTTAGTTTTTATTTTCGAGTGTTATTTTACTAAATTATTTTAGATTAATTTAACTATTTTTCCATCAAATTCATATCTGGTTAAGGTCAGAAATACTTTACATATTATATTTACGTGAATACAGTAGGTAAGGTCAATAAATTAATATAAATTTAATTATAACGAAATTCTTTTTATAACAAAATATTTCAGCAGTCCCGTTAAGTTCGCTATAACGAGGAGCTACTGTATTACCAAAAGGAACCTAATTAAGTACCATAGTAAAATATCAAGAAAATAATAATTACCATTAGAAAGATTATTGATTATTTTATATGCTTTAAATAATTTATTTCTTTTTTTTTTCTCTCCGAAATAATCTTCTGGTTCTTAGACATGGATAGTTATAGATATCTAGCTCTAATCTTTTCGAATTCAATATCCTGAATATTTTTAAGTATGATTTAATTTGGTGTTCTTAACATCTGCATAATATTTAAAAGAGGACATGACAACGGTCGTGCAAACAGTTACTATTCGCTAGAAAGTTCAATTAATAATTTAATTTATAAATTTTGATTTTATATCCTGACGTAGATTAAACTATTCGTTTATAGTTATAATTTCGCTTTCTTTTTAAGCGTGAGCAGATTGAAACAAATGTATATTCGAGAAGACAAATTAATACAATTGAACAATTGTGATGGGGCTCGACGGATTGCGGCGAACCGTATTCTCCAAACAAGAACGGTATTTGGTAGCATCATAAAGGAAACCTTGAAATCCTAGTATGAAAATATTTCCTACTTTCCAAATGCAGAAATTTAGCTGCTAATGGCGGGCGAGCGACGAAATTTGTCGAGCCTTGTCCATGCTATTGTAGTAATGAAACTTTTATAAAAAAAAAAAACTCAACAGTATTGTAGTCCATTAATAACGTCCTCAGACTTTCAAATACTCACTTAAAGCTTTGATGACAAAACCTTATCATAAAGGTCTGTCCATCAATTTTATATATAAGTTTAAGTAGTTGATAAATGGGTTTGAGTAATAATAAAATACAAAATTTTACCAGATTTCACAATAATTATATTATGATAACGGTGTAAGGTTTTAAGAAAGTATAATGCTTCTGAAGGTAAGCGCTCTTCTAGTCAAGTAGAGGCAGACTGAGATGGGAGTGGAAATCTTATAAGTTCACATGTCCTTCTCTGGGGAATTCCAACCCTTGGAATTCCTCGCCCCTCTCCCTTGGGAACTCATATTTGGAAAATTTATCCCCACCGGAACATGCCAAATGAGCATTTTCACCATATTTTTTTATAAGGATGACATATAATTTTATATGTGATGTGATTTTTAACAATTCAATGACAATATGAAACTGTCATAGGTGCCAACTTCTAGAAGTGAAAAATCTGTAGTCAATCATGAGCGGGTGGGCAGGCCACCATTTTTTAATTAAACAAAATCATACATAATTTATGAAAAAAGGGCACAATGAGGAAATTAAGTATTTATTAAATTAATAATAATAGAGGATTAAACTGTATTAAACGCAATATTAATTCTTAGAATTTACAAATGCTGTAGTGCAAGATTTTGCATTTTCGAGAAATTTTTTGTCAAATACATTCTCGTAACATTTCACATGTTGTCTGCATTTAACTATTAGTAAATTTTCTAATGTGTCATCAGACATGGTTGACCTGAAGTCAGTTCTAATTTTCTTCACTTGACTGAAGACTCTCTCGCATGCTGCATTACTGTGAGGGATCGTAAGTATTGACAGCATAACCTGAGAAAGTCGTTTAAATTTTAATTCACAAGTATCATTTTTTATTTTACCTATGGCTGCCCATTGTGCATCAATGCTACCTTCATTACTCACAGTTTGTGGAACTTCGAAAGCCTGGAACTCACTGAATTCTGTTTGTAAAGCATCAACAGCTTCATCTTCTGTATTATTGAACAAAAGAACAGGAAATTTTTCTGTAAAATATTTTAAGCTGGAAAATGATGCATTTTCAAAATTCGATATTTGTGTAACCTCTGCATGATGTAACACTTCTAACTCAAAAGGAAATTTATTGTGCATGTAGTCACATGCTGCTATGAAATAGCTTCTGACGTTTTCATAAAATTCATTTTTATCATGGATGTTAAAATCTTGGATTACTTTCAGTGTTCCATTTCCAATTAAGATATCAACATCATCTTTTTGATTACTCCTCTCATGATAGTGGACTTTCAAAATATCACTACATAATTTTGTGATGCTTGGTTTTACAAATTTCACTAGCATTCCCCTCTAAAATTTTAAGAGAACAGATTTTAGCATATGAATATGCGGTTCCGCAGACTGAAGTTGAGCATTTGCTTTTTAAAATATAGGCACAGTATAAGATAAAAATAAACAGAAAGCCTTATTGATATCTTCCGACAGAAAATAAAACAACCTTTCTTCACGAGACATGGAGTTTTCAGTTTTTTGTTTCTTAGAAATATCCACATAATTTTGAGCTTTCCTTTTTAATTTCTGCGATGCTTTTTTGCTGTTACGTTCTTTCACTTTATCTGCATTTTCAACCGAAACTTTGATAGAGGGAATAGTAAAGAAAGAAAGTGGGGTGATTTGATTCCTTTTCATGGCCTCTTCCTTAAAAAAACTGATCAAAGGTTGCCACTGCTGGATTATACGCTCTAAGCACTTTCCAACAGACAACCAACGAGTGCTAACGTGTTTTAGTACCTTTTTTATATCAGTCTCATGAAATTCTTGAAGAATTTTCAACCTATCTTTTCTTTTCGAACTCTTTTGTAAGTAATAGTAAATGTCTACCAAAATTTCATCGATTTTAAATGGCAAACATGCAGCACTCTTTTCAGCTGCTAAGTTAATAAGGTGGCAGGAACAGCCCATAATTTCAATATTTTGGTGATGATTCTTTAACACCGCTGCTACACCTGCTTTTTTTCCTATCATAACAGGTGCATTATCACAGCTAAAGGCAACACAATTAGAAATCGCAAGGTTTTTAGATTGTAAAGCACTTACCAGAAGATTTCCAATATTTAACCCAGTAGCATCTTCTTTCAAAGATGGCATAGATAAAAGACAATTCACAATTTTTTCACATAAAGGATCGAAGAAAGTTACCACTATTGGATACAGCTTTGAATCAACATCGTTGCTTCCATCAGTTGCAATTGAAAATGGATAGCACCTTAAATTTTCAACAAGTGATGAGGATTCCTTTGCGGACATTTCTTTCATAATTGCAGAAGTTTTGTTCCTTGCAGATCCATATTGTTTTGCAATACTGCTGTCAGGAAACGTTTTCCGAAAGAGCATCCCCGTGTGATCGCTGCAATTCATTGGCAAATTATGTTCGATCAAAAACGATGTAAATAAACATTCAGCGTTAATCATGGAGGTATCGTTAAATGCAAAAAATGAAGGCTTGATACTATGATTAGACTCTACAGCCTTGAATGCCTCCTTATGTTCAACAGTCTCAGAATGCAAAGTAATATCGCGTTTACCACCGTGAGTAATGCTTATGTCTTTACCGCAACACGTGCAGAAAGCATATTTTGGCCCCAGTCTTGATTTTTGAATAAAATTAAACATCTTCATATATTCGGCTTTAAACGTTTGGTAGTACCTTTTATTAACGGTCGACATCGTTAACGTTGTTTTCAAAAACACCTAAAAACAAAACTTTCTTTCCAGAGCAAAGAAATACCAGATACGTCTAACACATGGCTTCCCTACACAAAGTCACGTGCTTGACCAAAACCTTAACGGTGTAGCGCATTCTTTCTTGCCTTCCCCAACAACTACAAATACAGATGCATGATTTCGTTGTGCAGGGGCATCACTCTACGTCATAGCTGGAGCTAAAATTCCACGTCACGCCACGCATGTGCCATCAACGGCAGACGAATTTTTTCGACTTTTTTACCGATATTTGAGTTTATTTATGCATATTTATTATTAAATAAGCACATATGCATAAAAATTTAAATAAACGCGCATCAAGAAAAATAGGTATCCAAATTTTTTTTAAAAAAATCAGCATTTTAAAAAACACTGGGGATTTTAGACGAAATCTCCGAAAATCGGACGAAATCGTTTTCCGACCAGAAGATCGATAAAAAATCGGAAGCCTTCAAGGTAAATCGGAAGGATTGGCACCTATGGACTGTGCTTTTCTATTAATTCAATAACTCAGTTAAGACATTAGCGACTGAGAGAGAATTCAAGTATTACGTACGCAATATTTTAGCTATTTATCCCCCCCCACCCCGATAAGCAAAAATTAACGTTCACCAACGTAGAAAAATAAGCACAACGGCAACCCCCCCAGACGTGCTTACGTAATATTTGAATACTCCCTATATTATGATCTAAATATATTAATGAAAAACAATTTTATTCAATGATGAAATATTTCTTTTTTTTAATACCTTGTTTGGCACAAAATAATTCTTGCTGTTCTTGCGCCATAGGAATACAACTGGCACAAGATTTATTTTTCTCCCTGATAAGGATTCTAATAGTATTTACGAGTTGTGCCTGCAATACATTTTTATATGAAAAAGAAAATATTATAACGCGTTTGTACATGTGTACACTATATTTTTATAAAATAAAACCTTATTTCCGATTGTAAACGTACTACTGTTACAATACCTGCGTGTACAAATAAAATATTTTTTCCTTATTTTAATGTATTTTCTATTTCATAAAACATTATTTGTGGATACCTGTTCTTAAAAATTCAATTTGTTTCAAACATGGAAAGGATCTGAGCACAAATCAAAGAGTTTCGGTCTTCAGGACCATATTGAAAACGGTTTCGTGGAGCTTACTTAGCCTATTGACCATGGATTTCCCCAGGAAATAGCTAAAACATCCCACAGTGTATCAAAATCATTGACGCGGAAAAGATCATGAATAAGAAACAATCTTCTATTCGATTCAATATCTTCATCGAGAGGAACTCCCGAGTTTTATTTCAAACCAAACGTAATAAAATTCGTAGGTAGGACTTCGATTTTTATTCCCAACTTTTTTATATAGTGAACTGCAGAGAGAAAAAATGTGAGAAGTTGCATTGAAAATGAGATACGGAAGTGCCCTTCAAACGTATAACACGAAACTGCAGGTTTAAGGCTATTACATAATAACGAAAGTTTCGATTTACGAGGAATTTAATAAAGCTTGCGTTTTCTAATAGGCCTACATGGTATTATCAATCTCAGAAAACCCTGCTTACCTAAATGAGTTTGAAACACAAAATGTGTAAAATGTACGTATTTATTTTATAATTTCATACAGAGTACAATTTGAAAATGAGGCATACTTTAAATAGTTTTCAAATTGTGTATAAATATTATATATAGCATTTATTCTACAATGGGTTGTACAGGGTTTGTCCCAAAAGTTCCCGGAATTATTTTTTTTAAAATCATTTATTCAATATCAGTTTACAATCTTTTCAGAACTTTTCAAAGTATTCTCCCCCTGCTTCGATGCACCGTTGCCAACGCTTCACCCAATCATTGAAGGCGCCCTGGAAGTCGTCAACGGGAATCTCCTTCAGTGAGGTCGTCGCGGCTGCTTTTACCGCCTCCAGCGTCCCATGCCGAGTTCCTTTCAGGGTTCTTTTGATCCTTGGGAACAAAAAGAAATCCGCTGGTGCCAGATCGGGGCTGAACGGCGGCTGGGGCAGCGCCGTCACATCCATTTTGGCCAGCAACCGAGACAATGAGTGCGGTGTGGGTTGACGCGTTGTCGCGGTGCAAGATCCAATTGTCGCGAATTTCCTTGGACGCGTCGAACCCTGTTGCGCAACCGCTTGGAGTGGCCCCGCCAGTAAAACTCCTCGTCAATCGCTTCGTCCTCAGGCACGAATTCACTGTGAACTATACCTTTTCTGTCAAAAAACACAATGAGCATTGCCTTGATTCGCGATTTGCTCATCCTTGCTTTTTTCGGGCGAGGAGACTCCTTGGTGTGCCACTCGCTGCTCTGGCGCTTTGATTCGGGATCGTACTGAAAAATCCACGTCTCGTCCCCTGTGATCACTCTGTCCAAAAATTCTGGGTCCGTTTCGTAGCGTTCATGCAATTCCTGGCACTTCAACAAACGCTGCTCCTTCATCTCACTCGTCAGGACTTTTGGCACCATTTTCGAGCAGACTTTCCTCATTTGAAGATCCTCCGTTAAAATGCGATGAACGATTGTTTTGGGTATTCCACACTCCTCTGCAATCACCCGAACACTTAATCGTCGGTCATTGTCCAAAACTTGACGCACTTTTTGCACCGAGTCGTCCGTTTGTGATGTCGACGGGCGTCCAGAGCGGTCGTCGTCGTTGACGGACTCCCGACCTTCCCGGAACCGCTTGTGCCACATGAAAGTTTGGCTTTTTTTCATCGCCCCGTCACCGTAGGCTTTCCGAAGCATTTCGAGTGTCTCCGCCCCGTTTTTACCCAGTTTCACACAAAATTTGATTGCATAACGCTGCTCCAAAAACTGGTCCATTTTTTGATCGACGAGGGTGCAGTAGATACCTCTGCGCGGAGCGTGACCCTGCCTCAACAACTGCCCGCAGGCGACTGATACCGGTCTCGTTTCCAAGCTCAGATCCCCCACCAACTTCTCCGCCCCGTCAGCCAGCGTTGCCAACTACAAAAAATCATTCCGGGAACTTCTGGGACAATATACCCTATATATATGCATACACATATACAATATATTATACATATGCAATACACACGTTGTACGTACTTGAAAGTCGATATCGAGTTAATTCTTCATTATAAGTATACCCCGCCCATCTATTGAATAAATGAATATGAATAAAGAATTGAATGAAAATGATTTAATTTTAATTAAACTAAAAAAACACCTCTATAGATCATTATAAAGCCTTAGTCAAAAATTTCGAACCGACCCCTTTAAGTGAAGAAGTCCATACTGTATCTTGCTATTTAATATACCCTGCGGATTTTCTGTGTTCCAGAATTAAATCGAGTTGTTGAAATCTTCTGTATGAATGAAGTCTATATCATCATTTTTGCATTGATAATTTTCTTTGTGAAGTAAAAATCATTCAGAATGAATTATACCGGCAAGGGAAAACTTTTCAAAAATTAACAACATAACATTTTTGACATTCAACCCATATATTCAATATCGTTAAACTCACGCTTTTTTGAGCGGAGTGTTAAGGGCAGGCTTGTAGCCAGGATAAAGCTAGTGGGTTGAGCCCACACACCAATCTTTGAAAAAATAATCAGACCCGTGGAATTTTTTCTTCAAAATAAATCATTGTAGACGTTTATTTAAAACACTTTATTTCGCATAAAATTAAAGATGAAAATGAAAATTATTATATAACGATAAAAATATATTCAACGATTTTTAAGGTAGACGTTATGTACATCATGTTTTTTATAGAGGCTTAAGTCTTCGTCTACTCTATAATAAGGATAAGAGAAGTTACAAACTTTCGTAACTTCTACATGCCTTTACCGCCTCCAGCGTCCCATGCCGAGTTCCTTTCAGGGTTCTTTTGATCCTTGGGAACAAAAAGAAATCCGCTGGTGCCAGATCGGGGCTGTACGGCGGCTGGGGCAGCGTTGCCACACCCATTTTGGCCAGCAACTCGGAGACAATGAGCGCGGTGTGGGTTGACGCGTTGTCATGGTGCAAGATCCAATTGTCGCGAATTTCGTTTCGGACGCGTCGAACCCTGTTGCGCAACCGTTTGAGCACTTCACAGTAAAACTCCTTGTTGACTGTTTGTCCTTGTGGCACGAATTCACTGTGAACTACACCTTTTCTGTCAAAAAACACAATGAGCATTGACTCCTTGGTGTGCCACTCGCTGCTCTGACCCTTTGATTCGGGATCGTACTGAAAATGAAAAATCCACGTCTCTTTCCCTGTGATCACTCTATACAAAAATTCTTTGTCCATTTCGTAGCGTTCATGCAATTCCTGGCACTTCAACAAACGCTGCTCCTTCATCTCATTCGTCAGGACTTTTGGCACCATTTTCGCGCAGATTTTCCTCATTTGAAGATCCTCCGTTAAAATGCGATGTAAAATGAAAATAAAGTAATGGACTGTATAAATTTATGACGAAATTATCCTAAATACAAATAAAGGTTTATAAACTTAATTTTAGAACATACACACTATTAAAATATGTGGCCCAAAGCTTCGTCAAAATATGGAATTGATGGCATGAAAGTTAACAATCAAACTCAAAACAGTGTTGCCAGAATAGGTGTCCAAAATTTACCGAATATAATGGCTTAAATTATCCCAGCGACTTAAGTAGCCCCGATATACAGTATATAGAACTTGTGCGAATGAATACAGAAAATAAATATTTGTGGATATCATTATATGAATAATATTCAAAATCTATTAATTTGGAAAACCGTACATATAGCTCCACCTCGTTTGGTGCAGCGTGACCCGTGTTGTCCTTGTGCCATTAAAATCCAATCAAGTGATTATTACTTATAAGTATTTTATAATTTTAACATATTCTGTTTATATTTTCTTGAATAATCTAATATGTATTTATACAGATACAAATCAGAGTCATATCCTAATGGTAACTGTATTTCTTACCATCGTTTTTTGGTGCTCTCTGTTACAAAGAATGGCATTTTTATTTTTAATGTTTACTTGCGGTTTCGTGAGAAAAACCGCATCAGATAATGCCGTTACATCCAAAGTTAAGAGACAACATCGAAGTCTCTAGATAAATTTAATAATAAAACTAACATTTCAACAATTCGTGCAAAAAATGGTGGAAAACGTTGGAAACAAACCCACAAAAAACACCACGAAATGATGTGGAATTTAAATTGATTTAGAATTTCTTCCTTCTCTCATATATACTTCTTTAAATCTTTGTTTTATAGTTTATTTGCTAAAGGTCTTCCCGAATTCTAGGTTTTATCTTTAGAGACTTTTGATTAGAATGTGTACTCACTCAAATTCGATCACAATCTATTTGACGAAACAACCTTCCAGGATGTGGTATGATTATATGGATTGCGAAACAACTTTGTGGATACGCCTGTAGAGAATTAGTGATCTCACAGTGAAATAGCGCCAACGATTAATACGGATGATAGTAAAAAAAGTGTCATTTTCTTCCCCCAGAGATTTAAAACATTATTCAAATGAATTATACCAGGGCGAATCAGAAAGTCTTTGCCCCTATTTTTTATTAGCCAAAATAAGGTACATACAGGTAATTACAAATATACGTACTATTCTACGTACCTTACACTATTTTTCCACATAGTCCCCACACCGGTTCAGACATTTGTCCCATCGCAGCACTAAATTTGAGATGCCCCTGTGGTAGAATTCGTCCGGCTGACTGTGGAACCACCGTCGGACTGCTGTCCTGCCAGGAACTTCTTCAGCGGACCGAAAACGTGGAAATCACTAGGGGGCGAGGTCCGGACTGTATGGTGGGTGGTCCAGACTCTCCCAGTGAAATGACCTGAGCTTGTCGGCAGTTCTGATTGCATACAGTCCGGACCTCGCCCCCTAGTGATTTCCACGTTTTCGGTCCGCTGAAGAAGTTTCTGGCAGGACAGCCCATGGAATTCTACTACGGGGGCATCTCAAATCTTGTGCTTCGATGGGACAAATGTCTGAACCGGTGTGGGGACTACGTGGAAAAATAGTGTAAGGTACGTAGAATAGTACATATATTTGTAATTACCTGTATGTACCTTATTTTGGCTAATAAAAAATAGGGGCAAAGACTTTCTGATTCGCCCTCGTACATAGAAAAATTTGACAATGGTGAACTACTCCTCTTTTGATTTTAGTTAATAATTAGACGAGTGTCATTGGTATTATAGTGTTATTATATTTTTAGTTTTATTGCAGTGTTATTAGTTTGTTGGTTTTATTGCAGTGTTATTAGTTTGTTGATTTTACATGAAATATCATCATTGTAAATATCATCATTCGATTTCGATTTTTGAAAAAAATAAAAAGGCCCGTTTTCAGCCAAATAAGGGTCCTATCGGTCTGAAATCGATATTTTTGGAACACTCACAATAAGCTGGTACGTATACACCAAACTTTGGGACAAATTGAGGCAATCGAAATTTTCGAAAATTTTCCATGCATTCACATGCGATTTTTTTCGATTTTTGAAAAAAATTAATAGGCGCCTTTTGGGCCAAATAATGATCATATCGTTCTGAAATCGATATTTTTAGAACACCCGCAATAAGCTGTTTCGTATACGCACAACTTTAGAACAAAATGAGGCAAAGTAAATTTTCGAAAATTTTCCATACTTTCACCAGAGATTTTTTTGGATTTCCGAAAAACATAAAAAGGCCTTATTTACAGCCAAATAATGCTCCTATCGTTCTGAAATCGATATTTTTGGAACATTCGCATTGAGTTGCTTCGTATGAGCCCAACTTTGGAACGAAATGAGGGGATCGAAATTTTCGAAAATTTTCCATACTTTTACCTTCAATTTTTTGCGATTTCCGAAAAAAATTAAATGTCCCGTTTTGGGCCAAATAATGCTCCTATCGTGCTGTAATCGATAATTTTGAAACGCTCACACTAAGTTGTGTCGTATAAACCCAGGTTTGGAACAAAATGAGGGAACCGAAATTTTCAAAAATTTTCCATACATGATCCCCCGACTTTTTGCGGTTTTGGAAAACAATGAAATATCGCGTTTCGGGCCAAGTAATGCTCGTATTGTTCTAAAATCGATAGTTCGTATAAACCCAACTTTGAAAAAATATGAGAGAATCGGAATTTTCGAAAATTTTCCATACTTTCACCTGCGATTTTTTTCGATTTTCGCAAAAAATAAAAAGGCCCGTTTTCAGCCAAATAGCGCTCCTATCGGGCTGAAATCGATATTTTTGGAACACCCACATTGAGCTGGTTTTTATAAACCCAAATTTGGGACAAAGTGAGGCAATCGAAATTTCGTAAATTTTCCATGCATTCACATGCGATTTTGTTCGATTTTCGAAAAAAATCAATAGACCCCTTTTGGGCCAAATAATGGTCCTATGGTTCTGAAATCGATATTTTTGGAACACCCACATTGGTCTGTTTCGTATTGACCCAAGTTTTGAACAAAATGAGGCAATCGAAATTTTCGAAAATTTTCCATACATTGACATGCGATTTTTTTCGATTTTTGACAAAAATTAAAAGCCCCGTTTTGGGCCAAATAATGCTCCTATCGTTCTGAAATCGATATTTTTGGAACACTCGCACTGAGCTGGTTCGTATAAACCCAACTTTGGAACAAAATGAGGCATTCGAAATTTTCGAAAATTTTCCATACTTTCACATGCAATTTTTTTCGATTTTCGAAAAAAATTAAAAGGCCCGTTTTGGGCCAAATAATGGTCCTATCGTTCTGAAATCGATATTTTTGGAACACTCACAATAAGCTGGTTCGTATACACCCAACTTTGGAACAAATTGAGGCAAAATAAATTTTCGAAAATTTTCCATACTTTCATATGCAATTTTTTTCGATTTTCGAAAAAATTTAAAAGGCCCGTTTTGGGCCAAATAATGGTCCTATCGTTCTGAAATCGATATTTTTGGAACACTCACAATAAGCTGGTTCGTATAAACCCAACTTTGGAACAAAATGAGGCAATCGAAATTTTCCAGAATTTACCATACATTTACATGCAATTTTTTTCGATTTTCGAAAAAATTTAAAAGGCCTGTTTTGGGCCAAATAATGGTCCTATCGTTCTGAAATCGTTATTTTTGGAACATTCACAATAAGCTGGTTCGTATACACCCAACATTTTAATAAACCGAGGCAATCGAAATTTCGAAAATTTTCCGTGCATTCACATGCGATTTTGTTCGATTTTCGAAAAAAATCAATAGACCCCTTTTGGGCCAAATAATGGCCCTATCCTTCTGAAATCGATATATTTTAAACACCCACATTGAGGTGGTTTGTATAAACCCAACTTTGGAACAAAATTAGGCATTCGAAATTTTCGAAAATTTTCCATACTTTCACATGCGATTTTTTTCGATTTTGGAAAAAAATTTAAAGGCCCGTTTTGGGCCAAATAATGGTCCTATGGTTCTGAAATCGATATATTTAGAACACTCACAATAAGCTGGTTCGTATACACCCAACTTTGGAACAAAATGAGGCATTCGAAATTTTCGAAAAGTTTCCATGCATTCACATGCGAATTTTTGCGATTTTGCAAAACAATGAAATGTCCCGTTTTGGGCCAAGTAATGTTCCAATTGTTCTAACATCTACATTTTTGGAACACTCGCAATAAGCTGGTTCGTACAAACCCAACTTTGGGAAAAAATTAAGGGAACGAAATTTTCGAAAAGTTTCCATGTATTCTCCTGCAATTTTTTTGCGATTTGCGGAAAAAATTAGATGTCCCGTTTTGGGCCAAATAATGCTCCTATTTTTCTAAAATCGATATTTTTGAACGCTCGCGCTGAGGTGGTTCGTATAAAAATGTTCGAACAAGGTTTCGGAACAAGGGCGAGAAGTTTTCTTTAGGTTCGTTATAACCGAGTTCATATCCATCATGCTCTTTAAGCAGAACAAATTTACTCCCTGCTCGTTATAACGGAACTCATATCGGTTATAACGAGCATGATATTTTTTAGAACACTTGCGACAAGTCATTTAGAACATTAGTGACAAGGTTTCAGAACACGGGCGTGAAGTTTTCGGAACACTTTTTCCTCAGAATAACTGAATTCGCTCCTTCTAACCAAACTCATATCCATCATGCTCGTTATAGCCGAACTCATATTTATCGTGTTGGTTATGACTGAAATAATATAAATCATGCTCGTTATAACCGAACTCCTATTCATCGTGCTCGTTATAACCGTACTCATGTCCTGAAGACTCGTTATAGTAACCCAAAAAACTCGTTATAATAGCCAAAACGGGACATTTAATTTTTTTCGGAAATCGCAAAAAACCGCGGGTGAAAGGAAAAATTTTCCAAAATTTTGATTCCCTCATCTTGTTCCAGAGTTGGGTTTATACGAACCAGCTTTGTATGAGTGTTCCAAAAATATGATTTTTAGGACGATAGGAGCATTATTTGGCCCAAAACGGGACATTTTTTTTTTTTTTAAATCTCAAAAACTGCTGGTTTTGGAAAAATTCAGGAAATGGAAAATTTTCGAAAATTTTGATTCCTCATTTTGTTCCAAAGTAGGGTTTATTCGAACCAGCAAGTGTGAGCGTTCCAAATATATCGATTTTAGGACGATAGGAGCATTATTTGGCCCAAAACGGGACATTTTATTTTTTTCGAAAATCGCAAAAAATCGCAGTCGAATGTATGGAAAATTTTCGAAAATTTCGATTTCCCCATTTTGTTTCAAAGTTGGGTTTATTAGAACCAGCTAAGTGCAATTTTCCAAAAAATATCGATTTAGTACAAAGGAGCATTATTTGGCCAAAAGACATTTAGTTTTTTTCGAAAATCGCAAAAAGAAAAAGGAAAAATTTTCCAAAATTTTGATTCCCTCATCTTGTTCCGGAGTTGGGTTTATACGAACCAGCTTTGTATGAGTGTTCCAAAAATATAAATTTTAGAATAGGAGCATTATGTGGCCCCGAACGGAATTTTTATGAAATCCACTTCTTATTTATCAACTACCTGCTTAAAGCACAAGAAATAATGATAATGAAAATGTGACAAAATACTTTATAATAAAATATTATATTGTTATTGCTCGTTATAGTTTAATAATAAGTATGATATATAGTTTAATTATATATGTATAATATTTATAGTTTATTAATATATGAATAACATGTGTATGATATATATAGTTAAATAACATGTGTATGATATATATAGTTTAATAATATATGTATTATTATTATTCTACTCGGCGATATTACGCGGTGATGATAAGTGACGGCGTTACGGTACGGGGTTCTGTTTCATGTGTGGACGCACCCTTAGATGCCTATTCCCCAAGGTTTCCGCAAGTCAGATTTATCTGACAAGACGGCGCCGAGGTAAAATGCTTTTCGTGAGAAGCCAAAAGCCTGTCCCTCTTTGCCTCATCAAATTTTTCTCGAATGATCGAGAATTGATAATGTTATGAACCCGTAATTTTAAGGTGATCATAACAATACAATTCAAAAAAACTTATTAGCCTCACTGTTGCTTATTGCGATGGGGGTTACAACCCCCAAACCTCTGGCTACGCCTATATGTACATTACATATATATATAAGTAATACATTGAAGATTCAGCTTACAGCAAAAGAAAACTTATAGTAACACTACCTCCATTAGGGAAAAAGAAAATTAAGCCTTCCCCCACCTTGATCATCCCCTTGCTCAGAATATGCATTTGCCAATGGCCCTCGATTATGTTTTGTCAAAGACTTATATGGTCTGTGAAGATATTACTATCTTTCGACCCCCCCACCTTCAAAGTATGCATTTTATAAAGATACGAGAAAAATAAAATTAGCTATATCTTTAGATTCTAAAATTCATATTTGTGATAAGTTATTTATAAATAGCTGAGACAGAGGTTCCTAAGCAAATGTAAACAATGGCGTTGCTGTGTTGTTGCCATGTGTACAGTTTGCTGAAAACTAGCCAACTCTTGGTTAAAATCAGTCAAAGGCTTTTGAATTTTTTTCCCCCGTATAGGCCGGTACAACGTATTGCTGAACCTATATAAAAATGTAAATTCATGAACAGTCAAAGCTATCTGAACAAAAATCCATTAAGGAAATAATAAAATAGTCCAAAAGAACTGCTATTCGGTACCAAAAATAATCAAATAGAGCAGGATTCTAGTAAAAGTGACAACTGCGTTTTTGCTAACTGTCTCGCTGGGAGAAGAAAGCGCTTACGTCAGGGATTTGTCATTCAGTCATGACATAGGCTGTCGTTGCCATAGAAAGCATGAGACACCAATGGAAGCTTCTTTATGCTGCGGATACTTTAGAGAATGGAAGTACGTTTAGCAAGCTGCGGGAGATGAATGGGTCGTATTTGGGCACTCAGAAAGTCGTTCCTTTTTTTGGGATGAGAAATTTTTTGCCCATTTAGGCATCAAATTAATAAATATTTTTAAATGATTTTCAAAATTAACTAAAATTAAAAAATCAAGCAATTTTTTTTTAAATAATTAAATTAAATTTTAGATCGATTTTTTTTTGGCGTTTCGGCTTCTCAGCTAGCCTAGATAGCTTGGAATATACGCGCTTTAAATGAGGCCATTTTTAGTCGGCGGCCATTGTCTACCACACAAATTCGCTTATAATATTAATAATAATAAATAATTTTCTTACATTCTATCGATGATTTCATGCAGCCATTCTAAATTTTATATTACACTTTAATGAATAATTCGATTTATTTTCTACAACTGTTTACGAAAATATATTCCTGCAAATAATGATTCACCTATATTCCCGATATACCATATCTTCGCTTCTTTATTGTAATTTACTTTATTTAAATTTAAAAATAATAACTAAACTGTCATTTCATCTGAAATAAATATTTATTTTTATACTCTATTTCATAATATTGGGTTTACCTTATCTCATCAATCAATAAACATTTCCAATTTTTTTTAGTTAAAAAACTTCTATATTTTTTTAATTTGGTACACCGATGTCTTTTGGTTATAAACATTGATGTTTAGAAACCAATATTTTACAAATAACATTTTCTAATAAGGCAAAAATAGTTAAATGTTTTTTAAAATTAAAACGATGATGATTTTTTGTCAAAAACAACATTTTTAAAACATCTATGCAACATCAAATAAACATTTATGTTTAGAGATGACATTTTTCAAACATTAATGGTACTCGTCGATGTTGACATTGATTGAACATCGATGTTTTGCTATCGATGCTCATTCTTGTTATATACCGGTATCTTTTCCCAGTTGTATGTTTCATTGTATATAGATTTCATGGTATAAAGATTTTCGATATATAGATGTTTTACTGTATATGATTATTGGTATAAACATGTATGAGAATTGTGTTTTTTAAAAATGCATTAATTTCGTATAAGGCCCATACTTTTTTTTAAATTTTACTCATGAGAAGCTAAATTTATTTTATTCATTTTCCACAATGATAACTGAAGATAAGTAATTGCATTAAGGTTTGCAAATAGAACTTTAAAGTTTAAATGAAAAGTTCTATTAAAGTTCAAATGAAAACTTCCATTAAAGTTCAAATGAAAAGTTCAATTAAAAAGTTCTATTAGTGTTCAAATGAAAAGTTCTATAAGTCCAAATAATGAACTTGTGTTGCACAGAGAGCACCACATGCACTAAGAAAAGATGCAGTACAAACAGTGACGGTGCTTGAACCTACTAAAGAGACCAGGCTGCCCATGCTAAGAGAGAGTAGAAATTGCGATAAGAATACCATGCTGCTAACGATGGCCACGTCCGTGCCAATGCCACGAATAACGGATGAATTTAAGCTTTGTTCGTCTTCGATTTCAAACTAAAAGAAAAAAAAAGAAAGAAAAAAGAAAATCACTTTACGGAAGTCCATATTTATTAGCATTTACTTTGCAGAGAAAGCACATTTACATGTCTCTATCTTTCAAAATAAAATCGCTATATGGTGAAAATTCATTAACATAACCTCACTTAACGTGAGTTATACTACTGTTCCTGAAAATTGTAACACTAAAAAGGAATTGTCAGATCAGGATGAAATTTATACCACTTATGACGAATGGTGTTACAAGGACATGATTAACTTTGCAGATGTGGGCGGATTTACCATTTTGCCGCCCCAAGGCTACTTTTTATCGCCCCTTCCTACCCATTCGCCCTCTCCCCCATCAGTGGTAGGAATATAAAAATTGTTACATTCAATATACGCTAAAATTTTTTGTATTGACAATAAATATGTTGAAAAACAAACTCATAAATTGAAACATAAACATTAAACAATATTAACTTATATTGAAGTATTATCTCTTCTTTGTATATAATAAATCAAATTCAATTTTATTGAAATAAATTTTAATTTTAGCAAAAAATAAAAGCCCATCGAACACTTGTATTTAAATGGAAAGCATGACGTCTAGCTTTCTTCTCGGCAAAACATTTGATCATCGTATGGTATTAATTTTGTTATATAAATATATCATCATCATTTCAGCCGTTGTCAATCCGCTGCAGGATAAAGGCCTCCTCTGCATCTTTCCAACGAAGTCGATCTTGTGCATTTTGCTGCCACTTGTGCCCAATATATTTAATTATTTCATCCACCCATCTCGTCTTTGGCCTTTTCCTTGGGCCCGTAGTGTCCAGTGGGATCCGTTCTAGGATGTTTTTTGTCTATCTGTTGTCAGTTCTTCTAGCAATATGGGCTGCCCACTTCCATTTCAAACTTTTTACCTTCGCAATGATATCACAAACTTTTGTTTGATCTCTTATCCAACTGAAGGTCTTTCGATCTCGTCGGGTGATAGCAAGCATATACAGGGTGTTTGGAAAATATCTGGTAAAACTTTAAGGGGTGATAGGGGACACCAAATATGGCATGTTTGACCTTATCCCAATGTCTGCAAAGGGGCCAGTTTGGCTGTAGAGCGTAACTACTGTTTACGTCCACCACGTTGCTACGTAGCCAATTGCACGAATTAAATGCAATTTTTGATGCATAATTTAAGTGAATGAGCTAATAATACATCAGAGACAAAGAAATCCGGAATTCCGTTTTCTGATTTTGATCTGTGTTACTGTTTAGTGAAAATAAGCCTAAAAATGCCTTTTTTAACACACTGGAAAAGAGTTGGGAACTGCCAAGTATGTGTAACAGGTGAAGAACATCAAAATAAACATTTTTTGTTCAGTGAATTTTTTTCCAAAAATTAGCCGTTCGGGCACTACAGTGAATTTAGTATTTGCATCCACCACATTCAAGGTTTCCACAAATGGCTACAATGCGCCATTTCACAAAGTTTTAAAATTATTTAATGTCAACAGACGTCGGGCTCTCTCCGGCGATTTTTTATAACCATTTAAATTCACCGGAATTGTATGTGTAGAATTCGCCGCTTCAGGTGCGATTGTATGAATTCTACACATAGAATTCCGGTGAATTTAACTGATTTTAAAAAATTGCCGGAGAGAGCCCGACATCTGTTGACATTAAATAATTTGAAAAATTCTTAAAGTGGTGCATTAGAGCCATTTGTGAAAAGCTTGAATGTGGTGGTTGCAAATACTAAATTCGCTGTAGTGCCCGAACGGCTAATTTTTGGAAAAAAAGGCAGTTTTAGGCTTATTTTCACTACATAGTAACACAGATCAGGAACAGGAAACTGAATTCCGGATTTCTTTGTCTCTTTTGTATTATTAGCTCAATCGCTTAAATTATGTATCAAAAATTGTATTTAATTCATGTAATTGGCTACGTAGCAACGTGATGGGCATAAACTGTAGTTACGCTCTACAGCCAAACCGTCCCCTTTGCGGACACGGGGATATGGTAAAATATGCCTTATTTGGTGTCCCCTACCACCCCTTAAAGTTTTGCCAGATATTTTCCAAACACCCTGTACACACATACATACATACATACATACATACATACATGCATTTTCTGCCGCCCTAGTCCATAGCCTATTGGGAAATACGGCACTGTTTACAGACAAATACAACTATATTGAGCAGGGCCCGACTAAGCTTTCCTGGGGTCCTAGGCCCAAACTTGTTTTAGGCCGCCTCCACCTATTATTATGCGTAGATGAGGGATTGGGGTTGAACCCTCCCCCCCTCGAATGAAAAATGTTAATAATGAATAGGTAAAAGTTGTAGTAGTACATGTATTCCGTAGCGGCCATTTTCTAGGAAAGGTTCTATAGTCAGTTCGCGAAAAATTGCCCAATGGTACTGTTATGATCACCGCGAACTACGGTTCCATAACATTATCATTTCTAGATTTTTCGATGGAAATATGTAGACAAAGACGAAGTACCATTTTGGCTACCCACGAAGAGATTTGACCTCGGTGACACGCTGACGGCGGTATCGGCCATACGTAACCCGTGGGGAATACACATCCAAGATTTTGCCGCGGAATGATCATGACACAAAGAATGCTGAAAATCTGCGTCCGGCCATAAGAAAGGAGAGAGGATTTCGCAGCTGAATACATAACGAGCGAGCACCCAAAAAGGGCCATTAGATGGTTCTGGAAATGATCGGGAAGATAAAGCTTTCTTCAGAACGTTCTTGAGGACAAAGAGAAAGAATCGGTACATTGCAAGAGCTGGGAGAGATGTTCACTCTGGTTGAGCGAGAGTTGGAGTTGGAACTTTGCCGTGAGTGCAAGCGGTCGACCTCTGAGTGTCTTGTGAGAAAGAAGCTAGCAGTTTTTTTCTCTGATGAGGATGATCCGATCGCAGATGTGGAACCGAAGCCTCCGCTGTCTTCTCATAATCCGTCGACATAAGTTTTAATGCTATAATTATCATTCTAATTATAACTATTATTTGTTGTAAGAGTGTCTGCATCTGACTACGAACGTCAACATTCTTCGAAAATTATCCTTTCTACGCCGACGGTTTGGTGGTATATTTCGGACTAGCCTGGATGACATGCATCTTCGCAAGCCGTAAGTCCCTTTGATTGTCTTCCGTCATTTGTCATGCAAAACTAGATACTAATATATATAATCAGCACGTAATGCCATGTTAAGGGAGGGTAATTTCTCGGAAGGAAGTAAGCTGGGGAGAAGGTTTAGCAGCGAGAGTCAAGGTTAAATTAGGAAATACTAGTAACTATGTGCTAGATCTAGAATAAATGTGTTTTAATTGTAAATCCGTTGTCATCTTATCTTATTGCTTTATATCTGTTTTTGTATTACTTTAACATGCAATGATTTTTGTTCTACAGAGGATCATTACAGTACTGTTAGAATTCACGGGAGCTGACGTCACAAACGGGTTGGTTCATTACAGCAGAGGGGAGGGCGTCATTTCATAACTGACTTTTCGCACAAACGTGCGCCAAAAACCAGTTATGAAATGATGCTCTCCCTTCTACTGCAATGAACCAACCCGTTTGTGACGTCAGCTCCCGTGAATTCTAACGATACCACTGGTCAATTTTCCGCGAACGGACTATATATAGAGTGTATTTGAAGTTACATGTTTATGAAATTCTAGGGCGGATAGCCTGTAGTTCGTAGGTTTGCTACCGCCAGTGATTAAACAAAATAAACATTGTATTGTAAACATAGGCACCGACTTGAAAAATTATTGTGAGTTCCAAAAATTTTAAATCGATTGACCCACGCCCTTTTTAAAAGGATGTAAGTGTAATTTAAATTTCATTATCAGATTATCTGGTACAATAAGACACCTGAAATGTTAAAATGAAGCAAATTATAGTTAATTATAGAAAAATATGATTTTTTCTAGATAAATATTCATCTATATTTTGTTTTTGTAGGCGCAACATTATTATATACAACATACAGATACTTCTGAATTCATAACTCAATTACCTTCATAAAAGTTTTAAAAAAAATGTAAGTTTATTGGGGGGTATTTGCCAACCCTGTTTGCCCTGCATCCAAGTTAAGTCTATATGAATCCATTATTTAATAACTCATTAAATAATTTGAATAGTTAGAAAATACATTACTTTTAAAAACGTTTGCTCAATTACATTGTTTATATTGGAGCATTTGCAGGAAGCAGCAGGTTTTAACAACGAGATCACGGTCTTTTGTAATTATTAACGTTTCTTTTGACTCATATACAACACTGATTTTGCCAAAGAAAATGCCAATTCTTTGTGACTGGAATTATTTTGATCTTGGAACCTGACGAAACAGCACCTTCTCAGCCAATCAGATTGCTTAAATTGGTCCTAATGTTAAAAACGTTACGAAAATTCTTTCTTTTCTTTTTGGTTTTACGGCTCAAAGACTACAGTGGTCATGCTGCGCCGGGACCTACTGTTTTCCGAGGAATCCGAACCTCTTAAGGCCTAGGGAACCAAACCCCGGACTACAGTGAGCAGTGCGATCTTTATGAGATCTCTGAGTAAGCGTTCTTTTTGCACTGCTGGGAGTCGAACCCGGATTAGCGGCGCACTAGGAGAACGCGTTACCACACTGCGCCACCGCAGGGCCACGAAAATTCAAATCTCACGCCCGGGCCTGGGTTCGGGACCGTCTCATATCCACTAGAAAACTAGAGACTAGACCAAGGACAGAATGGGTCGGTGAGCCCTTATGCGATAGGGACCGCGTCTTCGAATAGATAAGGAGTCGCGCCCTTCGAAACTCCAAGGTATCTGCTCTTAGAATATCCAAGGTATGCGCCCTTTGAGAGGACCCAGTCCGCCCCTGGACTAGACTTTTTTATTTTCTGTGAAGATCAAATATTTTTATTTGTCCGGCAAAACAAAGAATTTTCTTTAATGAAAGGTTCAGGGAACAGGGTATAAATAATGAAAATATTGAAGAATTGATGACGAAAAACTTTGTGCATGTATTTCCGTACGCGTATTTTCCCCACGAGCAAAAATATTAGGGGTTCGAGAAACCCACAACAAAATTATTGAGGATTCAAAAAGTGTCTCGGACCCACGAAGTCGGCGTCACTGATTGTAAAATTTCAAGAAAGCAGAAATTTCATTAATTTTGGAAAATTTTAATAGATTCGAGAATTTTTTTGTGTCGAAGGAAAACAAAAATCTAAAATTTCACGAAGAAGTCACATTTTGTTATATTGTTTATAATTTGTCAGAGTGAAAACAAAACTGTTTACTTCTCTCCCTTCTCGAACCCCCCACCCCCCGGCTACGGCCTTTTATTCTGTGATTGTACCAATACATGCTGCAAACTTTTTGAACACTCCCGAAATTAAATCCTGGCTACAGCTCTACTTTAGTTGCTTCGAGCTAGATGCTCATCGTATTTTTATGTATTGCATCATGCTGCTTAATTTCATTAATCAGTTTCGTTAAAGGTTATTTTAAAGTCTTTGGGAAAATAAAATTAAGTTTGTAGATATGCCTTTTTTTCATTGACCGGTTACGTAAGAAACATTTCCCCTGAACATAGTTTACAATCTACCAATAACAAATCGACACCTACGTTTCTAAGCTCATACTACAGCTGTTTAGGTATAGAAGGAAAAAACGCTCCCCTTCTCCGTATATTTAGTTGTAATATATGACCTTACTCATGGCAATAAATGCATGCGTACCCCATACGATGCTTCTATAAACTGTAAAAAAAGAGGACCCATTTGCATTAGTAAGAAAGCATTTTTATTACACCAGATACTCCACGTGAGTTACTATTTACAAAAAAATCAGCACAAACACTATAACTGTCATCTTAATATATGTATCCATTTTATATAAATCGAACACTACGCAGATTAAATCAAACAACAATGTCAATCAATCAACGTTTATTGGCGTAGTGATACCAACGCCGATGGTATGGCGTGATTAGATGGTGAAACGTTCGAAAGAAAATAAATATTTCTGCCTTCGGTGGGACCTGAACCCACGACCTTCCACTTGCCGGGCGGAGGCTCTACCCACTGAGCTACGAAGGACAATATATAATCTCTTTACGAACGTATATATATTGTTGCCAGTTATTTCGCGTTGGTATCACTACGCCAATAAACGTTGATTGATTGACATTGTTGTTTGATTTAATCTGCGTAGTGTTCGATTTATATAAAATAAATACATATGCTGCAACGTGCATTTCGATCAATTTAATACCAGTCTCTTTGCAATTTGGTTTAAATAGTAGTCTATGTACTACACCATTCTGCGAAATAACTGGCAACAATATATATACGTTCGTAAAGAGATTATATATTGTCCTTCGTAGCTCAGTGGGTAGAGCCTCCGCCCGGCAAGTGGAAGGTCGTGGGTTCAGGTCCCACCGAAGGCAGAAATATTTATTTTCTTTCGAACGTTTCACCATCCAATCACGCCATAACATCGGCGTTAGTATCACTACGCCCATAAACGTTGATTGATACATTGTTGTTTGATCTTAATATATGCCTGGAATCATTACAGTTCTGAAAAGACGGTGGCAATAAATTTACGCGCACCTAGCTTTCGCGATACAATTACCACTTTGTGGGTCCTCCTTTTGCCGCATACACGTCGGCAACTCGTCTTGGCGTTGATTGGACGTAGGCACGACGAAGTTCTTGTGGAATTTTGACCCATGCTTCCTGAAGAACCGTGATTAGCTCATGTTTTGTTCGGGAGAACTTTTTTCACACCTTTCTTGAGGACCCGCCACAGATCCTCGATTGGGTTGAGATCCGGTGAATTTGGGATCCAGTCAAGAACTTGGACATGATGTTCGCGAAACCAAGCTGTCATTTTGCGTGCAGTATGCGGGTTAGCGAGATCTTGCTGGAAGATAGCATCTCCCTATGAGCTAAAGCAGTCAACGGAAGGCAGGTAATGCTCTTGTCAAATTTCATGATAGCGTTGTGCATTCGTAATCCCATCATACGGAAACAAATCACCAATGACACACTATCCAAAACACCCCACACTTGAACAATGCTTGGGAACTTTACTTCTTGTTTTACACAGTTTTTGGCGTGTCCTTCATTCGGCCGGCGGATGACTCTCCGCCCGATATTTCCATATAGGACTGGGAAGGGGGACTCGTCAGACCAAATCACCTTCCGCCATTGAGCTTCTGTTCGGGACATGTGGTCTCTGGTCCATGCAAACCGCTTACTTCGCTGAACTAGCGTCAACATACTCTTTCGCTTACTCGTGTATGAGCCGTAGCCCATGTTATGTAGTCTATTGCTAGCAATTCGTCCCAATACAGTTCGATCTATACGTTGGCTCCATAGTTCTGAAGCTTCCACCTAAGTTTCAGATCGGTGTTTCGTGACAACGCGACCCAAAATTCAATCTTCCCTAGCAGTAGTTGTAGGTGGTCTGCCGTTGCACACCCAGGCGCGATGGAACCGGTTTTGTCGTGATGTTTAAGAAATGTTCTGACGGTAGACTCGTTCAAATACAATTCCCGAGCAATCTGACGCATAGCTGCTCCATTTTGTCATTTGGGAAGGATCTTATTGCGCATCTCCAGTCCAAATCTTTCTCTTGCCATTTTTTCGAGTTTTTGAACAAAACAGAGACTACATGAGGTTTTATACTGCTCTTCATTTGCATATTGTTGACTGCACAAGATACAAAGCAGCAAAAATTTGCATGTTGAGCCAAGCAACATGTGCAGAGAGTTGGTACACGTAAATTTATTGCCACCATCTCTTCAGAGGTGTAATGATTCCAGGCATGTATCAAGAGGACATTTACAGTGTTTGCGCTGATTTTTTGTAAACCATAGCCCAAGTGGAGTATTTGGTGCAATAAAAATGTTTTCGTACTAATCCAAATGGGTCCTCTCCTTTTACAATTTATAGAAGCGTCGTATGGGGTACGCATACATTTATTGCCATTTTACATACATATTGGTAAAGTAGAGCTGTAGCCAGGATTTAATTTTGGAAGTGTTCAAAAAGTTTGCAGCATGTATTGGTACAATCACAGCATAAAAGGCCGTAGCCGGGGGGTGGGGGGTTCGAGAAGGGAGAGAAGTAAACATTTTTGTTTTCACTCTGACAAATTATAAACGATATAACAAAATGTGACTTCTTCATGAAATTTTAGATTTTTGTTTTTCCTTCGACACTAAAAAATTCTTGAATCTCTTAAAATTTTCCAAAATTAATGAAATTTCTGCTTTCTTGAAATTTTACAATCAGTGGCGCCGACTTCATGGGTTCGAGACACTTTTTGCACCCTCAATAATTTTGTTGTGGGTTCCTCGAACCCATAATATTTTTGCTCGTGGGGAAAATACGCATACAGAAATAGAAGCACAAAGTTTTTGGTCATCAATTCTTAAAGGTTTCCATTGTTTATACCCTGTTCCCTGGATTTTTTATAAAAGAAAATTCTTTGTTTTGCCGGACAAGCAAAAAATATTTGATCTTCACAGAAAATAAAAAAGTCTAGTTCAGGGGCGGACTGGGTCCTCTCAAAGGGCGCATACCTTAGATTATCGAAGGGCGAAGGGAAGGGGACTCTTCAGACCAAATCACCTTCCGCCATTGAGCTTCTGTCCGGGACATGTGGTCTCTGGCCCATGTAAACCGCTTCCTTCGCTGAACTAGCGTTAAAATAGGCTTTCGCTTACTCTTGTAGGAGCGGTAGCCCATGTTATGTTGTCTGTTGCTAGCAATTCGTCCCGATACAGGTCGGCCTATGCGTTGGCTCCATAGTTCTGAAGCTTCCACTTAAGTTCCAGGTGTGTGTTTCGTGACAACACGACGCAAAATTCGATCTTCCCTCGGAGTAGTTGTAGGCGGTCTGCCGTTGCACATCCAGGCGCTATGGAACCGGTTCCGTCGTAATTTTTGGGAAATGTTCTGACGGTAGACTCGTTTAAACACAATTCGCGAGCAGTCTGACCCATAGCTGCCCCATTTTGTCGTTTCTGAAGGATCTTATTGGGTATCTGCAGTCCTAACCTTTCTCTTACCATTTTTTCAAGTTTTGAACGAAACGCAGACTACACGAGGTTTTATACTGCTCTTCGTTTTCAAATTGTTGACTGCGCATGATACAAAGCAGCAAAAATTTGCACGTTCGGCCGACCAACATGTGCAGAGATTTGGGTGCGCGTAAATTTATTGCCACCGTCTTTTCAGAGGTGTAATGATTCCAGGCATATATCAAGATGCCAGTTATAG
Organism: Dysdera silvatica; assembly: GCA_006491805.2. NCBI lineage: Eukaryota > Metazoa > Arthropoda > Arachnida > Araneae > Dysderidae > Dysdera > Dysdera silvatica. The sequence goes on from QLNU02014176.1 coordinate 27,500, forward strand.
GGTGTGTGTTGATTTTTGTGTAAACCATAGCTCAAGTGGAGTATTTGGTGTAATAAAAGTGTTTTCTTACTAATGTAAACAAGTCCTCTTTGTTTACTATTTATAACAGCGTCGCGTCGTATGGGGTGAGCGTACATAGCACAACGCTATGGCAAGAGTCCTACATTCGCGCAAATAGTAGGCTGGGTAGAACATACATAGAAGTAATTGCAAGGCTTGACTAATTCGGTGCCTTTTTTTCTAATTATCAACAGTCTAATGAAATTGTTGTGACAGCATTTTTCAATATGTGATTACAAGTTGTTAGTAATATATAATTTTAAATTATTACCAGTGTGGTTCATAATTATATATATTTTGTACAGATCACGTACCAAGCAAATTTAATAATGGACGTTAACTATGGACTTGTTTTTCTTGTTGATTATGATACAGTATAAGAGGCATAAATAAATATACAGGGTGTTTATAAAAGAAGTATACAATTTCGAATTTTATTTGCATCGAAACTACAATAACTAGAAACGTAATTCTTTTTAAATTACATGGCAACAGTCAAAGTTTTTTTCAGCATAATTAGAATGTTTCTACATGTCAAGCAGTGCACGTGCGTTCACAGAACGTAAAACACACAGAAAATAACAGTAATTGGCATTAGAGCAGTTCCCGCATTTCTTTCAACGCTCTATTTAAGCAATGAGTCAACTTTTCATGTTTCTGACGAAGCTAAAAAGCATAATTGTCGAACCCGGGGCACTGAAAATTCCCATGTGGTCCAAAAAGCACGGGAGAGGTAGTCCGAAGGTTAATGTTTGGTATGGTGTAATGGTAGATTGTCTTATTGGATCGTTTTCTTTGCTGAAAACATGGTTACTGTTGCAACGTATTTGGACATGTTGAAATACGTTTGGAATATCACGGAGTTGTGGAATTGAAAATCGTTCCAACATGCCCAAATGCGTTGTGACAGTAACTACGTTTTCACCAAAGAAAAAGGGGTCCAATAAGATTGTCTATCATTACCCAACACTAAACGTTAACCATCGGGCCACCCTTTTCTCGTGTTTTATGACCACATGGGGATTTTCAGTGCCCCAGGTTCAACAGTTATGCTTGTTAACTTCGCCGGACACATGAAAAGTTGGCTCATCGTTGAAATAAAGCCTTGAAAAGAATGCGGATGCTGCCCCAATACCACCACTGTTGTTTTCGGTGTTTTTTTGCGTTCTATGAACGCACGTGCAGTGTTTGACACGTGGAGACATTATAATTATTCTTAAAGAACTTTGACTGTTGCCACGTAATTTATAAAAAGAATAAAGTTTCCAGCTATTGTAGTTTTGATGCAAATAAAATTTGAAATCGTATATATCTTTTATGAACACCCTGTATTTTAGATATATGCACATATAGTTATTTTTATTATGCCAGTATTGATGGGATGAATCACATGATAAAGTTCCATCTCTTTAATAACATGAGCTGCTTTTAATACAAACAAATATTTTGTTATCATAAGTGTTCACGTTATATATAACGAGGTTCCACTGTATATATATATATTCATCTAGATCGATCTTTGTCCAACCTGTAAATTGTTGTAAGATGTCTGACCTCTAAAGTAATGTAAAATAGCAGAAGTAAATTAACAACTATATGTTTTAAATCAGAGTACAAATATTCGGCGTCGAGTATCGTAAGTAGTTGTGTGGATTTCATTAACTTGATCAAATGGCAGTGTTACGCCGGTGAGCTAACGAAGTCAAATGGTGATATTAATTATTTCAATGTAGCAGTCCTGCTGGTTTTTATGTACACATAATTATGACATGCTATACTACGGGACATCAGCACGACCAATATAAAAGTACGAAGAATAATGTGCCTAGCGCTTCTGGTTTACAGTTCCTGCCTAGCTTTTGCGGTCTTGTGCTAGCCTCGCCAACGTCCGAACAAGTGGCTCAGCGTTGTGAAATCATTAATTAATTTTTGTCATGTATCTACGTTGTAAATTTTATATTTCGTTAGTCAATACACGTTGAACTTGATGCAGAAAGGACTTGTTATTTTGGTGTTACAAATCCGATGGTGCAACCGCTGGAACACGTTCAACCTTGCAAGTGACCTTGCGCCTTATGTCCCCATAGTAGTGACTCGACGTGCCAAGAACTGGATCGTTACGTTTTTAGGTGGCTGTGCAGTCGTCGTTGCGGGGGTTTCCTGTCAATTTGTAAAGGAGTTGTACAAAAATTATCCTTCAATTCCCTACAAGCAGCGAGTTATTAAGTCATCAACATTTTTGGCTCTGCAGTATGACGTGTACGTACTATGGTATCCGGACTGAGGTGAGTAGCTTAGCTCTTGTGTATTTCATATTCCGAGGATTTTTTTCCTCGGTCTACATCTGCTGCGTGCGCGCCACTGCTCTCGATATTTTTGCTAGTTTTGTTGAAATCTGTCTTTTGCCAATTTATATTTTGTGAATATACTATGGCAGATGATAAACAAATGACGAAAGTGGCTTTTCGCGCCCCGCCTTTTTGAAGGGCAAATACCCATTTGCGGTTTCTGCAGTTGGCGTCGCAATTTTTAATTCCGGTATAACTACAGGAGAGACTCTTTTCCACTGTGTTGTGGCCGCTTTAAATACAGATATGTTAGTTTGCGAGAGCGACTTAATTCAGTCACCACCTGCTAATTCGTACTCGGTTATTAAAACTCGAATTAATGAACAGTTTCATCAGTCGGAAACATTGCGATTGCAGACTCCACTCCAAGACTTTGGGTAATTGGATACCTTCACAATGACTATGCGAGATAAAGGAATTGTCGGCCGATAAGTTATCGGATTCGCTACTTCGTAACTTTTGGTTACGTTGTTTGCCTCTAAACATCTAAAAGTTTTTGTCGGCCGGTGGCCAAGATCTTGGACAGTTAGAAAAAATTGCTGACAAGATTAATGAGGTGTCCGGCTTAACGCTCGTTATATCGGAAATTAATGAAAAATTGTCTTTGGAGAGTTTGCAAGAACAAATAGCTACAACGTCTGTTCAAGTTGAGCGTTTATCGTGTACCATACCAAGAAACCAACATGGCAGACGCGGTCGTTCGTCTAAACGGGACCACCCGTTAAAGAAGGGTAAATCTAGTGAACCGAATAATGCAGGTTCCGACTGTGGTACTGCAAATAACATGTTAGGTATGGAACACGAGCACGAAGGTGTATACCGCCTTGTTCGTGGTCTGGAAACTGAAAAGCTCTCTCAACTTGACGGTATTGGGAAAGGGCAATTATTCAAGCCGCTTATTCGTTCGAAATTCTAGGACGGGACAATAATTTCTGGTAGATAGTGAAGCTACTATTTTTGTTTCTCCCCAGGAAAAATATATCTAGTCAAAAATCTAATTCAGTTTTTTATTTGTATGTAACTAATGAAACTAAAATCGAAATGTATGGTACAATTTTAATAGCTTCCGATGATGAAGTACATTTTGAAAATTAAAGATTGTGTTTGAAAGACTTGATAGATACGGCTTGGTGATAAATTTGGAAAAATGCGAGTTTGGGAAAATTAACTTATCCTTTTTAGGGCAAGGTCTCGGCAGAGGGCATTGCGCGATTACTCTAAAAGGTTAGTTTACTCGTTAACCACCCAAAATCAACAGTGTAGCCGAGCATCTCCGTTTTTTAGTTATGCTAAAATATCGTCACAGGTTTTTTCGTCATTTGAGAGGCATCCAGGCGCCTCTTCATGAAATAGCTAAAGGAAAAAAAAAGGATGTTAGTGTGTTGGAATGGTGAAGTAAGCGCAATGACTCATTCTCATGGTGGAAGGATATGGTAGTAGGTACCACATTTTTGGGGTATCCTACAAGTAATGCTGCATTATCCGTAAAGGTTGATGCATGTGAGATTGCAATTGGAGCGGTGCTTCAGCAATGTTAAGGTGTTGTGCAATGCTAAGGTGTTGTGCACTTGCGTTTTACTCACATAAGTTGAATACGGCTGAACGTAAGTACAGCACTTACGATAGGGAACTCCTGGCATTGTATTCCATGATCCGAAATTTAAAAGCACATGTTAGAGGGTCGTCATTTTATATCTTTCACGGATCATAAACCACTTACCTTCGCTTTTAACAAAATAAGGATAAAGATTCTCCAAGGCAACATAGGCATTTAGATTTCATTGTCCAATACACAACCGATATAAGGTATATTAAAGGTGATAAAATGTAGTAGTAGATGTTTTTCCTCATATTTCTACTATTGAAATTGTAGGTAAATTGGTTACGTGGCAATAGCTCATGCTCAGCTACATGATGCTGAGATGGTTGCACTGAGCGGGTCAGACACAAGTCTTAATTTTGAGCCTTTAGTTTTTTCACCATTGGGGGGCAAGAATAATGTACGATACGTCAGGTTTGCACGGTGCCCTCTTATGTACCTGCAGATTTCAGAAAAAGCGTGTTTTTGGCTATGCATGGATTATCGCAGCCTAGTGTCAAGGATAGTACGGATTTATTTAAGGAAAGATTAGTCTGGAAATCGATCTGCCATTGTCGAATGGGTAAAATCGTGTTGGAATGTTAAAGTTGGGAGATCCACCGACATACCAAGTCAAAGTTGAACGTATATCCTTTACCTTCGGATCGTTTCTCGCATATTCATTTGGATATAGTGGGTCCTCTTTCGTCGTCGCGAGGTTTTACCTATCTACTAATTTGTGTAGATCGGTAAGCCCGAAACATTTCCTATACGAGATTAAACAGCCGAAAGCACAGCCGAGACGTTTTACTCAGGATGGATAGCAAGATTTGGTGTACCTGAACAGGTGACTACTGATCAAGGTCCCCAATTTGAAAGTAACTTGTTTTACGCCTTAAACCGTTTTCTTGGTATACATAAATGCCGTCCAACTGCTTTTCATCCCCAAGCCAGCGGATTGGTCGAAATATTCCATCGCCAGCTAAAATCATCAATCAAATGTTATAATACAGAAAAGTGGGTTCTCCCAACAGTCCTGTTGGGTGCAAGAGCTACGTTACGAGAAGACATAGGTGCTTCCATAGTGGAGTTAGCTTACAGGTCTGCATTGTAATTACCCGGTTAGTTTTTCAGGTTTTCGAAAGATCCTTAGCCATATTCTGTCTTTTTGAACTGACTGAAGGATCACACGCGGAGGTTGAGGCCTGTGCCAGCATCACGGAGTAGCACGAAAGATATTTTTGTGCATGAAGATCTACGTAACTCTCAATTCGTCTTCGTCTGGAAAGATCTGGTAAGGAAACCTTTGCAGCAGCTTTATGCCGAGCGGTATAAAGTAATAGCCACTGCTACTATGTTTTTCACGTTGGATGTTAATGCTACGCATTCAAACATCAGCATTGATTGTTTAAAGCTAGCTTACATGTTTGACCAATCTGATGATGTTATATAGTGCAGCCGATTGATACAAGTGTAAATGTTATTCCTTCTCTGGCCATTAGAACTGCGTCTAACCAGCATATTACTAGATACGGACGAAGAGTGAGGTTTCGACTAGGCGTTGAAAAACTTTGATTTTCGCACTTTTCTCTGCTGCGCGGTTTTTGTGCTGGAAGGGGAGTTGTGTAGCAGTCATGCTAATTTGTATGTACACATAATTATGACGTACTATACTGCGAGACAGCAGTGCCACCAATATAAAAGTACGAACGATAATGTGCCTAGCGCTCCTAATTTTTAGTTCCTACTTAGCTTTTGGGTTCTTGTAGCTAGCCTCACCAACGTCCGAGAAAGTGGCTCGGCGTTGTGCAATCTTTAATTAATTTTTGTTATGTATTTCCGTTGTTAAATTTATATTTCATTAGTCTATAAACGTTGAAGTAGATGCAGAAACAACTTGTTACTTTAAAGTTATAAATCCGATGATGCAACCCCCCATTCAACCCTGTAAGTGACCTTGCGCCTTAAGTTCCCATATCGATAATGTCAAAATGTTTGTGTTAGTTATGAACCACTGTTAATATTGTGTTTTCGATACTTGCTTAAATTCCAATGGTTCACCACCGTTCCTAACAGCGGCAATAGTATTACCACTATACCGCAATCACAGTAGGCCCATTATACTATGTAATGATAACAATTAATCAACCCTCCTGGGAAACATATATTGCCAACTTACATTAATATTCTTGAATGATGATTATATTTCATAACTCTCATTAAACTCATCATGATGAAATACAGATCTAGAAAGGCACACTTTCAGAGGCGGACATGATTTTACTGCCTGTAGGTTTTAGCATATTTTGCCGCCTGATCTTACCAAACGTAACTGGAGGAATGGCTGAGATTTTGGCGCTTTTTTTAAATTGTTAATTTGATGCTCCTCTCGGTTATTTCAAATTCGTAATTTCGCAAGCATTCGAGAATTTGGCGACAGCCCACGCTTTACCAATGCGCAGTTACACCTCCGAATATAGCAATTCAAGAATAATAATTCAATTGGCCAACCAAAAATTCAACTCCGCCTTTGTAAACTTATCGTTGAAAATACGATGTCGCCATAGGCTTTAGCCTACTTAGTCCATTGGTAAAACAGTAACTTCAAACATTCCCTTTGATTTTAATTTTTTCGTAGTGTTATATTTTTCATTCATAGACAAAGGCGCACCAATGATCCGAGTGAAAGCGTATTTCTTCCAGATTGTTACAAAAATTGTGCCATAGATCGCTCAATAATTTTCATATGTTTTTATGCTTTTATTATTTTTGATCTTTCAACATAGCTGGTCATTTTAGCTCATTAGAATATGACTATATGGTCCAAAACTTTCTGCACTCCACAAACTGGCACGTTTCCCCTTTCCCATTTTTTCACACTAAAACAAGTCACATATTCACTATTTATAAACTCGCATATTATTTTCTTCAAATCAACGGATTTATGACCCGCACGATGGCAATGTTGGCTAGCATCGCTAGCTAAGTGCTGCTTATTTCGGTCTGAAAAGGGTAGCTACATGTGCTTGCTGAAACAGCTGTTAATTGTGTTAATAAATTTTAACTGTGACAATATTGTTTTTATAATTCTTTGTAAGATAGGTTTTGGTAACATGTAGAGAGAACTTCATCTCAGAGAATTCACAAAAGAATTGTAAAGATTTCGCTATCAGAAATTATAAAATATAGTAATTTTAAGTAAAAGCGGATATGCAAATATATAAGGATTATATATTCCATTTTGCTTAAAAATATAAATTATTTAAAATACAAATTACCTTGTGCATGCAGTGATAGTGAGCAACAAGTAGATATGGCATGGTAAAAAGTGTTGCATACATGAAACCTGCTGTGGGAGACAATAATAGGACAGCTATTTTATGACGACATAAAGCCATAATTGCCATACCCAAGGAATATATCAATTGACCTCCTACGTAAACTTTCTTGGCACCTGCAGAAATCGCATAGAGTAATTATGAAATTAATATTCCTGTTTCCAATTTCAATATAATAAAACAGTGTAAATTTGTTTTGTATAGTTAGGATATTAATGATATGCTGTTATATTTATAATTCCGCTGCAATAAAATGCATGCTTTAAAACTAACTCACCAAATTTCTGAATTAAGGATGTAATGTGGTAAGAATAAAAAGTGCATGAAATGGAGTACAGTGCCATGCCGTAACACCCATATCGTACGCCTTCTTCATATAGCAGAAACAATTTTGTCTTTTGAGGTTGTTGAGGATCACCACCAAACACAATCTCACCTACAAAATTGGTGAAGTAAAGGGAATAGCAAACTAAAGACATCCAGCAAAAAAGGTTCGTTAAACACAGAATCTTCAAAGAGTTAGGCATGTGTACGATAGAAAGTAAATATTGTTTTAGAGTAGGCGAGTCTTCATTCAATTGTTTTTTCATTTTATCATTGGAATTTTCTTCGAACAAATTGTTCTCAAGTGGATTTGAATTTGCTGAACCGTAATTAATGTTCTTCATGGCTATGCAATTTTGCTCCAGCTCAAGTTCCTCATGAAACCTTAGATAATCTCCAACTGATGTATCATGAATCGAGAATTCATCATTATATCCACTATTCTGTAGCGCGTAAAGAGGTATTTCAGAGAAGCTTGTAATCGTGAGAAGGAGGCAAATGATAAAAACAACAGCAACAAAAGTGAAAACTGTTCTAATCTGCCCTCCGAACAAATGCCCAAAAATTGTATTTTCCCAGTTCACTCCACCCATTAGGTAACCAACTGCACCACCTAGACCAGCCATCATGGTGAATGTGCTTAAACCTAGGCTATGGTCATGTGGAACTGTTACATCTAAGAGGTAAGTTCTAGAAGGTGATTGACAGGCATCTGAGCAAAAATCTAACAGTATAGTTCCAATTACTGTAAATAAAATGCTCCATGGTTGCAGCCGATTCTTATAATTTATATCGCCGTTTGATAATGTAACATTTAAGAAAACACCATCCTTCTTAAAATTTACGCTATTGTTTATAGCATTGCTTATATTTGTAGTTGAAGCAGATATGTCACCCAGCAATATTCCAATTGTACTCCCATTAGGTACTAGTATGAGACCAATTAATATGCCAATTGATAATAAAACGATAAAAGGTCTTCTGCGTCCTAACCGTGATGTGCACCTGTCACTAAGTGATCCTAATATAGGTGTCGCAAAAAATCCAATCATTGGACTTAAGCACCAAATTAACGTTACAAGCTTCACATCTAAGCCTAGGTTGAGCAAAATGGGTGTGACGAAAGCAGTTTCAGCTGCATAGCAGAATTCAATACCACATACAGCTCCGCTTAAGAGAATCAGTTCCCACCATTTTTTTCGACGAAAGTTGTCACTATATTGTCCAGATAGGTCCGAACCTTGCGATATCGTAGGCTGATTAAAAAATACGGTCCGGCCTTGTCCTGTTTCATTCTTTATGGATTCGAACTTATCAGAAATAGTGTTATTTTTTTTAAATTGAGCTAGTGATTCCTCAGTTCTCTGCTTCAATGCGTGCCAAGTAACGACGCTTTTGACGTAAGCTCTATTCAAACTCATAATTAATGCTTGGGTTAATAAAAAAAAACGAAATTTTTCTACCTATAATATTTTTCTTGCTTCCTCTCTCAAATACGGGATAATTTACCTGAAAGAAATGATATAGATAATCAGTGTGAAATACAGAGCAAATATACTGACAAAGTGCATAAAATTAAGGCAAAATATTTATATAGTGAAGGATTTGTTTATAAAATTTTTTTTTTGAAATTCTTTATAAAAAATTCTATCAGTAAAGGAAGGAAGCACTTTAATTTTAGAACAATTAGCTGGTCAAATATGATGATAAAACAGGCAATAATTTTATACATTAAATGAGAGTAATTACCCAATCAATGCTTTTAAAAAAATGTTTAGGTTATGAAAAGCGTTATCAAAATTACAGATCATTGATAGTTAGAAAAAGTTAAAATGTAATAATTGTGCTAGAGGTCTTGCAACGTATTTTACATTCACATATTCGGAACAGTTTATTTTTGCGAACTGATGCGGCCCAGTGGCATCACGCTGCTACTTTTACCAAACTGAGGGCGGGTTCTTTCTCTTTTATGTATACGTAGTTACTAGATTGTAAAATTATTACTTTATTGATCATTATATATAAATGGGCTTAATGCAAGTATTGTAGTGTGCAGAGAATTCGGCAGCAGGGAAGATTCTTTAATCTTCTATATATTGAGAAGAAAGATCTTGTGAAGCAGGGAAGTTTGTTGCTCAGGCTGTAACTCTGACTTGTCCCCGATAAAAGTCTTAACAAGAGTATTTCTTTCTTTCTGACAATATGTTTAACTTTAAATATCTGTATAGGTTGATGACTTTATTAATATCTGTTATATAGTTGAACGTTAAGACGAACACCAAGGAAGAACAGAAAATCTGTTCGTATTAACAGTAATTCGTATTATTCATAAAGGATGACGGATAGTATTACTAAGTTATTTATCCCATCTCTGGTTACTATATACACATTTGTCTATTATATACGGGTTTCCCGTTTAACTTGAGAAACTGAAATATCTCGAAAACTACACACCGGATCCAAAAAAAAGAGAAAGCGTGAATCAAATCTGTTTGTCTTGAAAGGGCCATCTCATGATGCCTAAATGCCTAAATTTATATTCCCCTGTGGGTAGGGCGGGACAAATATTGAAATTTTAAATGGGAACCCACATTTCTTTATTGCAGATTCGCGGGTTCTCCGGGAAAAATAAATATTTTTTTCTGGAGAATCCAAATCTGCAATAAAAAATGGGGGTTCACATTTTAACACAATTTTTATTAGAATTATTTTTTTCTATTTGTGACAGATGGCGCTGTAATCGCGAAACATTAGATTTTGCAAGTATCTGAAGGAAAGCACATCTGTTCAAAAAAGAAGACGTAATGAATATTTCCAAGAGACCTATTCAATTGCGCTCAAATTAAGCTCCACCAACCCCTCCCCCCCCACCCTCCTTGTGTGTGAGGGACCTAAGTTTTAAATTTCACACGGGAAATATGCAATTGTTGTTGAATAATTTACATGTAAAAGTAGTTAATTTGTCCGCTGAAAAGAGAAAGAAAGGGAGGGGGCATTTACAATTTAGTGGATTGAAAAGCTTTCATAAACTATGTAATATCTTGTAAAATTTACAAGTTGCCTCCGCCCCAACCTCCGGGAGGAGGGGAAGAAAATTTTGTCATCATCAGATACCCCCTTCGAGACGAACGAATTCGATTTGTCCTTTTTTTTTTTTATCCGGTGATTAGTTTTCGTAATATTTCAGTTTGTCAAATTAAATGGGACACCCGGTTATATCAATTTTTTTAACAACTTTATTTTGGGTGGTTAATGAACAATTATAAAAGAACATAAAAGTGAACATAGTAGAGAAAATAGATAACGATCTTGATATTATTATAATAAGCATGGTTCATTACCACCCGGGCAGCAATGGGTAAAGACGAGAGTCTGACGGAGTCCATGCTGCCCGAGAGTAAGATTTTGACTGGGGCAAACGTTATACAAAATGCCACACAAAAGTAAACATCAAGCAATAGCGGGGGATTAATCAACAGATGCACCAGTGTTTCAGAGTATTTATTATAAATTGTCAAATAAAAGCAGATTTGAGAGGTTAGAAAGCAAAATAATGATTAGTAGTTAATATGTAATAAGGAAATTCCGAATACCATTCATGAATTTTAAACGTGAAATAATGGATTTAGTAGATTCTGGAAGAGTTTACATTTTTGGACCAGCATATCCCATTTTTCTGCAAGCAAGGCCAATTCTTGTACGATGAGCTCTATAGTTGGTGCTAAATGAGGGATTCTTGGATAAGGGTGTTGTAGGAACTGAATATCGATATAGAAGGAACTGGTGTTACGCCTTAGATTGTTGAACATGATTAGACAAGTTTATAGTTCAGTAATTTGTTTATTGGTAAAATATTATACTTGCACAATATTTCGGAGTTAGAGAGCGGTGACGTAAGTTTTAGTTTTATTAGATTAAGAAATTTATTTTGTAGTGATTGAAGTCTTCGTATATTGATTTTTGTAGTGAATCCCCATATTAAATGACAGTAGAAAACGTGAGAAAAGAAATAATAGATGTCAATGAGTTTATAAATGGGGTGAAAATAGCTGAGCCGAGATATGACACCGATATTTATGATGACTATAGAGCAAATACTGTTTATGTGATTATCCCATTTTGAGTTGGACTGTAATGTAATACTTAAAATTTGGTTTCACTAGACAACTGCATAGGGTCACCCTTTTTATTAGCAGAGAGTTTTCGTAATGTTTCATAAATTTATTGGTAAAGGATTTGTAAGCTGAGGCTGCATTATTAAATGAAAGTATATCTATCCACTTTTCATCAAATGGTTTATTTTTGAATGTAGTTAGATTATATTTAGAGGAGTCTTTCAGGTAAGTAACGCATTTAGATTGCATTCAATTTTTTTAGAGACTGTGAAAAAAGAGAAAATTGGGAGATGGTCACTTGTATAATACGAAAAAATTCCACGATGTGAATCACTTATGTTAGTTATACAATGGTCGATGATGGTTTGTGAAGAGTCTGTTATTCTAGTTGGGCTATTTATAAAAAAGTCAAATCCAAATGAAAGTATTAAATCTTTTAGAGCGTTAAATTATTTATGATGATATGATGGTCTGTTATTAGGTTTAGTGTCAATATTTAGACCCCCTAATATTAAAAGTTTTGGCGTAAGCTTTTTATAAGTGTTAGTGAGCTTTGTAAATAGTCCAAAAATTCTCTTATATTTCCAGATGGTGATCTATAGATAGTGGCTATGTATGTATTGTTAATTGAGAAAGTTATGAGTTCTATGGCGGGAAAAGTCCAGTCCATTTGTGAGAATTATGTATATAGATCATAGTAATCATAATTCATAAATCATAATCAGGGCCTCCGAGAGGTGGGGCAGCGGGGCCATTTGGCTCGAGCCTAGCTTTATCGGAGGGCCTCAAATTTTGCCTAAAGAAAATTTTCCCCAATATAACTCTTTCATTGCGGATTTTTCAAACCCTTCCAGTGTCAGTGGCTTCAGGTAAAAGAACATTTAATGTGCTCAAACAAGTTAAAAAATTTCACCGCTAAATGATGGGTCAAGATAGATTGAACGGACTGGCTATGCTCAACATAAATTATGATGTACTACGAAATCTCAACTTTTCTTCAATTATCAATGCATTTGTAGAAACAAATACCTAGAAAAGCTTTTACTTCATCAAAAAATTGAGAACAGTCAATAGTGGTTTGTGTTATAAATTATATTTTCATCATATACATTTTCAGCCATTACCCTATATGTTCAAATTACAGTACTTGTATATTGTTGAAATTTGTCATTAGTAACTTTTTCTCATTTCTGCCTCAAAATGCAGGCCCTTGGAAAAGGGGGGGGGGAAGTCAAATGCCCAGGGGCCCCCTGCATCATAAGGGGCCCAGCGCAAAACCTTTTAATTTTCCTTTTTTAAAATTATTATTATATTAAATACATTTAAACGCAACACGAAAAATTATCCTGGGGTGGGGGTGGTGGGGATGAACAGGGTTTTGGAAGGGCGAGGGTCCGATCTGCTAAACTGTCCAGGTGTCTATAACTCTCGTCCCAGGCCCTGTTAAAGGTAGGGGGACCTCCCAAAAGAAAATGGCCCGGGCCTCTCTTATCCTCTCGGAAGACCAGATCATAATATGTATTAGATGTATTCATAATGTATGTATTAATAATCATAATATGTATTAGATCATAATAATCACAATTCTATCTATCTATATTATGTATACAGGTAGACAGATTTATGTATATATTTCATAAGAATTATATACAAATATAGGCAGTGATTCATCCACCCCTGCCTATCTCCCTTCCAACTGTGATTTGTTGATAGTCTGACAGAGCAAGGTTATGTTGTGGGGGGTAACCAAGTCTCTGTGATTGAGATTATATTCACAATGGATTGATATTGTGCAATAAATTTGCTATTAATGTCATTTTGTTAATTAGGCTACGTACATTTATATGTAGAGCAAGTAATTTATTGTCTGAAGCAAATGTGTGCTGTAAACTAGCCGGAGCGTAATAAATGAGATCACCATTAAGCTGTTGACCGTCGACAACGTCGAACGTATAATGTGATAAAATAAAAAAGAGAGAAAAAATATAAAAGAAAAAAGATAAAATTTATTATTGTATCTTATATTACCAGTATTATGATCATTGCAGTCGAACCTCGTTAAGACGAACACCAAGGGGAACAGAAAATATGTTCGTATTAAAAGTAATTCGTTTTAAGCGAAAGATTAAGATAAAAAAAGAAACTGGAGTTAAATTAAAACTAGGAGCTAGGCTAACAACTAATTAAAATAGTAATTATTATATTTTATTATAATAATTGTAACGAATTAATGAAATGCTAACTCAATCAATAGAGTCACTTTATTACATTATTATTATAGTTTACAAAAAAAATAATTTTTCTAATCTTTTGTTCGGCGAAATTACCTACCAAATGTGAAAAGTCTAAAGAAGACGTCTTTTTTAATTGAAATAAGAGTTAACGTTTTGAGATGGGGTCAGTCATATTAGGTCATAAGTATGTTTTGTTAAGTTTCAATTTAGAGAATGGACGTTCTGCTAAGGCTACGGTAATAGGAATCGTTAGAAAAATGCTGAGAGCGATCGCAACGTTTGGTAAAACATCCTGGAAACCGTTTTCAAATATAAGTACTTAAGAATGATCAATTTTGAAGATACTAGTGTTTCCGCAATCGATCAAATAAGAGCTTTCAATTCTGTATACAAGTCCAATCCGTTCAAATCGTATAAAGAAATGACCAGCTGCTCACAATAGTTCAATAATTGGCCGTCTTCCCACCTTTTTAACACAGGAATATTAAAAAGAAATCCAAGCTTCATGCTCGAGTTTTGACGTGCTAAATTTATTTTGAGCACCATTTAGAAGATGCATGATCATTATGTGAAGTATGACGTTTCACACGCGCAAAGGTCAATTTACCAAATACTCGGTTGGAAGTATACAAGGGCCGCTAAAAACCTATTTCTTGGGACTTTCACTACACGTTTTAAGTGGCACTGGGGAACCGCCCAACTCGCCCATCCCCATAAGCACGGCCCTGGACGCGACCTTAAAGAAAATAATGTTTTAATATACAATGGGGGCTTTAGCCCCTAGGCACCTCCATTTCTTACGCCACTGTCGGTTATGTCGAATTTAAACCTCTATTCCGTTATGATGTTTTCTTCTATGTCTTTTCTAGCAAATTTATGACAACAGAAAATATTTTTCAGTTCTTATTGCATCCAAACGCCAACAGGAAATAATTTTTATGCAGCTGTATATAAAAGTCGCTACTTCCGCATGTTTAGTCTAGCAACTACAGTCTGTTGAAATTATCAATGAGTAGCTCTGATTTTATAAAGTGCCTTTTGTTAGTATTAAGTGGAAGAAATTTTTCAATGATTATCAGGTCGTGGTAAACGGTATTTCGTCTTAACCATGTTCGTGTTAAAGGAAAAAATAACCTGGGGATTC
>QLNU02014176.1:42741-58606 GCA_006491805.2 Dysdera silvatica
TATCTTGTACAGGGTGTTAAGGCACGTAATGGGTCGGTATTCCGCTGGGTTACTGGTATCCTGGTCCTTCGGTAGGAGGTAAGTTATTCCCTTGCAGAGGAATTCAGGCATTTTGCTGGGGTCTTCAATTATCACCGTAAGTTCCTTGGCTAATGGGCCATGGGCGCTGGTAAATTTCTTGTACCAGAAGTTGTGTATGCCGTCAATACCCGGGGCTTTCCAGTTGTGCGTACGTTGGATTACCTGCTGGAGTTCCTCTATCGTGATGCCCGTGTACTCCATCTCCTCTATTCCGCTCGCAGCCTCCAATTCTTGCTGAATCCAGGGGGCACTTTTGTGCTGTACTTCATTGGACCATAGTACCTTCCAGAAGGTCTCTATTTCTGCTGGCTTTGGGGCTTCGTACTTGTCTTGGCTCGCTGATGTCTCTTGGAGCTTCCTGCAGAAGGCCTTCTGGTTTGCTTGGAATTGCATGTTTTGTTTTCTGTTGGTACAGTCTTTGTATCTTCGGAGTCTTCTGGCGTATACACCCAGTTTTTGTTTGAGGGTATCCAGATATTCGCTGATGTGTTTATTGGGCTCTTCGTGTCTTGTGTGCATCCTGTTTCTCTTAAGGGCTATCTTCACTTTCCTCACTAATTTATATCACTAATATGATACCAATTTATATCACTAATATGATATACTAATTTATATCACTAATATGATATACTCAATTTATATCAACAATTAATATAATATACCACTTATATCACTAATATATATATATCGTCGATAACCATATCGATCGGTATATAACCTTCATCGATAAATCGAATAAGACCACGTACTTAATCGACATAGCAGTACCCAACACCAATAACATACAGGCGACCTACACAACGAAAATCACCAAGTACCAAGATCTCAGACATGAAGTACGAGATATATGGGGTATGAAAAGATCCTCATCATCCCGTTAGTCATCTCAGCAACAGGGATAGTACCAAAAACGCTTGCGACGAATTTGGAGATACTCAACATTGAAATACAAAAAGCCACAATCCTAAACACGTGTCACATTGTCAGGAAGTTTCTAGACATGGCACATTAAGAAGTGATGTAAAAAAGAGGCTTGAGAATATGGCGCTCTGCCCGTCCCAAAGCCTGTTTCCGCCAAGAGTGGGCGAGGAAAACTTTATATATATATATATATATATGTGTCGAGATGGCCCAGTGGTATAAGCGCAAACCTACTAACCAGGAGGTTTGCTAGATCCAAGGGTTCGATCCCCAGCATGGGGGAAAAAAATAACAAGCGTTACTACGCTCGTGGTGCCATCTCTCGGTGAAAAGTATTAACAATGAATAAAAACAGCGTTACTACGCTCATGGCGCGATGTCTTGATCGGTGAAAGTATTAATAATGAATAAAAATACCATTGGGCCATTAAAACCGGATTTGTAGCCTGCTGACGACATGCCAGCATCCGGAACGCCGTTGGGATAACTATCGGTAACCCAGCGACGTGAAAAAGGCTATCTCAGACTCTGATGATATGAACCATAATGAAAATATGAATGGAGCATCGGTTGTCTCGCTCTTAAATCAGAACCGCGTTCGGACTTTAAGCAGAGGGGCCAGTTCGAAAAATATGCAACAGTCTCTCCTTGGAGGTGTCGGCGGTTGTAGCGGCGCCTCCAACTGTACGGCTACTAGAACCAACACAGCCCAAAGTGCTTTGCAGCCTAGTATAGGTGCAACCACTAGGGCTGAAAGACCACGCCAGCGCATGTCATGGACAATAGATATGAACACCTACATCATGCGCACCTACTATACGATTACAAAGCTGGAAACAGACATGACAAATTACAGACCCACACTTCACGCCAAATTCGCACAACAGTACCCACACCTGGACATCAGTATAGAAAGGATAACAACCCAACGCAGGAACATAATAACCAGAAATCTCTTAGCAGAGCCCATACTACAAAGGTTAAGAGATGAAGTCGCCAATGACCTGGCAAACACGTCAACCAGTGTGGCCAACCCAGAAGCACCAGCTAGTAGCGCAAGAGAACCGCTCCAACCAAGCATAGAAGAAGAAGAGAGGAGGGACGTGGAGAAAATGGAAGAAGGTTTCCAATGTGCCCTGGCGGAATATGAAGGCTCGGATGCCGCAACAAGGCCAAGAATACCACGCCAACCGGCATCTTGGAAACTCTGCAAAGCAACCAAGATCCTCAATGAACATACTCTACCACTACACCTACAGAACCACAACTCCCTACAGGAAATACACACCGCCATATACTGTGCAGCAGTAGCGGCATCACGCGCCAATGGGTACGAAGTAAGGAACGAAGGCCGAAGTAACAGAGGAAACAAAGCCCAACCACCATGGCAAGTGAGACTGGAGAAAAGAATAGAAGAGCTCCGCAGCAGCATAGGGCGAATAACCCAGTACATGCAGGGAAATAGGGGTAAGAAATTAGTGAGGAAAGTGAAGATGGCCCTTAAGAGAAATAGGATTCATACAAGACACGAAGAGCCCAATAAACACATCAGCGAATATCTGGATACCCTCAAACAAAAACTGGGTGTATACGCCAGAAGACTCCGAAGATACAAAGACTATACCAACAAAAAACAACAGAACATGCAATTCCAAGCAAACCAGAAGGCCTTCTACAGGAAGCTTCGAGAGACCCCAGCGAACAAAGACAAGTACGAAGCCCCAAAGCCAGCAGAAATAGAGACCTTCTGGAAGACACTATGGTCCAATGAAGTACAGCACAAAAGCGCCCCCTGGATTCAGCAAGAAATGGAGGCTACGAGAGGAATAGAGGAGATGGAGTATACGGGCATCACGATAGAGGAACTCCAGCAGGTAATCCAACGTACGCACAACTGGAAAGCACCCGGTATTGACGGCATACACAACTTCTGGTACAAGAAATTTACCAGCGCCCATGGCCCATTAGCCAAGGAACTTACGGCGATAATTGAAGACCCCAGCAAAATGCCTGAATTCCTCTGCAAGGGAATAACTTACCTCCTACCGAAGGACCAGGATACCAGTAACCCAGCGAAATACCGACCCATTACGTGCCTGAACACCCTGTACAAGATACTCACGGGGTGCATCTCTGAAAAAATAAGCCGGCACAGCGAAAGCAACAACTTAATGACGGAAGAACAAAAGGGATGCCAGAAAGGGACTCTGGGATGTAAAGAGCAGCTTACCATCGACTCAGTTATCCTGGAACAAGCAAGAAAACAAAAGCGAAAACTCAACACCGCATACATAGACTACAAGAAGGCTTTCGACTCTGTTCCGCACTCGTGGCTCCTTGAAATACTCAGCATATACAAAGTGCATCCCTCAATCATCCGATTCCTACAGAGCAGCATGAAACAATGGAGAACCCGGTTACAGCTAAACACGCCAGACAGTAAAATAGAAACGGCCGAGATCCCCATCCGCCGCGGAATCTTTCAAGGAGACGCACTAAGCCCCCAGTGGTTCTGCTTGGCGTTAAACCCCTTGTCAAGGATGCTGAACACAAGTAAATACGGATACATGCTGAAGAAAGACAAGAGAAACCTACATAAAGTCTCCCACCTCATGTACGTAGATGACATCAAGCTATACGCGCCAACAATCACCCAACTCCGACAACTCATCAGTATAACAGAGACATTCTCCAAGGACATAGGAATGGAATTCGGCCTCGATAAGTGCAAAATACAGAAGAATAGCAAAGAAGATTTACCAGGCATCGAACTCGAAGACGGGAGACTACTGAAGACCTTGGACGAGGGCGAAACCTACAAATACCTAGGGATAATGCAAAAACGGCAGCAGGAGCACAAGAAAGTCAAAGTCCAGCTCACGCAAGCATTCCAAGAAAGACTTAGAAGCATTGTGAAGACGAAACTGAGCGGGAAGAACACCACGCAAGCCATTAACGCATATGCGGTACCAGTGCTCACCTACTCCTTCGGGATCATCAAATGGTCCAACACTGAACTAGAACAACTCCAGCGGAAAATGAGAACCATCCAGAGAAGAGCCGGACAACTACACCCTGCAACGGCAATTGAACGGCAAACACTACCCCGGGAAGAAGGAGGACGCGGACAAGCGGACCTCAAAGACTTACATGACAAGCAGATCCAGAGCATGAGGCAATACTTCCAGTTGAAGAGTCCCCGATCGCCACTCATCCAAGCCATAATACAAGCAGATGCAAATTACACGCCACTAAACCTGTGTAGTACCGAAGAGCGTGTCCTCGAAACAGCCAACGAACAGAAACTGAGAACTTGGGCCGGAAAACCATTACATGGCAGGCACTACAATGACCTGCAACAACCACACGTTGACAAAAAGGCATCAAATTCTTGGCTGGCCAAAGGCACTCTCCAGCCAGAGACAGAAGGATTCATGCTAGCCATCCAAGACCAAGTGATCGCAACAAGGAACAATCAGAAATTCATCCAGAGAAAAGACATAGAAAGCGACAAATGCAGACACTGTCATGCGGCATCGGAGACAATCCAACACGTGATGGCAGGATGCAAGATCCTTGCGCAGTCAGACTACAAACATAGACACGATCAAGTAGCGAAAATAGTCCACCAGAAATTGGCAGCGAATGCTGGCTTTCTGACAGAAAAATGCCCGTACTACAAATATGAGCCAGAGACCGTGCATGAGAACGAAACACACAAGCTTTACTGGGATAGAGCAATCATAACAGACAAGACAGTCCCACATAACCGTCCTGACATAACCCTCGTCGATAAATCGAATAAGACCACGTACTTAATCGACATAGCAGTACCCAACACCAATAACATACAGACAACCTACACAACGAAAATCACCAAGTACCAAGATCTCAGACATGAAGTACGAGATATATGGGGTATGGAAAAGATCTTCATCATCCCGTTAGTCATCTCAGCAACAGGGATAGTACCAAAAACGCTTGCGACGAATTTGGAGATACTCAACATTGACCCAAACACCTACATTGAAATACAAAAAGCCACAATCCTAAACACGTGTCACATTGTCAGGAAGTTTCTAGACATGGCACATTAAGAAGTGATGTAAAAAGAGGCTTGGGAACATGGCGCTCTGCCCGTCCCAAAGCCTGTTTCCGCCAAGAATGGGCGAGGAAAACTTTTATATATATATATATATATATATATATATATATATATTAAAATTAGGCAAAGAACAAAAAATTTCGTAACATTTCACTTTACGTTTTACACTTATATTCTTTTTGTTTTT
Source organism: Dysdera silvatica (assembly GCA_006491805.2). NCBI lineage: Eukaryota > Metazoa > Arthropoda > Arachnida > Araneae > Dysderidae > Dysdera > Dysdera silvatica. Next base: position 48,036 of record QLNU02014176.1, read on the forward strand.
GCTGAAAATTGTTGAATAATTAAACTAGAAATAATTGTCAGGTCCGTAAATGACATTTTTCAATCTGCATACAAGTTAATCTCCATATTGCTGAGTGCGAATTCGCAATAGTTAAGTTCTTCCCAATCGATGGTTTGTTTCTATGGCTTCCTAGTACTCAAATAAAAATATTATGGCTGCTAGCCAAGATTAAAAATAATGTGGAAAATATTAGTATTAAAAGAAGACAAAACACTGGTTATAGGATATAAGATAATTCTTGCAAGACTGAAATACTTTGTATTATAATAATGATGGAATTTTTGTTGTAAAATAAACCGTTGTTACACTAAAACTTGTAAATTTCGGAGTCAATGGCTACTGTATAATAAGCTATTTACGTCAGCAGATACTGAGCGTCACCCAGCTTCAAGTAAATGCATTGGTGAGAGAGATAAACTGTACATATAGATATATTAAATTATCAATATATTAAAAAACTATTTGGTTAAGAATAAAAAAGGAATTAGGAAAAATTGCTAACTGAGTAGCGAAATAAATTAAAAAAAACAAAAAAACAAACAATTAAACAGATAACAGAAATAGTAAATGGCGATGTCAACAAACCCATTAAATGAGATAAAATATCAATTCATTTCTTCTTACTAGTTCATTTTATGTTTTATATTTACAGCTGACTATTTCTACAGTCACTGTGTAATTAATTTCCACAGCGCTCAATTAAAATTTTTATATATTATAAGTTTGATTTACTTACAGTAATTGAGATTTTTCAATTTTTCAAAAAGAATTTAAGTTTTAAAATGCTTCATTATTTAATATTTCTAATTCAAACCTATAAGAAAATTGGTAATCATGAAAACTTTTTCGTATATGTTGATTTTCATCTCCAAATTTCATTGCAGTTGTTTCATTCATTGTTTATCATAAATCTTAATTTTTGTAGTCAGAAAAAGCAAACCAATAACAGGGATTTTGTGCGGTCCTTGATGAAGAACAAAATTCTTGGTATTGGAAAATCTATCAGTTATTCCTCATTCAGTTTACCTATTTATATATTTATTTATTTACATTTTTCCTTTTGATGGTAATTATATATCACAATTCTTACAAGTTTATATTTCTATAATGAATTTAATGGACTTTAACTTAATACATCATATGCAAATAATCAATCTATGTATTATATTTTCGATTTAAATGCCACTTAATGTAATTAACATTAGTGATAGTGTATATGACTCTTAAGCAGCTAATATAAAACTATTTGAATTTTAACAAAATGTCATTATGATATCATTAAAATTAGACCTGCCTTAGACTAGCTTATATGCTATGCCTACTTTATACATACATCAAATGAACAAATGCATGAAGAACCATTCCAAAAAACATCATACTCAATTTTTTACGTCTATCCTTACATGCCCCCTCACCCAATAGTAAATGCAAATAATTTAGAGATGTATTATACATATGTTTATATATCAGGCCAGTATAAATATTTTAAATAATTTAGGTAATGTTCTTCATAAGGGGACGCCTCTTCCCTAAATTAGTATAAACTAGCTTGTTTTTCTATCTTGTCCAGAATGCAGGTACATACAATAATTTTTGCCACCCACGTATATATAGCTCAAACTAGAGCTTTATTCTTTTTGGAGAAAAAGAGACGCTTTCCCCATCCTGGATTCGAACCAGGGTCCCTCCGTTTAGCCCGGAGTGTCTTGGACCGCTAGACGAATGAGGACAGGAAACAACGCTCTCTTTCTCCGTATGTAAAGATGTAAGATATTATTACCCTCCGCAGGGATAACACAATTGCCAAATATGGTCAACACAAGAAAGCCTCCGGGGCGAGATTTTTGTGAGTTTTCGTGGGGGAATTTATTATACAATAATTTTTGCCACCCACGTATATATAGCTCAAACTAGAGCTGCAAGTATATTTGTAATGAAGTCTACCTCCTCGACGCGTTGTCAAAGGATTTGGTGACAAAGTTAAACTAGGAGCTTGTTTTAAAGGCTTTTATACGATAAAGAGATTTCAAGAATTTTTTGTAACATTAGAAACAAGTCTATCTTTATCGACGTCCAGATAATTTGCCTGAATTTCCTCAGCAACCCTAATGTAAGGTGTGATCAAGGCAAGTGACATGCACTAGCTTTGGATAAAAACATTTGTTTTCCCAGCTTTTACTATGTTTGCTGTATAGCATCCGTTATAAAAGGTAAAACGTTGTTATATTCCACTCCGTTTGGCCACAAAAGAGTAAAATATTTCTCAAATAGCTGACAGATGGTTGAATGATTAACTTTTTCAAGTACCTCCAAATTCAATAAAAATACTTAATATAAGGTAACAGGAAATGTGATCGCAGGGTTGAAATAAAAGTTAGCATAAGGTTGAGAAAAGTTGGCAATGACGCTAAAACCAAAGTTAAAAAAGCTGCGATTGATATACATAGCGGATTGACAATGAAAGCTTTGGAAGCTTTTTTTCTAGAAATCCTAGTTTTGGTTATTACAACTCGTTTTTAATTCTTATGAAAATTTAACTTTTATGAAAAAATTGGCAAAAAATGAACAAAACAAGGATTAATAAAAATAAAACAAGGAAAAATAGCCTAAAATGCCTTAAAAACAGAAAAAAAAGGCCAAAAAATGCAAATGTTATCAATATTTTCGCCCTATTTATTACTGTGCACTTGAACTTCAATCACTATTCACCAACCTCCTGTTGAAATTGACTGTTAAACCGCTTCACAAACTTACTATTCTATGAAGATTCTTTAAAACTGAACCCCTGATCTTCTTTAGAAAATCTGACATTTATTCACTGTCACTGGACATTGATCCTAAATTGTCTAGGAATAGAATGCCGTTCGTTCCGCCAACTTTCATATATACACACACAAACACAAACGTGAGAAATCTTTTAATCTTTTATGGCCAAACGGAGTGGAACATGACAACATTTTACCTTTTATAGCGGATGCTATACAGCAAACATAGTAAAAGCTGGAAAAACAAATGTTTCTATCCAAAGATAGTGCATGTCACTTGCCTTTATCACGCCTTACGTAGGGGAGAAATATTACTGAGGAAATTCAGGCAAATTATCTGGATGAAGAAAAACTTGTTTCTAATGTTAAAAATTTTTTCTTGAAATCTCTTTATCGTACAGAAGTCTTTAAAACACAAGCTCGTAGTTTAACTTTGCCACCAAATCCTTTGACAATGCATTAGGGAACATGGTCGTATGCTCAATGGTTGCATATTTGTTACAGCGAAAATTTTGATGCTGTAAAGGCGACAGTAAATGAGTTTCAGCCGGAGTACGTAGCATTTATTCAAATTGCGCGATGTCTGTTCTCTCAGGAAAAAGTAGAAGGAAATTTGGCATACATAAGATCAAACTTCAGCATTTTACCTTATATTATTAAGGGTTCAGAAGCACAGAATGGCTATCGTTGACCCAATTGTTACATCGACAAAGAAAGCGAAGTAGTAAAATAGGCCAAGGGGAAGACTGGACACCCCATTGTTGCAAAATTAAACTATGTTTTAGGAAAAAAACCTTCAGGTTTCAGACCTTAGAATAAATTTTTGGTATCTTAACTGGAGAGGCAGAAACATCTAGAATTGATGAATTTACTATAAAAATGGACGTGTTTTCTTCAAATATGCTCCAATAACATATGTAAGTTTCATTCTGTGAGTCATTGTAATAACATATGTAAGTATTGAGAAGAGCTTTTCAATGCATAAGAATTTGCTTTCGGAAAATAAAATAGCCTTTTTACAATGTTAAACATACGCATAATTATTCAGTTCAATTTTGATATTCTTGCAAGCAATTAGATTACACATCATTAAAATTAATTTATAAAAGGTATTTACTTCCTTTTTTCTTTTCTTTTGACATATCATGGAGAAAGAATGAAAATTCTAGTCTATAAATTGTCTAAAGTTGAAATTATTTAATTTATAACGTGGAAAAATATTATGCAAATTGTTTTGGAGGATTCTTTTTTTAATCTTAAGGTCATTCTTTCGAATTTTTAGGTAATTTTTACATCTTTTTAAGGGCATCTTTTAGGAATATTTAGGTCATGAAGATCCGGGCCCTAGTAATAAAACTTGACTAGGAGACAAGAAGAGCCAATAGCTGTGTAAAGTAGAAAAGTCTAAAGGGCAGAAACAATGAGCATAATAGCTAGATATAACAGCTAATTAATTTTCATACACAACCTTAAAACTTACGTATTCACTTCTCATTTGTAATTGGATTAATTTTTGAATAAGTTTATTAATTTATAGTTGAACATTTATATCCAACTTATTGGTCAAAAGCCACATTTATAAGCATGTTGCCGGTGACAAGCCATATACAAGAGTGTAGTGCATACGTATATATGACATTTGTCATTAAATTTATATTTAAATACATTGTGAGACAAGTAAAGACATACATAATGTCAAAATTTAATATTGGCAAAATCATTATAAATGTAAAAAACTTATTTTAATTGGGACAATTTTGCTACTACCAGTATTGGAATTTCTGTGAATTACCAGTAGCATAATTTAATGCCGTATATGAAGGATCATTCCCGGTGAGAGTTTTAAAGGGGTGTTCTCACACCTGGTGGCTGCGGATGGTTTGTTATGCTGTTATTATTATATCGTCTTTTTGAGATATTTTGGTTAAATACAAAATCATGGTTCTTTGTTTCATTTTATGGGAAAAAATAAGAACATTAAAAAAATATTTTTTTTCATGATAGCTGTTTGAAACTACGTATATGCAGATATATATTAAACCCTGCAAATCACATCCTTAATTAAATAATATTAAATCAATAATGGCACCTATATTATTTTTGTACCTAGACGGGATAAGAACCCAGGAACAGCCAGCCATACGTGTATGTTGCTAATCTAAATAAAATTAAACCAGAATTAAGTTTAAAAAAACACCCACAAATGCAGTATATTTCTAAATCTCCAGATAAATATGCTTATCCTTCAAACCCTGAAAATATTATTAAAAAAGTTTAAAGAATGTTGCCGGATGCGCATTTTTTAATTAGTATTTTTAGATTTTTATTTTATTTTTACCTTGAAGTCTTTTATATGAAGTCTTGAAGTCTTTTATATCCTAAGAATTTTAGCACATTGTGGGCAAATAATATTCAGATGTGCTTTAAATTCTTGAAGCCCCGCGTAAAAAAAGAAAGAAGCCTTTACATCCGTTCAGCTGCAACTACATGGGAAAATCGTTGCCCAATGTAGAGAAATGCTACATGGAATCACGGATTAAACAGTGACAAAAATAATAATAATAACATAAAAACATCATTTTTTTAGCATCCCTATTACGTCTAAAAGTGTAAACAAAAGTTTTGAAATAGTTTTATTTTTCTTGGGTATCAAAAGGCTATTAGATATGTTTGAGTCCCCATTAGTAACGTAGTTAATATTAAATTTAAATTCGAACTTTTATCTTTTGCCGAAACTTTTGTTTTCGATTTATCTAAAAAAAAATTGAGTTTTCATTGTCTAATAACTTAATATTCAGGTCAAGGAGAATGTGATTATAATAGTGTCAATTGCTCTCGCCAAGTTAAAAGTTACTTGGGTAAATTGGTGTTAAGTTTTGGTGCTTATTACAGTTAGTTACCATCAGGTCATCAATACACCTGAAGGTAATCATTTTATTAATATGGATTTTTTTAACATGAACATATAAATTTGCAGCGTAGTTGGAAAATTTAACTTTAATTTATATATCACGTGCTTGTATGAAGTATTTGCTTTGAAATTTAACATAATTATTTTCTAAATAAAATTTTAGAAGTGTATGCCAAAAGCCGATATTGTAATTGAAGTAGTTAAACGTTTTTCCTCCATAAAAGAATTCAAACATGAGGGAAAAACTAGTTTAAAAAGTATATGATCAGAGTGGAATTTTAATTTCGTAAGGAGATTTTAGTATAAGTAAATAAAGTTAATATTATCCCTAGGCGTAAGACCCAGCTTTAGGATTTTAGCTACATGGCGTCAGATTAACGGAAGCTTTGAATATGTTACTGTGTACAGTGAGAATTGGTTATAACGACCTTCAAGGGACCGCGAAAATTTGGTCGTTATAACCGATATCTTTTTAAAATCATAGTAGCCTGCAGTATAGTACACTCTAGAGTTTTATAAATTATTTTGATAGTAAAAAGTATAAACTTTTTGGTTTCAAAATTAAATAAAAATGTATTTAATTATAATCAATTTCATTTCCCTTTATGTTAAATAATATTTATAGCCACAGTAAATACGTAACACTTTTTATTTTTTTAAATTGAAATATTCTAGAAAACAAATCTAATGAATAATATTTATTATATTATACTAATGACTTCCGAACAGTGCCGGTTTAAGGGTCTTATGCTGAAAAAATAAAATAGGCCTCTAAAGAATATGACCTTCGTGTTATTCAATTAATAAATCACGTGTTTTTTAAGGTTTATTATCTTCAATATTCAGGTTTAGCAGTAATAAAAATTCTCGGACATTTGTAAATAAACAAGATTAGAATAACGCTTAAATTTTGATAACTAACCTTCACTTTTGATAACTAATCCACTTGGTTCCGATTTATGACTGTCAAGTCACGTCGTTATATTCGAAACGACTTTCATTACTACGTAGAGTACAAAATCACTGTCGTTATGGCAGGTTTTGTCGTCATAAACGATATATTCATCATGGAGTAGAATAGCAAACCAAATTTCTTGTAAAAATTCCGTCGTTACATGCTGTTGGACGGATAGGCATAGTTTCCAAAATTACTGAGGGGAGGGGGGCTTGGGGCTCCAATAGTTACCAAGTAATTTATTAAATATTAAATAACATAACTAATTACATAATTATTAAACATAATTTATCAATAATTTTTCATTAATTAATTAATGCGTGTACGCAAACACATACATTAGAACCTATTTATAACACGCTCGCATTTAGGGAGGAATATGTAAACCTTGTTTAGTATAATAATTAAATGCAGAAAACAATTTAATAGTATTTAACAAACAAAACTTTTCGGACCCTGGATTTACTGAGTAAAAGTGGTGAGATTTTTTAAAGAAAATTAAAAAAAATTAAACTCGAAAATTAAAAATAAAAAGTAATGATCGTGGATTTTTTTTTTAACTGAAGCGAACCTGAGAGAGGAAATAAGCATTCCACCCTTGAAACCATCAAAGAATTTCTGAGACGTCTCATCCAGTTTACAATATATTGTAAAATATTCTATTATAAATCGATAGATTACATTGATGAATATACATACAATAATAATCATCATCATCATATTCAACCATTATCTATCCACTGCTGGATGAAGGTCTCTCCAAATGCTTTCCACACAAGTCTATCCTGAGCAACACGCTTCCAAATCACCCTAACCTGTTTTCTTATTTCATCCACCCATCTAGTTTGAGGACGTTTTCTAGGTCTTCGGTGGTCTCTTGGAATCCAGGTGAGAATTTGCGTTGTCCATCGTGGATCAGTTCTTCTTGCGATATGCCCAGCCCATCGCCATTTCAACCACTTTACTTTAACGACGATGTCCTCTACTCTAGTTTGCTCTCTCACCCAAGTGTTTCTTTTTCGATCTCTCCTAGTTATTCCAAGCATGCACCTCTCCATGCTCCTTTGCGTTGTCTGTAACTTTCGTATTGCTCCAACTGTTAGACTCCATGTCTCTGATCCATAAGAGAGGACTGGCAATACACACTGGTTGAAGACCTTTCTTTTTAGACACAAAGGCAATTTCCCCTTCAGGATAAAACTGTTTCTTCCAAATGCACTCCAGCCAAGTTTAATACGTCTGTTGAGTTCTTTCATAATGTTGCCATCCATTGAAATCAGCTGGCCAAGGTAAATATATGAATCAGCAATTTCTAGCTCAGTGTTGTCAACTTGTATTTTTGTTTCCTCTACAAAATTATTGAACATGATCTTAGTTTTTTGTAGGTTCATCTTGAGTCCAACTTCTTCACTTCTAGTTGAGAGCTCTTGTACCATGTCTTGGAGTTCTAATGGGTCCGTTGAAAAAATAACAATGTCATCAGCAAACCGCAGATGATTTAAATATTCACCATTTATTTTTATTCCCTTGTTATTCCAATTTATCAGCTGAAAAATCATCTGTAAAGCAGAAGTAAAAAGTTTTGGAGAAATGGTATCTCCCTGCCTCACCCCTTTGCCAAGTTTGATAGTTTTGGTATCTTTATGTAACCGAAATTTTGCACTTGCATTTTTATACACACGTTTCACCATGTCAATGTACACATCCTCAATGTCTGTTGATCTTAAAGAGTTGATGACTGCTGATGTTTTTATAGAGTCAAAGGCCTTCTCATAGTCAATAAATGCAACACACAATGGAAGTTCATATTCATGTGTTCTCTCTGTTCTCCTATTGCTTGAAAATGGTTCCCTGTACTGAATCCACTCTTGGTTGAGCTGTATCTAATTTTTTCTTCAGGCTATGTGTTATCAGTTTTGTGAAGATTTTATAAATAGCAGGTAATATGTTAATTGGTCTGTAATTTTTCAAATCTTCTGTATCACTTTTTTTTATGCAAAAGAATTATTGTTGCAGAATCCCATTGGTTTGGTATCTAATGTGATACCATCGGTAACTGGGGCCCTTCCTTTCTTCATATTATTTATTGCAAATGCAATTTCTTATTTTAAGATATTAGGAACTGTTCCTTCGACTATTTCAGTGTCTTCGTTTAATCCACTGTTTCATGAATATAGTTTTTGTAGAATTCTTCAACTCTTCTAAGTATTTCTTCATTATTTCTTGTTACGGTGCTATCCTCTCTCTTTTTAATGCAGTGATGTGTTTTTTCCCAACAGATAAACTTCCTTTAACAACCTTAAGGCTCTTGTTTGTTTTCAATAGCTTTCCTTACAAGCGATTTTTTAATTCCAACTTGAATGCCTCAGTATTTGCTTTCAGTTTCATTAAATCCACCCTCTTACTTACTTGTTTCCTAATGAGCTTCTGTCTTTCTAATTTAGTATTTAAGCACACTTTACATCTCACCATTCGATGATCACTTCCAGTATTAAATCTGTTCAGTACGCTGCAATCTTCAATAATTGATTTCTTGTTTGCCAGGATATAGTCAATTTCCTATTGGGGTTCCCCCACTGGTGTGTTTCCATGCCCATTTTCTTTGTAGTTCCTTCTTAAAAAATGAATTCATGATGATAAGATTTTCATCTTTCGGCAAATTCCATGAGTTGTTCGCCACGTGCATTCCTTTCCCCGTATCCGCATTTACCAACTGATGTCTCACCTTGTTCCTGTTGTCCAATTCTTGCATTGAAATCCCTCATGATGAGCTTGATATGTTGTTTCCTAATGAGCTTCTGTCTTTCTGGTTTAGTATTTAAGTGCATTTTACATCTCACCATTCGATGATCACTTCCAGTATTAGATCTGTTCAGTAAGCTGCAATCTTCAATAATTGATTTCTTGTTTACCAGGATGTAGTCAATTTCGCTAGTTCCCCCATTTGGGTGGTTCTATGTCCATTTTCTTTTCGGTTTTTCTTAAAAAATGAATTCATGATGCTAAGATTTTCAACTTCTGCAAATTCGATGAGTTGATCGTCACGTTCATTATTTTCCCCGTATCCATATTTACCAACCGATGTCTCTCCTTGGTCCCGTTGTCCAATTCTTGCATTGAAATCCCCCACGATGAGCTTGATATGTTGTTTCCCTTTCGTGTGTAACTGTTTGATTTCTTCATAAAATTCTTCAACATCTTCGTCGGTATGGCTTGATGTTAGTTCATATACCTGCGCTATTTGAAGTTAGTGTCGCTGGGTTAGTTTAACAACGATCCTCGCTGCTCGATCTAATGTGCTTTCAACTTCCAGAAGGCAGTATTTAATCCTTTTGTTGATTAAGAAGCCAACACCACTTATTCTTTCGGTTTCCGTTCCTTTATAATAAAACAAATGTCTGCTTTTAAGTTCCACCAATTCTTCACCTTTTCTGCTTACTTCACTGAGTCCTATAATGTCCCAATTGATCTTTTCAAGTTCCTCTTCCAATTCCTGAAGTTTTGCTTCAGAAGCAAGGGATAGTCCATTATACGAAGCCAAGGTCAATAACAAACGGCAGCCTGGGCCATTCCAGTGATTCTTAGCACCCCCTGCTTTCATGCCACACTGACCGCTGCCTTGATCAGGAGCACTCCAGCACCTGGAGACTAGGGGCCATGGTTTCTGGTGTGTCAACATAATGGAGGAATTAGCCATAATTTCACCACGCTGGCTAAACGGGTTGGTGAATTAGCCCTCCCCTTCCGCCTTTCTATCCGTGTAGCAAATATTAATTTGCCACATAAATAGAAAGCTCAGCCTGCACCACTTGAAGGCGGGGTAGGACACTAGGTTACTGGCCTGGCCGGTTCCACACATCGTCACATACGTTCAGCGTGTGGGTCTCCTTCCAGTTAGATACCAGCAACCCTTTTGCAG
>QLNU02014176.1:58706-80323 GCA_006491805.2 Dysdera silvatica
CTCATGTTGTTGAAAAAATGACACTGGATTCAGGAAATTTCAAAACGAATAAATCATGCTATGAAACCTTTTAACTTCCTAGCCTACCTGCTAAATCCGAAATATAAGGTAAAAGGTCCGTCAAAAAAAAAAAAAAAAAAAAACACACATTGAGGGATAGTAAACGAGTATCCAACAGCATTTCCTTTCTGATTGAATATGAATCTGAGCCTTTTCCTCCTACCTCACTGCATTTGGAAAAGGTTCAAGTCCAGTCATTGGACAGCAGTAGGAAAAACACTAGAAATAGGACTATCTACAAAATATTGTTTTTCTACCTTTCATTTCCTGTTTTTCATAGCTTGCAAGTTCTGCATTGATTGAAAGAATATTTTCCAACTTTGGAGTAATACATTCAAAACTCAGAAATCGTCTAGGCACAAACACAGCAGCTAAACTGGTTATGTGTTATCGGATGTTAAGAGGGCCGATTGCAGTAGATTATTAATATTTCTCTTATACTACATACTTATTTCTGTAGTGTTTGCAATTTCATTTTTCTCTTTTTTCATTTTTATGTATCATTTCCATGTTACTTTTCATTTTTTACAGTACAAATTTAAAATTTGAAAATAAACCTAACATTCAACTTGATGCATATTCTATTTCTTTAAATGTATCAGTCGTTGTCATCAATGGCTGTATATATGAAAAATCGAATAAAACATTTAATGGTTACATGTGTCACACATTTTGGGGCAATGTCTCCCTTTAACAGATATTGATGGTAGAAGCAATTGTATGGCTTTTTTTTTTTTTTAACACCAGTCACTTCTATATAGTGTCCCTCATAGCTAGATGTGAAAGAGAACAGAAACAAGCCTGTACAAACAGTATGAAACATTCTGGTCTTGAAAGTGAGACTGTTGTAAATAAAGTACTTTTGAAAAAACATATCAGAAATTCTTCTACTTCAGCATTTTGAATTAAAAATAGGATTATAATTAAAATATATATTATTTAATATATTAATCAAATATATAACGTAAACATGTTATCTAATTAGTAAATAGGATGTATTAGATCAGCTATAGTTTATATCAACTTAGAGTGTAGATGATCCTGTACAACAGCATTTCTAACGTTAGCACTTTTTCGTAGAAACAAGTGAACATATAGCCAATTTATTATGCTTGTGGGGGGAGAAAGGTATATAACAAAAAAAACCTGTATCATTGTTGTCAAATTGACCGTGTAATGACGACGTCCAGCAGTAAATCGTACAAGATGTTCTCCTTTTCTATAAGCATCATCTATTGTTTTGTTGTTTGCAGAGGTATAACTGTTCCATTTTCCACTGCGATCATCAAACCATTTCCACTGCCTTTTTGGCACCTTCAAAAATCAGTGCATCAAATGTAAAATTTACATAAATCCAGTGATATACACATAAAACATAAAGGAATTTAAAAAGAAAACTTTTTGGTGTGTTTTGAAGACGAAGTAGTTTGCACTTCTCGACAGGCAACATTTTCCTACCTCCCCCCCATTTATATCTGTAATTTTCCTTTTGATTAAATTGCACTTTTCTTCGAAACTAAGTGTAACTTAATATGAATGAACTTTCAGAATGAGGTATCAAACCTCTCCCCGAAAAATTTCAGGTTATCAATGAGTACAAAAAAACTATTAAGCAACTTCACCAGTGTCAGCATGCATAACTTTTACCAATGCTGCACCAATCGTGCCACTCAAACTTTAGCCCTACTAAATGAATATTTGGACCAATCGAGAAAGAAAGAAATCTCCTACTATATGTAGCAAACTCTTATTTTGAGGAATCTTAGCAGAAGTTAACTCATGCAGCCTTATTAAAGCATCCCAAAATGGACACAAATCTCATGATTATATATATGATGCTTAAAGCCATTCTACTGGTTCGTCATTAAACCAAACACACAATAATGAACTCCAACCGGTGGCATTCTTTTCACGAAAGTAAACAACTAGCAAAAGAAATTATACAGTATACAATAAAGAATTGTGAGCTATCTATAATTTAATAAAGTATTTTAAGCATCATATCAAATGCAAACAATGTAAGGTCTTAACCAATCACAAACAACTAACATTTGCTTTCCAGCAAAAACAAGAAAAGGCATTGCCAAGGCAATTGTGCCACCTGCAATATATAGGCCAATTTACCACACAGATTGAATACGTTAAAGGCACTGAAAATGTATACAGGGGAGATTGTAAGTGCAAACCAGATTCCCTGAACATTCCAGAAAATTCTCTGAAACATGACATGATAATTTTGGTAAACGAACATAAAAAATTATAGGAAATAAAAAATTCTAATTTTTTAAAAAGAAATCCCGAAAAGTGTAAGTTGTAATTCCCGGAATTCACCGAAATCCCAGAACATAATCACCCTTGCGAATAACATCCGTTTTCCCCTCTCACAAATAGAAACTAACTTATTTCCCTCACCTCTTAACTGGGGACAAATAGCTTTCGATCAGCAAATAGAAGAGGAATCGGTTGATTTATTTTTATGGTGCAAGGACAACGGTCATTCTGTGCCAAGAAAGGCGAGGCCATATATACGGCCTTAATATCAAAATAAATTAAACATACAATGATATGAAATGATGTAAAAAATTCAGATATTAAAAAAGCAAATAATTTGATAAAAATAAAAATTATTTATGATTATGTGATGTCATGAAGGGTAAAATTCGTGCAAATGTTTTAAAACATTCAATGGCTCATACAGGTAGTACACATTGGGGGAGTCTCCTCCTTTCCTTTAAGAGATGATGGGGGGAAAAGCATGTGTGGATGATGCGAAGTCTAGCCAGAGCAATCTCTTTTCGATGGTATGAGGAATTTGAAATACTGAGAAAACCTTGTCCACAAATCCAGTCTTTAGTACATACCATTACCAACTCTCAACTTATTTGTGATGTATGTGAAAACCAGATACATACGTATATCTCCGGACAATTTGTCAACCCTGGCAAAAAAGCTACCTTTAAATTGATGACTGATAGATATGTATGGCCATCAATCAAAAACGATTGCAAAACATGGGCTCAACAGCGTATCGTATACCAGTCAAACGAAGTTAATTGGCACACCATATCACCCAAAGGAAAATCGGACATGCCCAATCAAAGAATTACACACACACACACACCAATGTCGACTTGAATAGCCCGCTCACTGAGTCAAATGAATATAAATATGAATTAACAATTATCCGCATATATTTCTTAAGTTGAAGTTATTCCTTTAAAGGATATTTCAGCCAAAACAAGAGCAGAAGTAAAATTCCGAGAACATACTCCCAGATTTTGAATTTTCAAATATTTAACTACCGACCTTAGTATGCAATTTGGAACCAATTTGTTTCATTCTTTAGCAAATTTATTTGGTGTAAAAAAGTTCAGAACCACTGCATATAATCCTAAAGCTAATGGTTTAATTGAGAATTTGTATCACTTTTTAAAAGAAGCACTAAGATGTTATGAAAATCATAACTCAGTAAATTCCTTACCACCAATATTATTAGGCTTCTGAAATGCTTTCAGAGAAGAGTTAGGTTACTCAGTCACCGAGTTAGTTTATAGGAATAATTTAAAGTTACCAGGCAAAAGGATATCTGAAGTCGATATAAATGTTGCAAAATATTTGTGCTTAAGGGTCTATCTGAATGTTCACATCTTTTTAGAACAGAACGTTTGTTCAGAAGTCATTGCAGAAAATTTATAAGGGGCCATTTAAAGTAGTGAACAAAACTGATAAATTCTTCACCCTTCGAGTAAGCAGCAAACAAAAAACTGTGTCAATAGATAGATTAAAACCAGTGTTCTTACTGGCTAGTTCCCTCGAAAATACCCATCAATCAAAACAGTGAATGTATCCTTGTCTACACTACTCCTTGTACAAAATAACAAACCAGTTCTAACCCCAAGAACAGTGGTGGAAAGCTCAAATTTGCATTTCATAGCACAAAAAATTGCTCTCGCGTAGCAGTAAAAATCAGTTTTGTAGAAGAAGGACCAGGACCCAATTAAGGCACAGGCCTTATCACTAGATCTCCAAATTTGCATTTGTGTATAATAGGCGCCAACTTCTAGGAGTGAAAAATTTGTAGTCAATCGAGCGTGCATAAGCAGGCCACCATTTCTTAAACAAAATACGTAATTTATGAGAAAAAGCACAAAGAGGAAATTAAGCATTTATTAAATTAATAATAAAGGATTAAACAGTATTAAACGCAATATTAATTCTTAGAATTTACAAATGCTGTAGTGCAAGATTTTGCATTTGAGAAATTTGTCAAATACATTCTCGTAACATTTTACATGTCTGCATTTAACTATTAGTAAATTTTCTAATGTGTCATCAGATATGGTTGACCTGAAGTCAGTTCTAATTTTCTTCACTTGAAGACATACTATTCGAATGCTGCATTACTGGCAGAAGGATCATAAGTACTCACACGTAACCTGAGAGAAAGTCGTTTAATTTTAATTCACCAGTATCGTTTTTATTTTACACAATGCGCTGGCCAAACGGGTTAATTAAGATATAGCCCTCCCCCTTTCACTTGCTTTTCCATCGGCGAAATAACGGTTTATGGATATAAAGAGCGGCATGTGCCCGCAGAAGGCAGGTGGACGGCGCTGGCAGTTTACTATGAGAAGCCCGGCTGGTTCCACGTCAGCCCGGCATATTTGCCAGCACGGCGGCCGTGCCAGTTATATATCAACACGGCCGCGCACTTCCGGGCCGCATATATATATGCAACCGAAGTATATAGGCAGCAGGAAGACTAGTTCGACGGCTGAGAGTGCTAAGAGTCACCGGGTTCGAACACGCTGCCAAAACACTTTGGAAATCGGAACTTTCAACACCAGAAAAATGAAAACGGATGCTCGCCTACAAGAACTAATATTAGAACTCAAGCATATTAAGTGGGACATCATCGTGCTGTGTAAAACGAGACGTAAAGGTGAAAATCTTGTAAAACTCGACACCGGCCATCTTCTATATACAAAAGGAACTGCAAACGGGAAATGTAGTTTTGTAGATTTCCTCATTAATCAGAGATTAAAAGGTTCCATCATAAAACTTGAGGGTACTTCAGATAGAATCGCGCAATGCAAATACAATTGAACAAACGATATAAACTCCAACTTATCCAGGCTTATGCACCAACCAGTAGCCACACTGATGATGAAATCAAAGAATTCTACGAGGATACATCAGACCTGTAAAATAAAGAAAATTACCACTACAAAATTTTAATGGGTGATTTTTATGCCAGAATTATAAAAACACAATTTGGTGAAGGTGCAACAGGCCCATATGGCAGCGGTCGTAAGAGATCCGAGAGGAGACTCACTGGTTAATTTGGTAGAAAGACAAGGCCTCTATATTTTGAATTCGTTTTACAAAAAGAAAGCCAATAGGAAATGGACATGGGAAGGTCCACTAGGAAACAAAAGCGAGATTGATTATTTTCTATCCAACAACAAGAATATACTCAATGACTGTACGGTCCTTAATCGTTTTGACATGGGAAGTGACCATAGAATGGTGAGAGTTAATGTTAAGTTAGACTACCGTAAAGAACGCAGTAAAATGATAAATCTCTCCGAAAAAGTGTGTCAACAATGAGGAATTGCTTGAAAAAGTCAAAGAATTTTAACTCGCTCTGCAAAATCGTTTTGCGTTATTACAAAATTTGGAAGACACCGATATAACAGAACAAAATGAAAATATCATCAGCAACTTAATTGCAACAGCCGAGGCTCTAGTACCACCAACAATGAAACCTAAAGAAATCAAAAGCTGTAATGAAACTTTAAATCTAATGGAAAAACGAAGGAATAATTGCTAACAAAGTGGAATATGTGGAGGAAAATTGCAAGACGATAAGGAAACGTATCCGGGAAGAAATTCGTAAATTCAATACAAAGTTGGTACAAAAAACAAATGAGGAAAGTAAAGGAAACAAAAATGCAAAAGCAGGCTAATAAATAGAAAAAAGCAAATATTTGCCTTAAAATGTAATGGCGGCTCAGTATGCAGAACACGCCAGGAAATGCTTAAGAGGGTAAAAGAATTCTACACAGACCTCTATAAAAGTAACGATCAGCAAAATCTGCCAACAATTGTAGTTACAGAAGAAATGCCGGATGTTTTAGTATCAGAGGTAACAGATGCCATACGATCAATGAAAAATGGGAAATCCACAGGAAAAGATGGCATTTCTGCTGAAATGTTAAAAGCTGGGTGTAAAACGCTTCACAAAATATTGGCAAATCTCTTCTCAAAATGTCTTAAGGAACAAAAAATTCCTAATGCATGGAAAAATGGCGATGTTATTCTTTTGCATAAGAGAGGAGCTCAAGATGATCTTAAAAACTATCGACCAATTAGCCTGCTCCCTGTTATACACAAAGTTTTTAGCAAAATCACTGCAAATAGAATTTATAGAACATTAAACTATGCCAAACCTCTAGAACAAGTAGAGTTTAAAAGTGGCTATAGTACGATTGACCACATTCAGGTTCTTCAGAGAATAATAGAAAGACACAATGAATACACTTTACCATTATGCATTGCCTTCATCCACTACGAAAAAGCTTTTGACTCAATTTTCAAACCATATATTTTAAATGCACTAGGTAACCAAGGTGTGAACCCAGCTTATGTTAGCTTACTCCAGTCCATATATTATTATATATAATAAAGAAAAAGCGACTATATCTATAAACAGACACAAAGTTGAAATTAACATAGGGAAAGGTGTACGACAGGGAGATACAATTTCGCCCGTACTATTTTCAGCTTGCCTTGAGGAAGTTCTTCGTAAATTAGACTGGGATCAAAAAGGTTTAAAAATCAACAGAGCTTATTTAAACCAACTAAGATACGCCGACGACATCGTATTTTTCGTAAAAGATCCAGAAGAGCTCCAAAGACTCATTGAAGATCTAAGAACGAAAGGAGAAACATCTGGCTTAAAAATCAACTTGAAGAAAAGCATGATCATGTTTAATAAGTTTATACAAACTAAGAAAATCTTTATTTCGAGAGAAGAAATACAGCAAGCTGAAAATTATATTTACCTTGGTCAACAAATTACGATGAAAGGCGACATAAATCAAGAGATCGAACGTCGTATCAAGCTTAGCTGGCAAGTATTCTACCGGCTACAAATAATTTTTAAAAAAAAGCTCCCTATTTCTTTACAGAGGAAAGTTTTCGATCAATGCATCCTACCTGTTCTGACTTATGGTAGTGAGACATGGACATCAACTGCCAAAGGTATCGAAATTTACTTAAACTTGGAGCAACATGGAGAGGCAGATGTTTGGTATCACGCGACCGGATCGAAAGACCTGCAGTTAGATAAGAGATCAAACAAAAGTTTGTGATATCATTGCGAAGGTAAGAAATTTGAAATGGAAGTTGGCAGGCCATATTGCTAGAAGAACTGACAACATATGGACCAAAAACATGCTAGAACGGATCCCACTGGATACTACACGCCCAAGGAAAAGTCCAAAGGCTAAATGGGTCGATGAAATTATTAAATATATTGTGCCAAAGTGGCAGCAAAAAAGCACAAGACCGACTTCGTTGAAAACATGCATAGGAGGCCATCCTGCAGTGGATTGACAACGGCTGAAATGATGAATGATGATATATAAAAAAAAAAATTTTCCTCGCCCGTTCTTGGCAGAAACAGGCTTTGGGACGGACGCAGGGAGCCACGTTCCCAAGCTTCTCACATTACTTCTTAATGTGCCATGCTTAGAAACTTCCTGACAACGTGAGACGTGATTAGAATTGTGGATTTTTGTATTTCAATGTATGTGTTTGGGTCAATGTTGAGTATTTCCAAATTCGCCGTAAGCGTCTTTGGTACTATCCCTGTTGCTGAGCTGACTAGCGGTATGACGAATATCTTTTTCATACCCCATATGCCACGACTTTACGTCTGAGGTCTTGGTACTTGGTGATTTTCCTTGTGTAGGTTGCCTGTATATTATTGGTGTCCGATAGTGCTATGTAGATTAGGTACGTGGTTTTATCCGATTTATCAACGAGGTTTATTTCAGGACAGTTATGTGACTGTCTTGTCTGTTATGATTCCTCTATCCCGGTAAAGCTTGTATGTTTCATTCTCAAGCACCGTCTCTGACTCATATTTTTAGTATGGGCATTTCTCTGTCAGAAAGCCAACATTCGTTGCCAATTTCTGGTGGACTATTTTTGCCACTGGGTGTTGTCTATGTGTGTAGTCTGACTGCGTGAGGATCTTGCATCTTGCCATCACGTGTTGGATTGTTTCCAATACCATATGGCAGTGTCTGTATTTGTCGCTTTCTATGTCTTTCTTCTGGATGAATTTCTGATTGTTCCTTGTTGCGATCACTTGGTCTTGGATGGCTAGCATGAATCCTTCTGCCTCTGACTAGAGAGTGTATTGACCAGCCAAGCAATCGATGCCTTTTTGTCGACGTGTGATTGTTGTAGGTCATTGTAGTACCTGCCATGTAATGTTTTTCTGGCCCAAGTTTAGTTTCTGCTCATTGGCTTCCTCCAGGACACGCTCTTCGGTATTACACAGGTTTAGTGGCGTGTAATTTGCATCTGCTAGTACTGTGGCTTGGATGAATGGTGACCGCGGACTTTTGAATTGGAAGTATTGCCTCATGCGCTGTATCTGTTTGTCATGTAGATCTTTGAGGTCAGCTTTTCCGCGTCCTCCCTCCTCCCGGGGTAGTGTTTTCCGTTCAATTACCGTTGCAGGGTGTAATTCCGCGGCTCTTCTTTGGATGGTTCTCATTTTCGGCTGGAGCTGTTCTAGTTCAGTATTGGACCATTTGATGATCCCGAAGGTGTACTGGTACTGCATATGCGTTAATTGCTTGCGTGATGTTCTTGCCGCTCAATTTCGTCTTCACAATGCTTCTGAGTCCTTCTTGGAAGGCTTGTGTGAGCTGGGCCTTGATTTTCTTGTGCTCCTGCTGCCGTGTTTGCATTACCCCTAGGTATTTGTAGGTTTCGCCCTCGTCCAAGGTCGTCAGTAGTCTCCCGTCTTCAAGTTCGATGCCTGATGAATCTTCCTTGCTATTCTTCTGATATTTCACACTTATCGAGGCCGAGTTCCATTCCTACATCATTGAAGGATGTGTCTGTTATACTGATGAGGTCGGAGTTAGGTGATTGTTGGCGCGTATAGTTTGATGTCATCTTCATACATGAGGTAGGATACCTTATGTAGGTTTCTTTTGTCTTTATTCAGCATGTGTCCGTATTTACTTGTGTTCAGCATCCTTGACAAAGGGTTTAGCGCCAAGCAGAACCACGGGGGGGGGCTTAATGTGTCTCCTTGGAAGATTTTTCACCGGATGGGGATCTCGGCCGATTCTATTTTACTGTCTGGCGTGTTTAGTTGTACCTGGATTCTCCATTGTTTCATGCTGCTTCTTAAGAATCGGATGATGGATGGGTGCACTTTGTATATGCTGAACATTTCAAGGAGCCACGAGTATGGAACAGAGTCGAAAACCTTCTTTTAGTCTATGTATGCGGTGTTGAACTTTCGCTTCTGTTTTCTTGCTTGTTCCAGATAATTGAGTCGATGATTAGCTGCTCTTTACACCCCAAAGTCCTTTTCTGGCATCCTTTTTGTTCTTCGGTCATTAGGTTGTTGCTTTCGCTGTGCCGGTTTATTTTTTCAAAGATGCATCCTGTAAGTGTCTTGTACAGGGTGTTGAGGCACGTGATGGGTTGGTAGTTCGTAGGGTTACTGGTATCCTGGTCCGTTGGTAGGAGGTAGGTTATTCCCTTGTAGAGGAATTCAGGCATTTTGCTGGGGTCTTCAATTAGCGTCGTAAGTTCTCTGGCTAATGGGCCATGGGCGTGGTAAATTTTTTGTACCAGATGTTATGTATGCCGTCAATACCTGGTGCCTTCCAATTGAGCGTTCTTTGGATTACCTGCTGAAGTTTCTCTATCGTGATGCCCGTGTACTCTATCTCCTCTATTCCGCTCGTAGCCTCCATTTCTTGCTGAATCCAGGTGGCGCTTTTGTGCTGCATTTCATTGGACTACAGTGTCTTCCAGAAGGTCTCTATTTCTGCTGGCTTTAGGGTTTTGTACTTGACTTGCCGATGTCTCTTGGAGCTTCCTATAGAAGACCTTCTGGTTAATTTGGAATTGCTTGTATGTATATATATATATAATTTAATGAAGCAAACTTCAAAAATTAAAGATTAACCTTTACTTACACTACTGCGAACATTCATGAGAAATGTGTTTTGGATATAAAACGTTTCTCATAAACAGTTACTTTAAAAGCGCTATCAATCAGGACATGAGCAAACAAATTGGCGCGGTTTTCACTACCTTAGAACCAGTAGTATCCAATAAAACTGAATTTAAATTTGTGGCTTTTTTGCCCTATGTTAAAAATACTACAGACAAAATTGGACTTATTTTGGCCAAACAGGGTATCAGACCTGTCTTTCGTTCCACCAACAAACTCCGTTATATTTCAATAAATCCAAAACAACCCAGAGATCCCCTAAAAACACCCAGGCATATATAAAATTCTCTGTCAGTAGGTAAAATTTACAAAGGTCAAACTGGTCGTTCAATTTGTACTCGACTTAAGGAATATGAACGCCATGTTCACTTGCAACCTAACAAGTCAGCGGTCGCTCAACACGCCATTGATTATAAACATCAAATTCTTTTTCACGACACTTCGGTTATCGCAAAAACTAGATCATTGTGGCCATGCTTATATATGGAAGTCTTGGCCATTAAAAACTGTCCTAATAATTCCAATAGAGAAGACTCTGTTAATGTTCCATCAATTTGGAATTCCTGCCTAAAAATTCGAGCCTCTTTCAGTCAATTTAAACTCGCCATCCTCTGGGTCAATGAGAGACAACCTTCATCCAACAACCAATGAAAGTACATAATCCGAAAATCACCCAATCAGGGAGTATTCAGGGAAAATGGTAATATAAATACGTCTCATATTTTTTACTCACTCATTTTCTGCCAAGCAACCAAGCGAAAGTCTTGCATTTTGCAGAGAAACTTGGTCGGCTGTTGCTTCTGAGGATGCGCCATAGCACAGGTGAAACATTGAATATTTTAATAAACAAGACGCGGCGGAATATTCCGCAAAGCTCTATGATGTATAGTTTGTATAATTGTTTTTCAAATTCTAAAATCAAATCTGTCTTCAACTTACCATTGACGTGTGCATTCGTCCCACGAAGGCTCCGTCGACAAAATGGCGTACTAAATTGTTTTAACGATGTATTTAAATTAATTATTTATCGACGTGTATTATTTAATTAACTCTAAATATTTAATGTTTTAATAAATATTATTTTAACTGAATGAAATTACTGCATTGCTTCAAAACATATTTCTACAATTGTTTTTCAATTCGTATAGCTTCAATTCCATAAGAGTTTTCGTGTAATTTAGATTCCTAGAAATTTTATTGTTTAACTCTTTCTGGTATTTTCCGCTATATTTTATTTGATTTTCAATACTGTTTATTTTTATTGTTGCATAAAATGTGTACGAGGGCAAATCAGAAAGTCTTTTCCTCTATTTTTTTTTTTTAGTCAAATTACGGCTGTAAATGCGAAGTCAACATATCCATTCCCAGCGGTGGATCTTTCTTGGACCGGCCCGGCCTTATCTGCCGGTAGCTCCGCGGCACGGCGCTTCTGTCAGTTGTTGAAGATGGCGGTTGTGCTTCACACGTCCACGGTGTACGAGCAACGAAGCGTGATTCGTTTTCTATGGAGCAAGGAACGAACGCCCATCGAAATCCACAGGGAAATGCAGCTCACGTATGGGGAAAAGTGTCTCGCTTTGAGAAGTGTGAGATGGTGGTGGTGTGAGTTCGCAAAAGGCCGTGAAGACTTGCATGACAATGAGCGTTCGGAGAGGCCGCGTTCATCGATGACTGACGACAACATTTCCCACGTGGATGCAATGGTGAAATTGGATCAGCGTGTGCACCTCAAGGACATTTCCCGGGAGCTTGGCATTTCGTATGGGAGTGTTTACGACATCGTTCACGGGTTCTTCGGGTTCCGGAAGATTTCATGTCGGTGGGTGCCAAGGCAGTTGGACGACATGCTAAAAGGCAAGCGAAGGATTGCTTCACTGAATCATCTACAACGGTATGCCGAGGACGGTGGAAGTTTCCTGGACAGTAATGTTACTGGCGATAAAACGCAGATACTGCATTTCATGCCGGAACCAAAGCAGCAGAGCATAGCGTGGAAACATCTGGGTTCGCCTGCGACAAAAAAATTCCGTTCAGTGCCATCTGTTGGGAAAGTGATGTTAACGGTCTTCTGGGATCGCCCTGAACCGATCCTGCTGGATTTCATGCCACAAGGTGCAACCATTAATGCCGACAGTTATGGTTCCACACTGTCACGTCTACGGGCTGCCATCAGGCGAAAGCGCTGAGGGATCCTCAATGTGGACAACATGGTTATCCTCCACAACAATGCGAGGCCACATGTGACAATCAGAACCGCCGACAAGCTCCGGTCATTTCACTGGGAGAGTCTGGACCACCCACCATACAGTCCGGACCTCGCCCCTAGTGATTTCCACGTTTTCGGTCCGCTGAAGAAGTTCCTGGCAGGACAGCGATTCACGTGCAACGATGAAGCCAAGACAGCAGTCCGACGGTGGTTCCACAGTCAGCCGGACGAATTCTACCACAGGGGCATCTCAAATTTAGTGCTGCGATGGGACAAATGTCTGAATCGCTGTGAGGACAATGTGAAAAAATAGTGTAAGGTACGTAGAATAGTACGTATATTTGTAATTACCTGTAGGTACCTTCTTTTGGCTAATAAAAAATAGGGGCAAAGACTTTCTGATTCGCCCTCGTATTTTCCCAGTATTAATTATAAGATCGTTGTCGTTGAAACATCGTTGAAATAAATTTAATTTAGCTTTTATTATATCCGTAATTCAATATTCGACCCATTTATTGATCAATTTATGTCGTCAGCAAATAATATTATATTATTATCTAATACTAGGCAGTTTAACTGGGTAATTCATTTGTAGTGCAAAAATAAAAAGATCAAACAACGTTTTTTTTGTATGACCCTCATGTTTTTAGATATTTTAGATTATCAGGTTAAATGGTGCATCCTGTATTATACTGGGTGTCCCTTTAACTTGACAACCCGAAATATATCGAAAACTACGCACCAGATCAAAAAAAGTATCAATTGAATTTATGCGTATCAAAGGGGCTATCTAATAATGCCAAAATTGATCTTCTCTTCCCCCTCCCCCTTTCCCGGGGGGGGGGAGCAACTTGCAAATTTCACAAGATATTACATAGTTTATTTATAGTAATATTCAGTAATGTTTAATATGTAATTAATAATAATAAATAATAATATAATAATAAATAATAATAAATAATAAATAACACACTAAATAATAAATAATAATAATTAAATAATAAGTACAATAATTAAAAATAAATAATAATAATTAAATAATAACACAATAATTAAATAATAAATAATAATAATTAAATAATAAATAATAATAATAATTAAATACAATAATAATAATAATAATAATAATAATAATAATAATAATAATAATAATAATAATAATAATAATAATTAAATAATAAATAATAACAATAATTAATTGTGGAAGACAATTATCATTATCAATACCATTATTAATAATTGATAGTGATTATTAATACAATAATAATAATAATAATTAATAAGTCAGCGGTCATAACCACGATATAAAAGGACTTACTTTAGTAATCATTATCGAAATAAGTCTTATTTAGAGATGCTCAAAAACTGTATATTTTTAATTTGTGTTGCAGTATCTACGTTCATTAATTTTTCATCGTAAAATATTTAGCCATTGAATACATAGCCGTCAATGTACCCAGGGGTTTTCAAACTGTGCAACGCAGTTCCTTGAGGCCTCGCGCGTTTCGATCAAGAGCGTCGAAACGTTGACTAGCAGTTATACAGCATATTTCACAAAAATACTTGTAACATATAATTTATGCATTTTTCTACATTTGGGAGACGTGAAGGAACTCATGTGTCAAAAAGTTTGAAAACACCTGATATAACCTATTGCTTCGAACAAGCTATTATGAATTATTGTGAATTTCTTACTATACATTCAGAAAGAGCCGAGAATTATCAGAAGTCCTCCGGTTTCAAATGCTGGAAAGTTTGTTTCGCGATGTTTGCTTCAATTTAAAATACACTGGTTTCCATAAATTAAGCAACAAATGGAAAAAAACGTGATAATTTGGCCAAATGTAGTTCAAAATGCACGGAATTTGCGTATGTTACTGGAAAAGGCATGTAGCATCGATATACAGGATGCAAACGAGTGGCGCTGGTGTTGATTTATGCAAATGCGAAAAAGCTTAAAACTAGCTGTTTTGCAGTGAGTCGCCAATTAATGTGCGATGGTGAATGAAAAGATTTCGAGATAGCCAATTTGTAAAAATGATGTCGAAACGTCATTTGCCAGTAGAATTACATTACGCAGCTATACGCAGACTTGAAGCTGGCCAACGGTAGACGGACGTTGCAAGATGGCTGAACATCGACAATTCTGTGATCAGCAGAATGTGGCAACAGTTCCGAACCAGGAATTCAGCCTCCCGAAGATACAGCGAAGGTAGGCCAAGGGTTATGACCTCCTCAGATGACCGATACTCCCAGCTTTCTGCAAGGCAAAACAGGATCGCTACTCCAACTCATCTCAGATCTACGTTTGTTGCAGCTACAGGAGGGAATGTTTGAATTGGGCATGTATGCATGTGAACTGGACTCGAAATCAGTGGAGGTCCGTACTTTTCACGGATGAGCCGAGATTTGCTTTGCAGAGTGATTCTCGATGAATTTTCATCTGGACAGAGGCTGGTACTCGATATCAGCCCTCTCTTATGCAGGAAAGGGACACATATGGTGGAGGTACTGTGCTTGTATGGGGAGGCATATCTTTAGGCGGACGTACTGCCCTCTATGTGTTGCCACATGGGAACCTTAATCCTCAGAGGTATAGAGACGAGATCATGGACCCCGTTGTTCAACGGTATGCGGCTGCTATTGGCGATACATTTGTACTGCAGGCAGATAATGCCCGCCCTCACACAGCTCGTCTCGTGCAGCTGTAAATTGAAGAAGAGACTATAGTCGAAATGCAATGGCCAGCACGCTCTCCCGACCTGAATCCCATAGAGCATGTTTGGGATGCTCTCGAGAGGCGTGTTGCTGGCCTCCACCCTCCTCCCAGAACCCTGCAGGGGCTTAAAATCGCTTTGCGCGAACAATGAGCATTGCTACCCACGGAACTCATTGACAACATTATTAGCAGCATGGAACAACGCTGTCGGGCCTGTATTACTGTTTGAGGTAACCACATTTTGTATTGAGATACTTTTTACTATTTCATTGTGACACCTGTATTTCTGACTTTTTTTTATTTGTATAGCTTATACAAAATGTAAATGCTTTGTATCACATGTTCTTACATTTTTTAGTTACATATGGTATGATAAAGATTTTCACCAAATTTCATCCAAATTGGTTGTATATTTTATGAGTTATCACGTTTTTTCCATTTGTTGCTTAATTTATGGAAACCCGTGTATATTCTCGATCACTGATTTTTTATACATACATTTCTTTTTTGCATGATAAATATTTAAATCTATGCATATGTAAAATTCTTAATTAAATAATGTTAAATTAATAAGGACGATGATTCTATTTTTTGCATTTAGGCGACCAGCAACCCTGGAACGGCCTTGTACAGTAGGATCCGCATATGACAAGGAGTTTGAGACTAAAGCAAAAACTCACTATATTCGGTCGTTATATCCTTGAAAGTGGGTATAGGTAACACACATGCACACAACACGTATACCATAACATTCAGCTTACAATTTGATGAAAAACTTAACGTATTACCACTCAAATTTTAGTAGTTAAAAAAAAATAATATAAACGAACTTAACATTGGAAATCACTTACAAACTGATCCTTATTTAAAGATGTTCAAAATACAGTCCAGATTCATTAGCTTGGTTTTTTGTTTTGCACATTTATTTTCTTTAAAATTTCATTGGAAAATATTTAGTGCTTTAAATACATAATTACAGTGTAATCCATTGCCTCAAAAAAGGGTTCATTATGAACGCCTTACTATGTATTCTGAAATGGAATTCTCAGAAATTCTCCGATTTCAAGCGATGTTAAGTTTATTTCGTTATGTTTGCCACAGTTAAAAAGACATCCTCAATTACCGTTTTTTTCTCCATTTTTCTTTAAACATCTTGCCAATTTTTACTGGTTAAATCCGGAGTCCGCGAAAGTATTGTTTGGTAAAAACGATTAAAATACATTTCACTTAATCGTCATACCAAACGAAGCCCATACTTCCCTCGCTAAATCCTAAACTCTCTAAATGCGAGCTCAATATAAGAGGATCTTACTGTGTGTTTATATTAAAATTAAATTAATGTGAAATGTGTAAATATATTTATTAGAAATTTTTCCATTGAAAATTCGAAAAAAATATATAATAATGATTACGAATAACGCAATAAACAAAAATGATAAACATTATTTTTGTGTTTTTCAATTAAAAATATTTATTATTCTACTAAAAAGTAAATTTGACAAATTAATAGAAAAAAGCGTCATTTATTGATCCAAATTATTCTCCTCAAAAACAATTACCACTACATGATATATTGACATTCTTATCGCCAATTTGGCGACTTATAATTGCAACAATACTATTCGACTGATGCCAACGTTAACGTATCTGGAAACTACGAACACCGGCTTAGTTAATACAGTACCTGGTGGAAGCTTGCTATGTTTGCTAAAAGCTTGCCTGAAAGATCGTGAATTTCGGCGAAGAAAAGTGGAATATTAATTAACTAGTTAAACTGCATAATTTGGTAAACGAAGCCTTGCTTGGAGGTGATTGCTTTTCTGACTCTCGCATATATATATATAACTTTCAAATAATATATATATCGCGACTAAAAAAATTCTTTTAAATTAAGGTAAGCGTATATTACATTTGTTACATACATGGATAATTCCATTTGTATTTTTCGAGTGTTTATTTCTTTGAAGCCATTTTAATTTTATCTGAAGATTAACGTTAATTAATATTCAACTTATTCCTTTTACTTTTGGAAACAAAAATATTTCATATAGTTTGCTCACTCAAATAATTCTATATTCTAATATTTTATACAAATGCGTATTTTATTTTAATGTTCAATTATATTTCCCAATCTTTACGATATTTAGACCCATAAAATATCAGAAACATTAAATTAAAAGGTTAAAATTTAATAATTTATTTTTCGTATTTGTTGTCGTTACTTTTATTCGTCCTAAATGATATTATATTTCATATCGAATTGAAAACGAATTTAAAATAAAAAAAAAGTTTCCAAATTTATCATAATATGCAAGCAATTTCATACGCTCTCTAATGCAGTACAAGGATGGCAGTAGTTTTTAAGAATTTTTCAATGAATATTCTTTTAAAATTTCCAGTTCATTTTAAAAATATTTAAATATTTTCGGGTTTGTTTTCCTTTGTCAAACTATTTGCACACTTTTTTAACTCAAAACAATAAAAGAAACTTTTCATAAAGCATCAAAATCATAAAATACTGAAATAAAAAATAAGCTTGTTTTCTAAGAATACCATAAGAATCCCATAATTAAGAAACATTCGAATTTGATGAAAGGCTAATAAGCGGAGATTCCCAGATGCGTTTTTGTAAATCTCTACGATCTCCTTACTATTAAGCAAAATAAGTGAAAATCATTTATAATGATGCCGGTCATAACGACCAACCACAGGCGTAGAGCGTATGGGTCCGTAGGGCCCGAGACCCCAATATATTTTGGTAAGGGCTTGAGCCCCCCAATAATTTACCAATATTAAAAAAAAAAAAAATGAATTTTAGTTTGCGAGAACTGTTTTGGTGTATTTTCATTCAAGAATTATTTTAGAAATTTTTATGTTCTTGTTACTTGAACATCTATCCATTTTTTTCTCCAAACTTTACGACCCTTCTTCGTTTACCAATAGCTGGGGAAGCTATTAGATCTTTTGAGGGTGTAAGTGAATGTTTATGCCTCTCTCTCCCCTCCCAACACAGGCCCGAGGGAACGCTGATAAAGGAGACACACTTCTACCATTTAATCGAAAAAGCACCATATGAGGGTGTTTGTCGTTGTTGTATATCCTGAACTCTTCACTCACAAAGAAATGGGTTTTTAACTAGAAAAAAGGAGCTAACAAATGAGGATGTCTAATTGCGGCGGCTGCAGACAATTTTTGTGGTACAATTTTGAAAATACGTAGATGGTGGGAAATCTGGAAGAAGTCTTGTGAAATTTAAGAAAAATAAATAGCGTGTTAGATTTTTCTCACGCAGCTGAGGTAAAAATTGTAGCCACGAGTATCAACTCGGAATTCTCACTTTTTTTGGGAGGGGGCTGAAGCACATGTTATGTACATTTATACAGTACAATATATGTAAAATTACAATTTACTTTAAATTACTGGGGGGCTCGGGTCCAACAAACCATGGGCACCCCCAGAATTATCCAGGAAAAATTCCAATTGAATAATGTTGTTGGACTACAATTCCTTGTGGATTCAGTCTTCTTTCCCCTTTTTTTTCATGTCAAGGGGTGCAAATGCACAACCTTGCACCCCCGAGGCATCCATGCAACGAACCCATGTAAATCTACGCCTATGTCCACAAGAATAGAATAGAAAGTTTATTCAATTTGTGTAGAGTTTTTAGTCATACATTTATTCCTTAATATTTCTGTCACATTTATATTTTGAGGATTAAAATGATATTGACTGGTGATTATGAAACAACGTCGAATTTCCAAAATTATTAGGGGGGCAAGCATATACTATATACATTTATATACTACAGTATATGTAACATTATAATTTATTTTAAATTGTTTGGGGCTCGGGCCCCACGGGCCCTTATAATTCTACGCCTATGTGATTAAATTAGAAATGGAGGAAATAAGTAACATACTACATAAATCATATTTAACAATTCGGTTACTTTGATTTAGTATTTTTAAAAATTACTGATGAATAAAATTTTGATTTCTTCAGTTAATAAAACACTTTTCTGTGTTATTGCCTCAATTGATGAAATTGTGATATTGGGCAGAATGAAGCTTGGGTTAGCTTGTGTATTTTAGTTAAGTGGAAGCCATGAGTAAGTTTACTACATGTTTTTTTAATTGAAAATTGAAAATTGCGATAATTGGCATGTCTTTTAATTAGTTGTTATTTCTACTATGGGGCCGTTCAAATATTACGTAAGCATGGTTCTGGCCATTTTATACCCCATCCTTCCTTCATGCTTAGGTATGATTTCGGTTATCTAATTTTTTGGTATATGTTTTTGAAATAAGAATGCAATGTGTGATAAAAATTATAATACGTATTTACATTTTTACTGTAATACGTATTAAGCACTCATTCGTGTTTGTTATAATATGAAATGCTTTTTCATAAATAGAGAGTAATCACAGCAAACAATATCGCATTTAAAAAAGTTTTAACACGCTGTTAATATAGCTATTTCTGTGGTATTATAAAGTATTTTGTTATATTTTTATTATTAATATTTCCTATGTTGTAAGCAAATGGTGTATAATAAATAAGTGAATTTGATAAAATACGCTCATTAAAAATAATACATTTATTATAATTTAAAAATGTCAGTGGGGCCAAGAGGAGTCTAGAAAGAAAGGAGTCCGAACGAAAAAATGTTGAAAGACACTGGTTTAAATAATTAAATATTTATATGTGATTACGTGTATTTTATATTTTATATCTTTCACTCGCAGTGTGTTGTACATCTAGGAATTGCAGTTCAGTCAGTGCAATTGTCACTTTGTGTTAGTTTTATTATTTTTTGTGTCTTACGGAAGCAGGATTCAGCCTCCCCTCTCCTCGTTGTCAGAAAAAATAAGCGTATCTCAACCCCGTCACGCCCAAAAATGCTTATGTAATACTTGAACGGCCCCAATTCGAACACATTTTCTATTATTAATAAATGAGAATTTAAAAAAAAAAATGGAGGCTTTGTATTGCGATTATCATAGTTTTGTTTAAGGAAAAAAACGTATTTGCAAGTAGTATTTAAAAATTTCTTTGTAGTTGGAACTTAGTAGGAACTGTAGTTTTTCTGAAACTTTAATATACGAGTAAATGAAAAAACCTAGAGATGCTACGAGTAATTTTTATTAGATTTCACGAATATTTTAAGGAATGTTATTGATTTCACTTTTGTTAACGATCAGAGATATAGTACTTCTGTCACAGAATGACTTTTTGCTTGAGAGAATGTGGTTATGGATCAGTTTGAAACCCTTGTCCGTTGTCCAACTCCTATCTTTGTTTTGTTGAAGCCCCTGGGGGTATGTCTTTCTGCAGTTGCCGGTCAAGCCACCACCACTAAATATTTCTTTTGAAAATACACCGAAATACGGCGTATCTCTGTGGGTTCCCTATAAAGAAAGGGCCTTATAGCAAGCTATTATAGCCCAAGACCAACTGTGGTACTGAGTGGGTCATTTTTCTTTTTCACCCTGTCGGTATTTCTACAGACAGAAAGGCAAGCTAAAAACGAAGGTGGGAAATCTCGAAATGTGTACCATGGGATAGGTATATACATATTTACCGCTTTTAAAAAAATACTTCAGTTGTTCACAGAACTTAGTTCAGTTAAATATTTTGGAGTGGAAGTACCGATTTTATTGCAGCGAGTAAAATTCGATTTTTTAAACCCATTATTAATTTTGTTTTAGCTACAAGCATTTCCTTTATGGATAATTCATTTAATTTATTTAGTGCGTATAAAAAATTTATAAAGTATGAATATTATAAAGTTTGTGAATTCTTAAATGTGTATTTATGGAGAAATATTTAATTAAACTTCAACGAACTCCGACCAAGCCAATCTAATATTACCTCAGTGTGCATATATATATATATATATATATATAGAAGGGTCGAGGCCCAACGTATCCTTGTAAGTACATGTATAGTTTATTACATTTTTATATATTTGAATATTTCTTGCTAACAGTAATGATCTGTAGAGTGATGTCGGGAATAGAACGCTCTTGGGCCGTTTGACATTGGTTTTTAGGGGTTTCGTTGAACGGTTCCTTAGCATTTCAGAAACACTGTCTTGCAGATCTTATATATTGTGTCTGGCATACATGTATAACTGTTCCCTTGAAAAAGATTGTACATGCATGCCTAGGTTCAATATATTGTCATATAATTTCAATTTTTCACTTTCGTCACTAGCGCATTATTTTAAATCGTAAAAATACAGTGTGCTGTACAATAAAGCTACTTGTCATAAACTTGTTTATGCATGTTTATATTTTTATTACATATGCATGTATATTTTATAATATAATATGCTGTACATACATTTACAC
>QLNU02014176.1:82720-96852 GCA_006491805.2 Dysdera silvatica
TCTTCTTTCATGCTTTTGCGCAGAGTTTTACAAAGTTCTATGTACTCAATCCTGGAACTGGTATTTTGATTGTCCACCTTCATATCTCTTCGCCTTTTCATGAGCTGTTTCGTCTTCTCAGATAATTTGCTATTCTGCTTTTTACATATTACACCACCAATTTCCCCAGCAGTTTCAATTATTGTCTTAACAATGTTTTCATTTGCTTCTGAGATGTCAACTTCTTCAATAAGTCCTTCCAGTGCAGAAAAGCGATTTTTTAATTCCAACTTGAATGCCTCGGTATTTTCTTTTAATTTCTTTAAATCCACCCTCTTACATACTTGTTTCCTAATGAGCTTCTGCCTTTCTAATTTAGTATTTAAGTGCATTTTACATCTCACCATTCGATGATCACTTCCAGTATTAAATCTGTTCAGTATGCTGCAATCTTCAATAATTGATTTCTTGTTTGCCAGGATATAGTCAATTTCGCTGGTTCCTCCATTGGGGTGTTTCCATGTCCATTTTCTTTGCGGTTTC
Organism: Dysdera silvatica; assembly: GCA_006491805.2. Lineage (NCBI taxonomy): Eukaryota > Metazoa > Arthropoda > Arachnida > Araneae > Dysderidae > Dysdera > Dysdera silvatica. The sequence continues at coordinate 83,243 of QLNU02014176.1, forward strand.
TTCTTAAAAAATGAATTCATGATGCTAAGATTTTCAGCTTCTGCAAATTCGATGAGTTGATCGCCACGTTCATTCCTTTCCCCGTATCCGTATTTACCAACCGATGTCTCTCCTTGTTCCTGTTGTCCAATTCTTGCATTAAAATCTCCCATGATGAGCTTGATGTGTTGTTTCCCCTTGGTATGTAGCTGTTTGATTTCTTCATAGAATTCCTCAACCTCCTCGTCGGTATGGCTTGATGTTGGTGCATATGCCTGTACTATCTGAAGTTGGTATCGCTGGGTTAGTTGAACAACGAGCCTCGCTGCTCGATCTGACGTGCTTTCGACTTCAAGAAGGTAGTCTTTAATTCTTTTGTTGATTAAGAAGCCAACACCACTTGTTCTTCCAGTTTCCGTTCCTCTATAATAAAACAAATGTCCACTTTTAAGTTCCACCAACTCTTCACCTTTTCTTCTAACTTCACTGAGTCCTACAATGTCCCATTTGATCTTGTCAAGTTCTTCTTCCAATTCTTGAAGTTTTGCTTCAGAAGCAAGGGATCGTCCATTATACGTTGCCAAGGTCAATAACAAACGGCAGCCTGGGCCATTCCAGTGATTCTTAGCACCCCCTGCTTTCATGCCACGCTGACCGCTGCCTTGATCAGGAGCACTCCAGCACCTGGAGACTAGGGGCCATGGTTTTTGGTGTATTAGCATATTGGAGGAATTAGCCATCATTTCACCACGCTGGCTAGACGGGTTGGTGAATTAGCCCTCCCCTTCCGCCTTTCCATCCGTGCAGCAAATATTAATTTGCCTCTTGGATAGAAAGCCCAGCCTGCACCACTTGAAGGCGGGGTAGGACACTAGGTTACTGGCCCGGCCGGTTCCACACATCGTCACATACGTTCAGCGTGTGGGTCTCCTTCCAGTTAGATACCAGCAACCCTTTTGCAGGCCATATATATATATATATAATTTAAATAAAAGGAATTTTTGAAATTTGTATTAAATATTTATTACTACTCCTTAGATTTTGTAAATTTTTTAATAAAAATAACAAATAGAAAAGGTGCAACGCATCACTATTCCAATAAGTTATAAAATAATGCTAAAGGTTAATGAATAATTAACTATTTGTGTGAAGGTTTTTGTATTTTTATATTTTTACTTATATTTTTATAATCTTTAATAATTTCTAATTTAATTTTAACTATTAAATTTTATATATATATATATATATATATATATGACGCAAAAAGGAGTTGTGGGTATCTAACTGGAAGGAAACCCACACGCTGAAAGTATGTGACGATGTGTGGAACCGGCCGGGCCAGTAACCAAGTGCCCTACCCCGCCTTCAAGTGGTGCGGGCCGGGCTTTCTATCCAAGAGGCAAATTAATATTTGCTGCACGGATGGAAAGGCGGAAGGGGAGGGCTAATTCACCAACCCGTCTAGCCAGCGTGGTGAAATGATGGCTAATTCCTCCAATATGCTAATACACCAAAAACCATGGCCCCTAGTCTCCAGGTGCTGGAGTGCTCCTGATCAAGGCAGCGGTCAGTGTGGCATGAAAGCAGGGGGTGCTAAGAATCACTGGAATGGCCCAGGCTGCCGTTTGTTATTGACCTTGGCTACGTTTAATGGACGATCCCTTGCTTCTGAAGCAAAACTTCAGGAATTGGAAGAGGAACTAGACAAGATCAAATGGGACATTGTAGGACTCAGTGAAATTAGAAGAAAAGGTGAAGAGTTGGTGGAACTGAAAAGCGGACATTTGTTTTACTATAGAGGAACGGAAACTGGAAGAACAAGTGGTGTTGGCTTCTTAATCAACAAAAGAATTAAAGACTACCTTTGTTATGCCTTTAAATAAAAGTTAAAGCCCTTAAACCAAATTAAATTAATTAAGATCCAATAGTATTAAATATTTCGTTTTTCCAATGTATTTAAATATATAATAGCAGCTAGCTTGAAAGTCTTGTACACGCGCTCAATATGTAATAACCAAAGCATTGAACTTATGGCGTACATGGTCCATATGGATCTATAAAAGATTTCATTGGCTCCCGTAACATCTCTTCCCATTGGTTAAAATTCCAATAGTCCCATTGGATAAAGTTTCGGATGTATCAAAACTATAAATAAGAAATATACAACAAACTCAAGGAGAATGCCTTTGAATCTGGTCTGGAACCGACTGTAAGCGCGGCCGGGCATAGCTCGAAATGACCTCTTACGTTATTAAATGAAATATCTGTATAACCTTTTAATTCGTGTGAATAAAGAATTGGTGTTTAAAAGGTGCGTATTCCTCTCAACTTAACAATGGATAAAATGAATCTCATCGCCATGAAGTTAATTATGATGGTGGACAGCCCACAAAAATGTAAGTACTTTACATTTATATTCCGCTCAAGGAACTGTTTAAGTGGGAATGAAAGAACCCACCTATCTTTAAAGGGAAGATAGGACTACCTTCTTGAAGTTGAAAGCACGTCAGATCGAGCAGCGAGGCTCGTTGTTCAACTAACCCAGCGATACCAACTTCAGATAGTACAGGTATATGCACCAACATCAAGCCATACCGACGAGGAGGTTGAGGAATTCTATGAAGAAATCAAACAGCTACATACCAAGGGGAAACAACACATCAAGCTCATCATGGGAGATTTCAATGCAAGAATTGGACAACAGGAACAAGGAGAGACATCGGTTGGTAAATACGGATACGGGGAAAGGAATGAACGTGGCGATCAACTCATAGAATTTGCCGAAGCTGAAAATCTTAGCATCATGAATTCATTTTTTAAGAAGAAACTACAAAGAAAATGGACATGGAAACACCCCAATGGAGGAACCAGCGAAATTGACTATATCCTGGCAAACAAGAAATCAATTATTGAAGATTGCAGTGTACTGAACAGATTTAATACTGGAAGTGATCATCGAATGGTGAGATGTAAAGTGCACTTAAATACTAAATTAGAACGACAGAAGCTCATTAGGAAACAAGTAAGTAAGAGGGTGGATCTAATGAAACTGAAAGTAAATACCGAGGCATTCAAGTTGGAATTAAAAAATCGCTTTTCTGCACTGGAAGGACTTATTGATGAAAGTGATATCTCAGAAGCAAATGAAAACATTGTTAAGACAATAGTTGAAACTGCTGGGGAAATTGGTGGTGTAACCTGTAAAAAGCAGAATAGCAAATTATCTGAGAAGACGAAACAACTCATGAAAAGGCGAAGACTTATGAAGGTGGACAATCAAAATACCAGTCGCAAGATCGAGTATGTAGAACTTTGCAAAACTTTGCGCAAAAACATGAAAGAAGATATAAGAAAATTCAATTGTGAGTTAGTAAGGAAGGCCATTGAAAGCAACAAGAGCCTTAGGGTTGTTAAAGGGAGTTTGTCTATTGGGAAGAAACACATCATTGCATTAAAAGGAGAGGATGGCACTGTAACAAGAAATAGGGAAGAAATACTTAGAAGAGTTGAAGAATTCTACAGAAAGCTGTATGAGGGAAACAGTGGATTAAACGAAGACTCTGAGATAGTCGAAGGAACAGCTCCTAAAATCTTAAAAGAAGAAGTAGCATTTGCAATAAAAAGTATGAAGAAAGGAAGATCCCCTGGCGATGATGGCATTACATTAGATATCTTAAAAGAAGCTGGAGAACATGTAGAAGACATACTCGCAAAATTCTTTACCAAATGCCTCAACAGTGGTAACATACCAAACCAATGGGATTCTGCAACAGTAATTCTTTTGCATAAAAAAGGTGATAAAGAGGATTTGAAAAATTACCGACCAATTAGCTTGTTACCTGCTATTTATAAAATCTTCACAAAAGTGCTAACACATCGCCTGCAGAAAAAATTAGATGCAGCTCAACCAAGAGAACAAGCTGGATTTCGAAGTGGATTCAGTACAGTGGACCATATTCAAGTATTAAGAGAATTAATTGAAAGAACACATGAATATGAACTTCCATTGTGTGTGGCATTTATTGACTATGAGAAGGCCTTTGACTCTATTAAAACATCAGCAGTCATCAACTCTTTAAGATCAACAGACATCGAGGATGTGTACATTGACATGGTGAAACGTGTGTATAAAAATGCAAGTGCAAAATTTCGGTTACATAAAGATACCGAAGCTATCAAAATTGGTAAAGGTGTGAGGCAGGGAGATACCATTTCTCCAAAACTTTTTACTTCAGCTTTACAGATGATTTTTCAGCAGATAAATTGGAATGACAAGGGAATAAAAATAAATGGTGAATATTTAAATCATTTGCGGTTTGCTGATGACATTGTTATTTTTTCAACGAACCCATCAGAACTCCAAGACATGGTACAGGAGCTCTCAACTAGAAGTAAAGAAGTTGGACTCAAGATGAACCTACAAAAAACTAAGATCATGTTCAATAATTTCGTAGAGGAAACAAAAATACAAGTTGACAACATTGAGCTAGAAATTGCTGATTCATATATTTACCTTGGCCAGCTGATTTCAATGGATGGCAACATTATGAAAGAACTCAACAGACGTATTAAACTTGGCTGGAGTGCATTTGGAAGAAACAGTTTTATCCTGAAGGGGAAATTGCCTTTGTGTCTAAAAAGAAAGGTCTTCAACCAGTGTGTATTGCCAGTCCTCTCTTATGGATCAGAGACATGGAGTCTAACAGTTGGAGCAATACGAAAGTTACAGACAACGCAAAGGAGCATGGAGAGGTGCATGCTTGGAATAACTAGGAGAGATCGAAAAAGAAACACTTGGGTGAGAGAGCAAACTAGAGTAGAGGACATCATTGTTAAAGTAAAAGGGCTGAAATGGCGATGGGCTGGGCATATTGCAAGAAGAACTGATCAACGATGGACAACAGAAATTCTGAACTGGATTCCAAGAGACCACCGAAGACCTAGAAAACGTCCTCAAACTAGATGGGTGGATGAAATAAGAAAACAGGTTGGGGTGACGTGGAAGCGAATTGCTCAGGATAGACTTGTGTGGAAAGCATTTGGAGAGACCTTCATCCAGCAGTGGATAGATAATGGTTGAATATGATGATGATGATATATATATATTCAAGGTTAATTTAATTATTTTTCCATCAAAACCTTTTCTTGTTAGAATGAGTATATTCTATATGTTATATTTATTTGAATATACTATGTATTATAGATAAATTAATATGAATTCCGTTATAACAAAGTAACTCATTGGTCCAGTGGCGTTCATTCTAACAGGTATCTACTGTAATATGAAAATTCGGTAAATCCATTGAGAAGATCCCTAAAAATAAAAATTAAAACTGCATCAAAAGTAATTATTTTAAAAACGCGTAATATTTAGTCGTGGGGGATGCCAAACGTCGGCTTTGCACTGGTTGTCATATAACTTAAACTCCTCTTTGATTCATGCAACGATGAAAATTTACATGTGGGTTGTCTGCCTGAATTCTTGTTTCCCTTTCATGCTTTGGATCACTATCCTCACCTTTTCACTGTTGAGAAAATGCCAAGAAGTCTGCGGTCGTCTAAGAATAACCATTTGGATGGCCACGTCGTCTTAAAGCTTCCCAGCCTCCTCTGTTGCCAAAGTAAATATAGTTTCCGCTCCTAGTACCGCATTCAAGGCTCATTTTTAACTTGGTGCATTATACGCTGGCTAAGAAGTAGCCGCATTTTGTTAAAACTAATTTATCAGTAATCTGGTGATCAAAGAATATTTCGTGACAAAGATTTTGAAATTGATGGATTTAGTGAATTTCAACCTAAACATTTTCCCCCTATTTGGATTTATGGATACTTCTTAGTCAGCCTTCAACTATTTGGAATTGTCTAAATAGTTAAGGTAAGTGAAATTACTATAATCATCTTCTACAGTTTTATTCCTAATTAAACGATCAGATAAAAAGAATTACTTCAGATATAGTTTCTTTCCCTTTGAGACAGATGGCTGAAACCACCTTTGAATGCAATACGTTTAAAAATAAAAAGGTTGTGATGGATATTATACAAAAATCGGTATCGTAAATGTTGATTTTTTATGAAAAACATTGATTTATATAAGCTAAATACATGTAAATGTCATGAAAAGTCTCAATTTAGTGCTTTACTTTGTTACTCAATGTGCAGAGGAATTCTTAAAATGAAAATATAAACACATAATACGTCCATTTTAAAACATATCTCTTCTTTCTCCTCCAATTCCCGTGACAATGTTTTTCAAAGTGCGGTTTGCGGACAACTGATGGTTCGCGGTCATAGGCGTAACCTAGCGGGGACAAGGAGGTCACCTGCCCCCCCCAAATATACACCCTATATTTAATTCTCAAGTTATGCCTATGTCCGCGGTGGTTTGTCAAGTGAATCGCAGGATTTTCTGGAAATTTGGGTAAAAAATGAAATAATATATTATTGTTGTGGCTCAAAAGAGTGCCCATTTACGACATATAGCTTGTTCCATAGTTTTGGTCTTTTTATACTTCATGCTATTCTTCTTTATTTCAGTTCTTATTTTTGGCAGCTTAAAATTTTTTCTTTTTCAATCTTTCTTGGTCAATTTTTTGTACATTTATTATCCCTGCATATTACTTCTTCGTTATCCTTTCCTACATTTTAATTAATATGCAATAATCATGGATTACATCAATGGGTAATATATTGTTATTTTTCGCAATTATAATTTCCAATTATTATGATTTTTCTTATTTAAAACTCTAATAAATCATTTTGTGCAACATTTTTATTATTAGTAGAATAGTTTCTTCCATAGTACCCCATGCACTCTTGCAGTAAACTACGTGATCGCATATAAAAGAATAATAAAGTTCTATTATGTTTTTCTTCGGTAATAAAAAACGCGATATTTCTATTGATTGGAATTCCTAGTTTTGTTTTATATTTGATGTATAGATTATGTTATATTTTGATATATTATAAAGTTCTATTTATTGTTAGGAATTACTGTGTTTCTTTTGTACTGTTTAAACCCATTTACCATTTTCCTATTTACCTACACTTTATGTTCATTTTAGATAATTAATATGTTGAGGCATGACTAGACATTGGAAAACCGTGAGCTGCCATGGGCGCCGCCTCTAGAGAGACTCAAAAGGCGCTAAATTCACAAATATTTTCGAAAAGACGAATTTGAAGTAACAGTCAGGGGTGTTAATTAAGAATTTTCAAAGGTGCCAAAATTTTAGTTACGCCTCTAGTTATGTTTGGTAAAATGAGGTGTCAAAATATGTCAACCTGCAGTTAGTAAAACATGTGAGCCTACAGGCGGCAAAATATATCAGCCTATAGATAGAAAAATTGTGAATCCGCCTTCACTTATAGGCATAATAAAATTTTTAATTTATCTTCTTACCATAGAGTAGATAAAGACTTAAATCTCTGTTAAAATAGCATAATTTACATAAAAGTGACAGTGAAAATCTGGGTTGAATGCACTTTTTAACAAAGAGCACTTTTTATTGTCAATTTTATACAAAACAAAAAATTTAAAATAAAATTCTACAATAATTTATTTTGAGAAAAAATATTATTCGCCTTCCTGTCACTAACCTGGCGACGTGCTTTACCATTTTTGAGTTTTCTCATTGCTTTGCCAATTTCGCTTTTGTTAGGTGGTGGTGTATCTATTTGTATGTGATAAGGGAAGTCTACCTCCTCTTTCTTTTTCAATGTTTATACAAAATCCTTTCTATCGTACCAGTTTTTTTACGTACGTCATCGGCAACATTTCCTACTGTTATTATTTTGAAAAGGTTTCTTGGAATTTAAGTTTTATTTGAAAACTTTCTTATCATGTCAAGTAGTTCCTTTAAGTTTTCATGTCAAAAGTCGTTGTCAATGTTTGTTCCTTTTTATCTTTTGTTCATGATTCTGTAATAAGTGTAAGTTTTTAAATTCGGTTTGTTATTCGCCAGATCTACCCGATTCTGATGGTGGGTTTTTTCCATCTATGATATCAAACTACCTTTACCGCTAGCATTTTTAGAGGTACCAAGCATTCGCTGCATCAGACCAAATCCTATAGACTGTGGAAACTTTTTGATTTTGTCAAGGTGTCTCCGTAGACCGTAGGTATGGTCTCCGCCGATGTCTCTGATTGTCCACGAAAAATATTTATTCATCGTATTATATATATAGTCGAATTCCTTTAATACGAGAAGATAAGAACATGTAAAATTCCTCGCATATTAGACGTTACTCGTAAAACCCGTGAAAGGAATAAAAATTTCAAAATACACACAACTTTCAAGCTAACAACCAACGACTTTTAAATCAGCACAACAAAGCTTTGTCACTGTCTTCAATTTTTCATTTTTCACAAGGTTTTTTTTTTCTTTTTTTCAAAAGCAGATAGAATGTCTTCTCTATTTTTCCAAATTATCGATACCGTAAATGAGAACAGTCCATATTTTTTGCATACTGCAGAATATTTCTCTCCACGCTACAACTCATTAACGATGACTACATTGTTTCATTAACAGATAAGGTTTTTCTTTTTATACTTGACATTATTAGCTTGAAAAAGATAAAAAGTTTATTTATAGATTTTCCGAAAGATTTTTTCTTTTTTTTTTCACTCGGATATTAAAGAACTGGAGTCAAAGCGCAGTGTCAAAACCAAAGTTCCTAAGGAACTGATTCAACTGATTTTGCCTTGCTTCATTGACGGCTGCACGCGCGTGTTGTACCCGCTACAATGGGTTCGCTTCGTGGGGTGAAGAGAGTTATGGCTCTGCCTGCGGGCGGACGTTATTATCCGGCAATGTGGCAATAACAATTACTAGTTTGACATTTTTTTCCCCATTTTCATTGGAAAAAACGAAAAAACCGCATTAGAGTGAACAGATATTTTTCTCGTATTTGTCGAGATTCTGCTTTTGTGTTCGTAAAAAGCGTGAAATTCTTAATGTAGTTAAATAGTGAACCAAACTTAACGTGCAGATTGCTCGTATTGGCCGTGCTCGTATTAAGTGAGTTCGGCTGTATTTACTTATTGTACACATTGCTATCATTGTCCAATTCTAGACTGATTGCAACTTACATTCCAGTCAGGCCCAGATTTAAGGAGCGAAGCACTATAGGCACAGTGTTTGTTTGACACCTCTGCACCTCAATTTATATCTGCCCTCTCCTCAATGCTAGATAGAATGCAGAAAATGAGGAGGGAGAGTTACTAGGCATTTTTTGCTAAAAAGCAATCGACTTATTAGCGACGCACTGCATTAATCAAATAGAAGCGAAAGTTACACAAAATTTATTGGTGAGGTAAATCTTTAATAAAAAATTAACTGTACCAATAAATTTTATGTAACTTTCGCTTCCAGAAAAGAAGAAAAAGAGTAAAATACTGGTTATCTGCCCCCTCCCCTCTTTAAATGCAATGTAAAATAGCGAAGTATTTGGAGAGTGATGAATGTATGATAACTTTATGTGCATTATTATAAGATAAAATAACGATATTTTTATGAATACGTTTATTTTTTTGACGATGAATTTCCTCTCCGTTGCTTGAGGGAGTGGGGGTGGAGGGGGCTGTTTCAAGGAGTTTTGCAGAATTTCAAGTCAAGAAAAAAAAAAATAATAAAAGCGCTCTCCTGCGGAGGACATATCGTCCGAATACTATGGTAAATAAATTGTAATTTAAAAAAAAAGGAAAAAGAAAAAAGGGCGCTGTAATATTTGAAGTTTTCGTTCACTAAATCTCCCTCCCCCTAGAGATTTGGCACTCTAAGCATTATTTCAACGTGTTCATTTATAAATTGAATTTTTAGTAGCGGATGTCATGATTTTAGAAAAAAAGGAACGCTTTCTTCCTTTTTTTTGTAAAAAGGGGGAATCTATTTTTAGACTCGACCTACGCAAACTAAGCAAAAAGTTTACTAGACTGTTGCTCTTGTAACAGATTTTTTCTAGCAATAAAATATTTTCTTCCTGTATATCTTGAATGTAACCAAATGTTTATTTTCTCTCGTCATAACAGAACTCTCTATAACTGGATTCGACCATATATAAATTATCACGTGAACTGAATAAAAGTTCGTAAACAATATGAAAAATCACTGTGAAAGATGCGTAGTTACTCACGTTTCTCATACTCCATGTTAACATTATATAACTTTGTATAAACCAATTTACTTTGTCTTCCTTCTGCTTTGATTTGAATAATTTGCGCGTTTCATACTAATGGTAGTCTTCTACTTGGAATTACTAAAACTATATAATACATCTTTTTAACTCACAATATTGAGTTTTCTTAGACACGTCATGGGTTTAATTTGTTTAAAGAGTAGGTTCTCTTACTAGTAAGTTTACTTTATACTCAGGTTTATCAATTGACATGAGATTGTCCTGTAAGCAACTAAATCCTATACTTACCGTACTGTTATTCCAGAGGCTTTGTGTAGTTACCACATCGTAACTTATTTTGCATTAGTTACACTCTTGTGTGATGTCATTGGCGCAGACAGCGAGTGTAGATGGGGAATATTTCACTTGGATTAAATATGTGCATGAACTTTAATATTTGTTTGTGAGCATGTTGTCCAATTCGACAACAATTGCTAATAAGTTGTCATCGGTATATAACTAAGGGCAGTAGTGAACTACTCTCCATCTTCTGGTTCCACACGAGAGCCAAAGAAATTGATCTTGATGTCTAACTTCCAAAGTTTGTTCCGTGACGATTCGGCTGCTTATGAATCCATCTTTGGCTCCTGCACCACATATTGCCAATGATCCTTCCGTCACCTGTTTCACTTGCCTCTTTGTTACTTACAAATGGCAAGGGAGTAATGGCATTTTTGACAAAGTAATTCATAAAACAAGCAAGTGAAAGAAAATTGCCTAAGGTCGATATTTAAATTTAGCGGGTTTCAATTAACATTAACTCGCAACTCTCTAATCCGCAAGTCTTTAATCCGCAATTCTCTAATCAGCAAGTATGTAATCTGAAACTCACTAATACGTAACTATCCAATCCGAAACACGACAATCCGAAACTCGCTAATTCTCAACTCACTAATACACAACTCTCTAATTCACAACCCTCCAATTCCAAACTCTCTGATCCGCAACTCTCTAATCCGCAACTCTCTAATTCACAACTCTCTAATCCGCAACTCTCTAATTCTCAACTCTCTAATTCGCAACTCTCTAATTCGCAACTCTCTAATTCTCAAGTAACTCGGTAGGTTTTCAACGTTAACAATAGCCATCATTATTGCATTTACGGAAGACCTTTGCCTTGTCCTTTTTATTGCGTATAGACAGGCAGACAGAAAAACCAAAAGCAATAGTGGGTTCAATATCTATTGAAACTTGTAAAAGCATAAAACCCTTAAAAAACCAGTATAAATATTCACTTAAGATGTGGAATATATATATGGCCTGCAAAAGGGTTGCTGGTATCTAACTGGAAGGAGACCCACACGCTGAACGTATGTGTGGAACCGGCCAGGCCAGTAACCTAGTGTCCTACCCCGCCTTCAAGTGGTGCAGGCTGAGCTTTCTATTTATGAGGCAAATTAATATTTGCTGCACGGATAGAAAGGCGGAAGGGGAGGGCTAATTCACCAACCCGTCTAGCCAGCGTGGTGAAATTATGGCTAATTCCTCCATTATGTTGACACACCAGAAACCATGGCCCCTAGTCTCCAGGTGCTGGAGTGCTCCTGATCAAGGCAGCGGTCAGTGTGGCATGAAAGCAGGGGGTGCTAAGAATCACTGGAATGGCCCAGGCTGCCGTTTGTTATTGACCTTGGCTACGTATAATGGACGATCCCTTGCTTCTGAAGCAAAACTTCAGGAATTGGAAGAGGAACTTGAAAAGATCAAATGGGACATTGTAGGACTCAGTGAAGTTAGAAGAAAAGGTGAAGAGTTGGTGGAACTTAAAAGCGGACATTTGTTTTATTATAGAGGAACGGAAACTGGAAGAACAAGTGGTGTTGGCTTCTTAATCAACAAAAGAATTAAAGACTGTCTTCTGGAAGTTGAAAGTACATCAGATCGAGCAGCGAGGCTTGTTGTTCAACTAACCCAGCGATACCAACTTCAAATAGTACAGGTATATGCACCAACATCAAGCCATACCGACGAAGAGGTTGAAGAATTTTATGAAGAAATCAAAGAGTTACACACCAAAGGGAAACAACATATCAAGCTCATCATGGGGGATTTCAATGCAAGAATTGGACAACAGGAACAAGGAGAGACATCGGTTGGTAAATACGGATATGGGGAAAGGAATGAACGTGGCGATCAACTCATCGAATTTGCAGAAGCTGAAAACCTTAGCATCATGAATTCATTTTTTAAGAAGAAACCGCAAAGAAAATGGACATGGAAACACCCAAATGGGGGAACTAGTGAAATTGACTATATCCTGGCAAACAAGAAATCAATTATTGAAGATTGCAGTGTACTGAACAGATTTAATACTGGAAGTGATCATCGAATGGTGAGATGTAAAATGCACTTAAATACTAAACTAGAAAGGCAGAAGCTCATTAGGAAACAAGTATGTAAGAGGGTGGATTTAAAGAAATTAAAAGAAAATACCGAGGCATTCAAGTTGGAATTAAAAAATCGCTTTTCTGCACTGGAAGGACTTATTGAAGAAATTGATATCTCAGAAGCAAATGAAAACATTGTTAAGACAATAGTTGAAACTGCTGGGGAAATTGGTGGTGTAACCTGTAAAAAGCACAATAGCAAATTATCTGAGAAGACGAAACAGCTCATGAAAAGGCGAAGAGATATGAAGGTGGACAATCGAAATACCAGTTCCAGGATTGAGTACATAGAACTTTGTAAAACTCTGCGCAAAAGCATGAAAGAAGACATAAGAAAATTCAACTGTGAGCTAGTAAGGAAAGCCATTGAAAATAACAAGAGCCTTAGGGTTGTTAAAGGAAGTTTATCTGTTGGGAAGAAACACATCATTGCATTAAAAGGAGAGGATGGCACCGTAACAAGAAATAGGGAAGAAATACTTAGAAGAGTTGAAGAATTCTACAAAAATCTATACGAAAGTAACAGTGAATTAAACGAAGACATTGAAATAGTCGAAGGAACAGCTCCTAAAATCTTAAAAGAAGAAGTTTCATTTGCAATAAAAAATATGAAGAAAGGAAGAGCCCCTGGTGATGATGGTATTACATTAGATATCCTAAAAGAAGCTGGAGAATATGTAGAAGACATACTTGCAAAATTCTTTACCAAATGTCTTAACAGCGGTAACATACCAAACCAATGGGATTCTGCAACAGTAATTCTTTTGCATAAAAAAGGTGATAAAGAGGATTTGAAAAATTACCGACCAATTAGCTTGTTACCTGCTATTTATAAAATCTTCACAAAAGTGCTAACACATCGCCTGCAGAAAAAATTAGATGCAGCTCAACCAAGAGAACAAGCTGGATTTCGAAGTGGATTCAGTACAGTGGACCATATTCAAGTATTAAGAGAATTAATTGAAAGAACACATGAATATGAACTTCCATTGTGTGTTGCATTTATTGACTATGAGAAGGCCTTTGACTCTATAAAAACATCAGCAGTCATCAACTCTTTAAGATCAACAG
>QLNU02014176.1:105898-125687 GCA_006491805.2 Dysdera silvatica
AAAACCAGGAAAAAGGAAGTATGATATGAAATATTTGTGGTTAAGATATTGTGGATATAATATTGTGTTTAATGTGTTTATGTAGTGTGTATAATGTAAACATAGTTACAGCATGTGAGTATACAAATTTGCTGTACATAACTTCAAGACGAAGCAAAGATCAATATGGCCGAGATGTGGGAAAAACCACATACAAAAAAAAACGAAAAACCAACACGGAAGTATAGAGGGCGCCTGACATATTCTCCACACGCAAAAGTTTTGTCGCCAGTTTCCGCCATATTGACAAGCCCGGCAATATAGCGAAACTTATACGTTCCATGTAAACACTGCGAACTAGCACTGTGATTCTGCTTTAATCTGATAGGACCTTGATTTCTCAGATTTTTTTTTTTTTTTTTAAGTTTTGGATATTCCAATTTAGGAAATGGTTAACTGGGCAGCGCATTAGCGCCCATATGGGAGAAGAGGGGGCTCGAGCCCCTCCTAGCCGTTTCAAAATTTGATTTGCCCGAACCTGCTATGCATTTACTTTCAAAAGTTTTACAGTCACATTTTAAAATAAGGTACTTTTTAGCTCATTACTAATTGTCAAGCAATATCAATTATTTTTGTAGCGTTTTGGTATTTTGTAGATTTACTAAAATTCTCGACAGCTTTGAGGAGGAGGTAAAAAATTTTCACAGCCCCCCTAGAAGTACTCGTTTGGGCGCCCACGGTGCAGCGGCGTATGGATTCACGAATATATCGTCCCCCCTCTGTCATCCGGGAAACATGGTAGAAATTAGCGGCATATTCTGAGGCTCGCCCTCCCTCTATTCTTCTATGTTCGCTGGGAAAAACAGACATCGCTGTTAATTTTTTTTTTTTTTTTTTACATTACTATTTTGCTGTGATATTGCTTGAGTGCGTTCTTTTTAATAACTGAAACCTGGATACCATTTTTTTGTTAATACTAATGTAAAATTTAACTAAGTTGGATTCCGTTCGTCACTGAAAAGGGCGAACAGCCGAAAGCGGCTCTGTTGTACAACAGAACGTGTAAATAGAAGAAAATATAGAAGTGTTTTGCTTTGGAGTGGCGGTTTATTATTGAGTTTCTGCAAGAGTGTTGACTAAATTGAGTGGTAATTAAAGCCGGAAAGGTAGAACCCACGTATAAATTCAACAGAATGCAGCTTTAGAATCTCATTATTTGGAAAAATCATTACCAAAGCAGTTTTTTAGTATGGTGATATGCAACATTGGCGCACCCAGATTATTCCTAAGAGGGGGCAGTGGTGCAAAAAACTTCTGGTGGAAAAAATGGCCAGGGGCATAACAATTACGATTTTTTTTGTGTACTTTTATCATTATTGAATTACTAATAATTCTACAATGCAAGATACTTAAATAATTAGAAATAGTAGGATTCTGCTTATATAATTAATCACAATTAATCACAACGAATATCCAGGAACATAAGTATCGTTGTGAAAAATCAAGGTTGCACTCGTTACTACGTCAAACATGCGTCTTTCTCAACCTGTGAATAAACGAATGCATCCAGTTTTTCAGAACGTGTGTCTACAACTCCGGAATTAATTTTGAAATATAAATAATAAACGGAGATAAATCACCAAACGTAAGAAAACTGGTAAGTGAAATAATACTTATACAGGCCTGCACAAAAGTTTAGACACAACACAAATTTGAGTATAACAAAATACTATTAAAACTGAAGAAGTAGGAACTTTAATATTACGAAGTATGAACACATGTAATATGCAAATTAAAAATTTGAGAACAGAAATCACATCAGTAGCGAACTTGCTGCAATATATAACTTAAAATAAGTAAAATATGTGGCACAAAAGTTTAGGCACAAACATAAATTTTAGCACTTGCATAAGGAAATGAACAATTTTAATAATCAATGTAGCCACCATTACTTCGTATTAGATTAAATACGCGGTCGTTCATTGAAAGCACAAGATTTTGAAAGGTTTCTGGTTCAAAATTAAACCACGCTTCTTCTATAGCCTTTTTAAGTTCTAAAACGGACGGATATTGCTTTCCATTGGCATACACAACATTCGTTAGTATGCCCCATACATTTTCGATGGGATTACAGTCAGGACTAAGAGCAGGCCAATCGAGAACTGTAATATTTTTAGCGCTCATCCATTCTTTTGTTGACCTGGATGTGTGGATGGACGCATTATCTTGTTGGAAAACCCAGTTTCGTCCACATAAAAGTTCGCCAAAAGGTAATAGGTGACTTTCAAGAGTTGCCTGGTATGCCTTGGAATCTTGTTTTCCATTCAAAAACGCCAAAGAAGTCTGTCCATTGAAGCTAAAGGCTCCCCAAACCATGACTGAACCTCCTCCTTGACGTCTGCTGAACCGACTTAAGGGGCGTTTTCGAAGATCGTGCCAGTAGTGCGAAAGGCCATCGGGACCATCTAAGTTCCACTTTTTTTCATCACTAAATAACACCTGCAGCCATTCGTCACTGTATGATATGTGCTGCCTTGCCCATTGTAGTCGTGCTTGTTTATGATGTAATTGCAAGCAGGGCTTGCGGCGCATTTTTGCATATCTCAAATGCCTGCATTCTACAATCCTTCTACGTATGGTTTCTCTTGACACTCGCATTGCTAACGTGTTTTTTATTTGATTTGCAGACAGGCTTTCATTTGAAGCCAATCTTCGTATTTGTCTATCATCCCGAATGCTGGTCACTCGAGGCCTCCCAGATCGTGATTTTGGTTGATACTGATCACCCCGGGATAACACTCGATAAATGCCTCGCTTTGAACGGTTCAATGCAACAGAAATTTGAGTAACAGATTTACCTTTAGTTTTCAGCCTCCAAATCTTCAAAATCTCGTCATTCGTAAATTGCTTTGACTTCGGCATCGTTCTAAGCATTCTAAATTATTTCAGGCCTTATATAACAACTCTGGGAAACGCCCCTTCGATCACTTGGGAACTTCGCGCCGTTAATTTGCATAAATCTGACATATGTGCCTAAACATTTGTGGCATGCAGATTCCAATATTACGGTGTTGGGATATTTTGTTTCAGTACTTTTGGTAATCTTTTAAGTTGCACAATTTATTATTGGTTCTAGGATTATTTAGATACAATATCGGCGAAGTTCAATGCAAATTCTCGCTTTTATTTATAATTTGCCTCTGTGTCTAAACTTTTGTGCAGGCCTGTACCACTAAAAAAACATCATTATACGGATTTGTTTACCTGATAATCAATCGACCTTGCGCCACATAGAAATTTGATAAACTGATCGAACGTTTTTTAATTTTTGAACTTCATTTACGAAGGTGTATTATCTGACATTGTATCTATACTCTTATTGTGAATTAGATAAGAGGAGGTACAGCTCAATTTTAAATTTCTGCTTGGAATTTTAAATACGCATTATTTTTGTCAGAATTTATTGTTCTGGATTTTTATTCTTATCAATTGGTTTTAATCGAGCGTGATTAAATCGTAGTAGTTGATTATCGTATTCACGATTTATATGGTGTCTATTTTGGATAATTAGCATCTTGGATATTTTTAACAATTTTCCATTTTAATAGAGTTTTAATCGATAAAATTTTAAATATTCTTGTAATTTTTTCTAACATAGCTACATGGTGTTGCTCGATAATTGATTTGTATATAACTGAATAACGACTCAACTGAATTATTGTATTTACTATATGTATTGAATGAATAACAGGGAATTTTAACTTAGTCAATCAGAAAAAACATTCTATCTGGAAGGATGGATTCTAATCAAACAGACAACAACTTGATGCTCCAAATCTATAAGGAAATTAGAGAAATCAAATCACAAATCGAAAATAACAAAAAAGACACAGATAATAAAATAGATTCACTACTATCAAAAATTGAACAATCAAATGTAGCCCTAAATCAAATTAAAGAAGAGCAAGAGAAACGTAAATTAATAAACGAAAATGTCATTCTAACAAATAATCAATTAGAAACAAAAATATTGGAAATATCAACAGAAGTTAGCGATCATATAAACAATAGTAACAATGATAACAACAACATTGATAAGGAAATACAACTTTTTGAAATCCAACGTAACATCGAACAAAGAATTGATAAATCAGAAATATATGGAATGAGAAGGGACCTAATAATTGACGGACTACCATCAAAGCAAAACGAAATCACATTGATGAAACCTTAAAGATTAGCAAAGAACTAAACATAGATTTATCAGAAAAAGATAGATACATCACATAGATTACAGGTCAATAAACAACGAAAAAGTATATTACTAATTTGGTTTATAAAAATAGGAAAAAGGGACGAATTCTGGAATCAAAGAAAAAATATCAAATTCAAAACAGGCATGTGTTCAATGCAACTTAATGAAAATATACATATAAATGAACATTTAACTGAAAAAAATGCAAAAATCTTTAGAGAGGCAAGATTATTTCAAAAAAATAATAACTGAAAATTCGTATGGACATCAAAAGGACGTATAAAAATGAGAAAAAATGAAAATTCTGAAACTTGTGAAATAAAAAATATTGATGAACTCACCGACTTGTGGTATAAAATAACACAAATGACAAAAAGGAAATACTGAATAATGAGAAACTGATTAGCAATTGAATTCATAAGAAAAATAAAAAGGGAAAAAGAAATATAATTAGAAAAAAAACTAATTCACGAAAAACATAAACTATCATCTAATGATAATAAAACAAATCCTATCTCAGTAAAATACATGTGACGCAAATAGTCTGAACAACAAAATTAAACAGGTTGAAGAAATAATACAACATTATTATACTATGGAAATAATCTCTATTGTCGGAACTTGAAAAACAAATGAAATAGTAATAAATTTTAATAATTATTTACTGAGATTTTATTAAAAAGAAGGTGGTATATCGGTCTATGTGAAAGATGAATTAGATGTAGATTTGATAAGTAATGAAACAGAACTAACTGAAAACCTTAAAATACTGACAATTATCATAAATGGACTAAAAATCCTAACATTATATAGGCCACCAAATTCAAATAAAATTTTTTTTTTCCGAAAAACTAGAAAAACTACTAGGAAATGATACTCAAGGAAAACAAATTTTTATAATTAGAGATTTCAACATAGACATTACAAAAAAAAATAACGATTTATCAAAATTACTAAACTTAATGGAATCACACGGACTGATAAATAAAATAAGAGAACCTACTAGAATAACACTAACAAGCTCAAGTACAATAGATCTAGTTTTTACTAACACAAATAACTGTTCTACATCAATTTTAAATGAAATAATAAGTGACCATAGAACGATTTTAATAAACATGAAAACTATAATTCAACATACAAAAAAATTAAAAAAGATTAGAAATTTTAATCAAAAAATATTAAAAAATTTCAAGGGGCATTATTATAAATAGACTAGCAAACTTTTGATGTACCGTCTATTAATTCTCGAACATCTATTTATGAAAAATTTGCATTAAGAATAAAGGAATTATATAACAAAAGCTTTCCTAAAAAAACTAAAGTACTAAATAATAAAAATAATCCTGAATGGTTTAATTCAATTTTAAAGAAAAAAATAATAACGAAAAAAAATTCATACAAAAAATTTATGAATGAAAGAACAATAAAAGAGATGGGATGATTTTACTAAACACAGAAACAAACTAAACAAGGAAATAAAATATAAAAAATAACTACTATCTTGAACAATTATCAACAAAAAATACCACGCAAAAATGGAGAATAATTCACAAATTATTGGGTAAAACAAATAACAAAAATGAAAATAAAATAAAACTAATAATAAACAATACCAGAACATATAATACGAACTTAATAGCAGATGAATTTAACAATTATTGCACAACCATTGATAAGGAATTAAATATAAGTCAATCAGTAACTGATAACTATAAAAAGTATTTAAGCACAAATATTATAGAAATCTTTTACTTAGAAAACACAACTGAACACGAAAGAGAGAAAGAACTAAATAAAATAAATATAAGAAAAGGACCAGGATTTGACGATTTATCTCCAAAAGTAATTTAACTATGTAAAAATGAATTAAAAAAACCATTACCGATAACAATATATGATATATTTAACACGGGAATCTGTCCTGATGAATTGAAAACAGCAGTAATTAGACCAATTTTTAAAAAGGGTAATAACTACTTAAAAGAAAACTACAGACCAATAGCAATCATGTCAGTATTTTCTAAATTAACTGAAAAGGTAATATATAATAGACTAATAGATTTTTTTAATAAATATAAACTATCCATAAAAAAACGGTTTCCAAAAAAAATGAACTGAAGAAATCCTATTAAGAGCAATTAATAATATTCAAAAAAATATGGAAGAAAAAAAAATTACTTATGGATTTTTTTTCGATCTGAGCAAAGCATTTGACTTAATGAACAGAAATATCTTAAGAACAAAATTATTTAATTACGGTATAAGGGGCCCAATGTATAAATTGATTGACAGCTACTTAACAAATAGACAACAAATAGTTAAAATTGAAAGTATTCAATCAAAATCATTAATAAACAACTTAAGTGTTCCTCAGGAAACAATCCTCGGACCGTTATTTTTTTTAATCGCAATAAATTACTTAATAAATCTTGATGGGGGACTCCTGTTATTTGCTGACGATATCATCTAGTTAACAAATGGAAATAACATAGATCAAAGAATTAATAACACAAATACAAAGTTAACATCCTGTGAACAATGGTTTAATGACAACAACTTAATAATAAATACAAATAAAACAAAATATATAATCTTCCATACTAAAAATAAAAAATTTACTAATCAACCTAACAAAATAAAATTCAACGATAATATCCTAGAGAGAGTTAACTCAATTAAATTCCTTGGATTAACAATCAAAAATCAATTAAACTGCAACCTAAAAATGTTTGATATTGAGAAAAAAATTAGATCTAATGGAATTCTAACAAAACTTAATTCATTACTAATATTAAATACAAAAATTTTGTACTACGCATTAATATTTAGTATTATAAATTACGGAAATATAGTATGGGGAAATTTATCCCAAACAAATTTAACTAAACTCAATAAACTACTTGATAAAACATATCAAAAATTATGTTTCAAAACAGGTAAGCATAAAGATAAATTGATTTACGAAAACAAAATATTAAACATAACTAATATATATATTTTAAAAGTAGCATTATATATTTACGAAAGATTATACGAAAATAAACACCTAATTTTGATTAAAATAAGTGAAAATAAACATAATTATAATATAAGAAACAAAAAAGAATTAAATAAAACAAAAATAGGAACCAACATAGGTAAAAACAATATTAATTATTATAAAATAGACATATGGAACAACATCCCGCCAACAATCAAAGAAATCAAATCAAAAAGTAAATTTAAAACCAAATTAAAAGAATATATTTTGGAGCGTCAATTAAACAAAGTGCCATGGTTGCAAGTGTTTTAAATAGTCTTATTTTTAACTTGTATCCAATGTATTTCATTTTTATAGATGTTATGCATAAATAAATTCTGATTGATTGATTGATTGATTGATAATTATATAATGGCCAGCTCTTGTCTTCCACAAAAGTAAACTTTTTAGGAATAGGTTTAAAAATAAGCCTATTGTGCAAAACTTGCTTTTGCTTGCCCTCTGTCCACTACTTGATCTACGGAAGCCTTTTTTCCTTTTGCGACCTTTAAAAACTCATCGGCTTTGTGAATTGAATTCTTATGATAGAGAAAAGTTCTATGTTGGCTGAACTTCTCCAAGGCCTTCTCTCAGTTAGGTAGGTATTGTGCAAGGATTTTAATGGGAAGGGTGGCCGCCGAAGGTGGCAGCGCTGTATTCCCAGACAGGCTTTTGTCACATAAAATGACGACCAGTGGACCGAGAAGGGCCACTGGGGGGCATCGAGGTGGGGATTGTCAATCAATGCAGTCGTTCAGAGACGCACAGCTCACATGATTGTCGTCATTCAACGTCGACCGGAGGCCATCCACGATCAGTCCGCCCCGAAGAGCGGCCGAAATAGATGGGTGGCGCGGAAGAACACCCCGGGCCGGCCGGTATTCCTACAGGAGACCACCGGACACCGTTGAGTGGGTGAGGTGCCGCGAGCGGCAGAGAACAGGAGAAAATCATTCCCCGCAACCAGGGCGCACGAGACCAGAACAATCCGGACAGGCATCACATGCCAAAGTATCATCCACTGTTTGCGAAAGCTGGCCCTAGCGACGAAGTCCGAATCACGAGGGAGGGCGGAGTCCGGTCCCAGAATAGCAGAAGCAGGCATCCATCCACCACCGCCCGGCGGCCAAAGTGAATATCCCAAGCACTCCGTCTTAAGCGAGCTGGAACCAACACCCGCCAGCCCGGACAGACATCCGCACGCCACCAGAGCTGAGACCGAACTTCGCCTTCTCCCAGTTATTAAATTCTTTTGAAACAAGTTGACCTATGCATACAGACAGATATCTCGATTTTAAATCGCATCATCCAACATGCCACAAAGCTTCCGTTGTTAAAACATTAAGTCTTAGAGCGAATTCTCACTGCAGTAATGAAACACTTTCAAACACAGAAACAAAACACATACACACGGCACTTAAAAATAATGGATACCCTAAACGATTCATTCTCAGAAACTGTAGACCCAATAGTACATCTTTAAACAATACATCTCACACCCGCATATCTATTCCATATATTCACGGCATTTCCGAAACAATCTCTCGCATCCTTAAAGAGGCAAATATCAAAACATTCTATTCCCCTGTCACAACACTTCGCAAACAACTTACAAAAGTTAAAGACCCAGTTCCACCAGAAGATCTCACAGGCGCAATATACCAAATACCATGCAAAGACTGCAACAAACATTACATAGGACAAACAAAAAGAATGATCAAAACAAGAAAAAAAGAACACAAACAAGCACTCGCGAAAGGAGACATAGCCTCACGTCTGGCAGAACACGCTTTACAACACGGACACGAACCCGACTGGGACTCAACAAAAATACTACACCGTCACATCACAAACAAGAATAGTAGACTCTTCTTAGAATCTTGGGAAACTTACAAACTACACGGGAAAGCCATTAATACATCACAACCACTTCCAGAAACTTATAAACAACTCTTACTCTGAAATGTATGGGACATCCCCAACATTAGGTAACCCGCAGTGTGGGTTTCTCATTGGTCCCTATTGGGGTTCTTCCATGATTCTATTGGAGGCCTCCCATTGGTTCTCATTGGGTTTTCCCATTCTGCGGGACTACTCTGATGAAGGGTTTTCCAGAAATTTCAAGTATAAAAAAGAGACAGAAACATAACATCGTCATTACTCCTGATGAAGGACTGCTGCTGATGCGTCCGAAAGCTTGAGTGATCTTTTTCATTGCTATTTTACCAGTGTTCAACCTTTTTATGTAATTTCCTCCCTGGTACCCTGTATTTTATTTTTATTAAAAAATTATGTACTAACCTGTAGGTATGGACGCCATATTAAAAGAAGTTGAATATCGATAAATACGAAAGACTACTTCGAAGGAACACACCACTACCATTTTCGCTTCTTTGCAGGCATAATGCGAAATCGCGCTAGAACAGACAAGTTTACACCACTTTTATAGGATGTCGTTCGTTTACCACCCCCTTCCCATGCCACATCTTACGCGTACACTATTCGACTCTCAATTGCAAACGGTTTTTTGCCACATATTGTTAACCTTTTTTTTTTTTTTTTTTTGCGGTTTTTGCCAGCGATCAGTGTATTTGGCCCCGCTGTGTGTCATTATAACCGATTTTTACTATGCATATTTAATTTATGGGGGATATAAAATTAATATAATTTTTTATATAAAAATAATTTTATTATTTATGATGCATCAGTGGCCAGAACATGATTTCATATTCTTGTCACTAATAGAAAGTGTAATTATATCCATATTCGTAATATATGTGTGTCGCAAAGCTCTGAAAATTGAGCCTGAAACGTGGGTGCTTTAGTTAATTTTTTTGAATGTAAAAGAAGCTGATATGAATTTTCCGATAGTGTCATGCTCCGTACTTTCACACATCCATTTTAGTTACTACTAAGTTTTACTTCAAATAAACAGTTTTATGTAAATTTCCCCAGTTCAGTTTTATTGCTTTTCAAATATATTATTCTGTTATTCAAATAATTTTCATATTTTATCTTATACATTTTATTTTTATTTTCTTTAGATGCTTATCGACTGAAATCGAAATTTTAAGATTCCTTATTTTCTCTAAAAGAAATGCAGAAATGTTTATGAAAATGGATCCGAAAAGTAAATATGCTTATATAAAATTTTAGTAAAAATTAATGTACATACATCGATTTTCATAAATTAAGCAACAAAATGAAAAATCGCGATAATTTGTTTTAATACAATTCAAAGTGCACGAAACTTGAATAAGTTGTGCAAAAAAAGGTATTCACCATCCACGTATGGAATAGAATGAAGCGGCTGTGGCATCGATTTATGCAAATGCCCAAGGGCTCACAATAATCCGTTTCGCAATGAGTTGGCACTTTAAGTGATGAAGTGAATGAAAAAATTGCAAGAGAATCAATTTGTTATTTTGTTAAAATGACGCCGAGACTTCCTTTACTAGTAGAATAATATGCGCAGCAAAATTTGCCCATAACGATACTCGAGAGATCAGGCTAAAATATTGTTATAGACAGATTAATCGTTGTAAACAGTATCACTATAGACATCTTTCATTGTATATATGTGTGTGTGTAGACTTGAAAGAGGTCAACGGAAGGCGGACATTGCAAGATGGCTTTGTTATAGGCATAACTTGAAAGGTTAAATATAGCGTAAACTGGTGGAACAAAAACGAAAACAAAAACCCAAAACCTCATGGGGAAAAAATGCGATTTTGCCTCTTTTTTTTAAAAAAAACCCTTAGGATGTAAGTGCCCCCTTGCCCTCCCCATATTGCGCCTATGGGCTGGGGGTATTTGGTATGCTCTTAGCCTCCTTCCACAGAAGAACATCTTTGAATTGGACACGCCTGCATGTGAAGATACAAAATCAACTGAAGTCAGTACTTTTCACGGATGAATCGAGATTTGATTTACAGAGTGATTCTTAACAAGTTTATATTTGGAGAGAGGTAGGTATTTGATATTATTCCCCTAATATCCAAAAAGAGGCACATATGGTGAAGGCTGCATGTCTATATGGGGAGGCGCATCTTTAAGCGGATGTGCGGATCTCTATATCTTGCCAAATGGTAACGTTAATAGTCCGGGGGTAGAGGCATAAAGTTTTCATAATTATTCGGGTGGGGGGCGTCTATCAAAGTATGTTCTATGATATAAAGTATATAAAGTAAGTTCTATCAAAGTATGAAATACTAAGAATTAATTAATTCATCGAAAGATTTTATGTCCATGTTGCAGTTACTTAGTATTATTATATACGAATAAAATACCATAAAATATTAACGAATTCTAATTTCGCGTGGTTGGTTTCAGAGCTCCCAATAGAAAGCTTCTAGCTACGTCCCTACATCATTAATCATGGAATATCGCCGTTGGGACCTGTATTGCTACTCAGGGTGACCACACTCCGTATTGAGTTATTCTATCCTAAACTGTGTGACGTCATGTCATCTATAGTCAGGGTATTTCAAGTTGGGGAAATCCACAGAGAAAGCAACAAGAGCATCTGTGTAGGACTATTTCAAAGTGAGACAAAATTAAATATGATAGGCTATGATGTGGCTAAATAATTTTGCAGTTACAAATGTTTGTTATCTTGACCTCGAAGCCCTTATATTCGATCAAAAAGAAAAGGAAAGGAAATTTAGAGAGAGAATACATCTAAATGCATCAAAATATTTTTTGGACGATGCTTTCTCTTGGTTGCTTATTTACTACAAATCACCTATCATCATTTTGAAGCTCACAAATTTAAATAATGAAAATTTTCAAGTTACAGTTTGTTTGTTTGAAGTCTCATTCATGGAAAAAAGTCTTTTACACTATCTTTCACGATATTTCATTTAATATAATTATCCTTTACGGACAATGACTATTTAATGATGGATGGGACGCTACGAATTTCACGAATGGACACGTATTTCAAAACTTAAGCTGCCAGATGTGTGATATCCTAAATTCATTATTAGACTGTTATAATTGATGGGATATTTACATTTTGGTTAATTAACAATAAGCCATGTATTTTATTTAAGAGTATTCTTCCTGAATTTTTAGGTAACAAGAAACGAGATGGTCGCCATTGCGATCTGTGCGGGTGCTCATTTCCTGCTGTGCGCTGTGACAAATGCAACAGTCAAATTTTTTGCTTATCTTGTGATGATATGTATCATAGACATCCAAAGAGAAGATTCCACTTGCGTAAAGCAGTAGATCCTACACCAACACCGTTAGCAAGGCCTGTTTTGCCAATGAAAGTTTCAAACCTACCAGTTGCTCCGGGCGATCCATCTAAAATGCCTCTTCCACCTCCACGGAAAAAAAAATCGAACAAGTCCATATTTAATACTTTCAGAAAGGGATCTCCAGCATCCGATGTAAGTTTAAGAAATTGTTTGCATAAATTTGTATAATACATTTTTCCTTAAGCATTATAAAGTTTTTACACAATTTAAATTGAAGTAAAGTTTTGGAGTTTTAACGACGCACTGTATAGCATTTATGTATAAAGAATAATAACAATTATTAATTATTGCAGCTAAAAAGTTTTTAATATGTTAAAAGGTATTTCAGTAGCCGCGTACTACTTCTTTACCAATAAATAGTCAGAGATATTAGAAATCTCCTGAAAAATTAGATAAAGACGTTAGGGGAGTAAAGTAAAGTTGGTAATGCACAAAAGGGAAATTTTTGCCCGATATAGAATGACAACACACATTAAAACAATCAATCGTCAGATCAAGAAATGACTCGGAAATTCAATGATACCTGTGGTATAGTTTCTACACTTCGTCTTACCAGATTTCCGCCTTTTCACTCATTGCGGAATTTATCTAAAAAAACAAACAAAACAATTACAGTTGGACCCGGCTTAACCTAACTTCGTTTAACCGAAATACCTTGCTGTAATTTGTCATTAATATTATTTTTTAAATAGACACTCGTTCAAAATGTTTGGAAAAAAAAGCTCATATTTGTCTTTTAATGTATTTCCAACTTAAGAAAGAAACCAATACAAATGATATCTAAGAACGTAATAATAAAAGCAAAATGTACACAAAAAAGTTAGGTGGCGTTAGTTGGTTCTTTTTTCACCAAATATGCCCACTACCACTACACATCACTTCGTGGCGTGAAAGTGAATTTTTGGAGTCAGAGGGCCTTTAATGGTATATTTTGACAAGCGTAACGTATCTTCATAGTTCTGGTAAATTTCCGCAGTACACTGATTGTTATAACGCAACCGATACATAAATTCGCAGCCTTAAGCATTTTTTCTATAAATTCGTCTCTTATAACCGAATTATCTGCTTAGTAGTTAGGTGCTAAAATATTTAGTAGATGCTACCAAAATAATCAAACGCGTGGCCTCTGGGTTCAGTGAAGGAGAGGAAAGGGTGAGTAATTTACCTCACAAGAGAAAACTCGTTACTAAGACCGTAGCCAGATGATCTTGCTCCCTTGGGAGAACCATCCAGATTGTACCTCTCAGTTACGGACATATTTTCCCTCATGAGTTATTTCAGTCGATTTTGTACCCCCCAGGTCCCCAGCTACTCACTAATCCCGGAATTTTTTAAGAACCTTGAAGCAGGAAAGTCAACGAACCTCATTATCGTTACTATAAGTAAATATATGTAAGGCGGATAAGTGAAATGGATAAAACACGATTATAATAATTAGTCATTGGCAAACATTTTAGTTCATTATAAACAATTATATATAACAGAATATTGCAAAAATTAAGTTACGGAATTTTGATTGGAACGTTTATTACCAATCGTTATATCAGCTTGGCAGCAAACATATTCGTTGCGGGCTATGAGTTGGACATTTTTGAGTTTAAAGTATATGATTATTTTAAGGAGATCGGCTGGAACTACATGTGTATGTTAATATTACGAAAGGATATTCGTGCATGTTTGAGGAAAATAAAATTATTATTATTAAATATAAAAAAATAATAAATAAGAGTATAGTTTTTCTAATGTACATAAAATACACAAATAACATGCGCAGTGGTTGTTCTAGAAAAAACTGGAGAGGCACAAATTTCTGCCTTGTGCATGGATACCCTTGGCGGCACCCGTGCACATAGGAAGGATAATAAAATCCGGCTTTATTTGGGGGACCTTGGCCCCCCGGCCCTCGCCTAGGACCGCCACTGAACATTCGTGACGAAAAAAACAGTTTCATGGTATCCGACAGGAAAATTGCTGGTCCTGGTTATTAATAACTATGCCGATATCCAGAGAATACAATGAAATTTTATAAGGGAAAAGAAAATGCTTAATAGAGACAATAGATATTTAATAAAACAAAATCTTCATAGCAATAATGTAAACATATATAAAGGACCACTACAAAATGCCCACACTAATAATCTCAAAGTTGTCAAATATAGATAATTTTAATGATATGCATAATATTACAAATAATGTTAGTACTGATATAATGAAATGTGTAGTAAATGGTTATCAAATAACGAATAATAGATTAAATTTAAAGAATACGAACACTATCATAATCAATAATATGAAAAATTGGTTTTGTCTAAAACAGTGTGTTTAAAAAATGGTATTGATGTTGTGAAGATGGAGGAAAATGGAAAAAAAGGTGAATATAAAATTCATTAATAATAAGTGTAATTATGTAAATAATGTTATTGATGCTCTGTATGTAAAGGATTGTAAAAATGATATAACATTTGAAGTCAGTCAAAATTATGAGGATGATTTTTTAAGTGAGGGATTAAATAATGTAAAAAAATAGAATTGTTAAGAATATTGAAAACTTTGAAATTCATCATAACATAGACAAAAGAGATGGAAATGTATATGTTTTTGATGATATAACAGATAACAATGTGTGAGATATAAATGGTACAAATCATATGAAAAATATAAGTATAGAGAAAAATTTGTGTGAAGTTAACAAGGTAGTATGGA
Source organism: Dysdera silvatica (assembly GCA_006491805.2). NCBI lineage: Eukaryota > Metazoa > Arthropoda > Arachnida > Araneae > Dysderidae > Dysdera > Dysdera silvatica. Next base: position 121,122 of record QLNU02014176.1, read on the forward strand.
TATTGATAGTAATGCAAATTGCAGGTTAAAGATTAAACATCTAAAATTATGAAAAGAGGGGAACCTGGAAAATATAGTGATTTTAATAAATTAAAAATTATGCATATAAATGCGAGAAGCATAAACAACAAAATGGGTGAAATAGAAATGCTGATGGAAAATAATGAATATCAAATAGACATAATGGGAATATGTGAAACATGCTCTAGAGAAAATGATCACATGGAAATCTATTGATGGTATGGTTAACATCTGATGAGAAACAAAAAAGAAAGGGAGGTGGGGTATCGGTATATATAAGGAATATTCACGAGGATTTTGAAAAAATGGACTGAATTATCACACATGTGATGATTGGGAAATAATAGGCGTAAAAAGAGGTAAACTTAGGACAGAAATTGTATATAGAGATCCAAGAAGAAATGTTCACAAGCTACTAGATTGGCTATACTTAAAAATTGAAGAAGTACAAAGTAAAAATATAATTATAGTAGGTGACCTAAATATTGATGTAAGTAAAGAATCTAGTCATAAAAATTATTTGATAAATGCAATGAAAATGATGATACTAAAAAACATAATTAGTGACTATACAAGAATAACCGATAATTCGACTACAACGATTGATTTATGTTTTACGAACGTATTGGGAATTCATGAAAATATTTTGGATTACCAAATAAGAGATCACAAAGCTATACTCATCGAAGTTCAAGAGGAAACTAAACTCATGATAAACAATAAAATTAAAGTCAGAGATTTCAGTTCAAAACATCTTGAAAAGTTTAAAGAGAAATTGAGTTCTATAGATTGGAATGTAGAATTTAGCGATTTTAATAAATATGATGTATTTATAAATAAAAGGAAATGTGATATATATATATATGAAATGAATTCAGCAAGATTAATAATGAAAAAGGTGCAGAATATGATGACATACACCCTAGGATAATCAAGGAATGTGCTAATGTATTGGTTAAACCACTGTTGGTGATATTTAATGAAATAATTGATACAGAAGTAATTCCTGAAGAAATGAAAATATTTAAGGTAGTTCCTGTACATAAGAAATGTGAGAAAGCTAACAAAGAAAACTATAGACTAATAGCAATAACCTCCGTCTTCGCGAAATCATTTGAAAAATTACTTTACAAATTGATACTTTATTTGATATATACTATATACTTTGATTGATACTTTACAATTGATTTCATAGACAATGATATAATGGATAATTTCCAATTCGGGTTTCGAAAGGGTAAATCAACTGAAGGGGAGCTATTGAGAATAATAAATAGAATACAAGAGGCAATGGAAAACAAAGAATATGGAATTGGCATTTTTTTTATCTGAGTAAAGCATTTGATGTAATAAATAGAGAAATATTAATTAAAAAAATTAAAATTTGCGAATTAAGGGAGAAGATCAAAAATTTATTGAGCAGTTATTTAAAGGCTGGAAAACAAGTTGTATATATTAAGAGAAAGAAATCTAAGTTATTGGTTAATAATTACTGAGTACCTCAGGGCTCCAATTTGGGGACATTATTGTATTTCTTATATGTTAACGATATATTCAACGTGTCTGATGTAGGAAACGTCACATTATTTGCTGATGACACAAGTGTCATTATTACTGATAAGGATTTAAATAAGGTAATGGAAACAGGTATTAACGAAATAAAAAAATATAAAAAATGGTTTGCTATTAATCAACTGAAGTTAAATGTAGACAAATGAAAATTAATAATTTTTCAGGTAAAAATAAAAAAATAGATGACGATATGATTAATAAATCTATAACAGTTAATAATAAGAAAATAGAAATAGTGGATAAAATTTATTTCTTAGAAGTTCAACTTACAAATAAATTAAATTGGAATGGTCATATAAACAAAATAATAAAAAAGATATGTAAAGGTATAGGAATTCTAAGAAGGATAAGTAAAAATCTATCCCCAAAAATAAATAATGAACTCCATAATTCTCTGATTAATTGCCATATAGTATATTGTAACTGCGTTTGGGGTAGTTTGAGTATTGTTAATAATAATATTATAAAAAATTTGCAAAATAAATCAATCAAACTGATTAATAGAAATAATAGAATAGACTTAAAGAATTTTTTAATAAATTCTAATATATTGCAAATTGAACAGATTCATAAGTACTGTATACTAATTAAAATGTTTAAAAGGATAAGAAAAAATAAACATACAGATCTTATAAAAATTCAATTAAACGAAAAAGAAGTAGATATCGAAACTATAACGAATTAATATTACCCAAAATAAGAACAGAATTGGGAAGATGCAACATAAATTACATAGGACCTAAATATTAGAATGGAATACCAGATAAACTAAAGCGGTTAAATAATATAGTAAAATTTAAAAAAAAAGCTTAAAAGATACTGGATAGTCAGTAATGTCTAACAATTTATCGATAATTAAAAAAAAAATCAATTAAAGACAAATTATAAAAACAACTCACATAAGAAGTGCATTACATATGCGTGATCTTTAGTAAAGAGTGAGGGGTGTTGAAATATGTGGAAATAGCCTGATGGCCGAATTTATTGTTTGGGTGAATTGTTATATTGAATCAGTCTGAGGTCCTCAAGCCGGTTATATTCATCATAGATATTTACTTAGGACCTTTCTTTGTGTGGTCATGTATTGTCACAACGACTGTTCCAAGAAGAATAAATAAAGTATTATTATTATTTTTTTTTTTTATTATTATTATCAATGGCCCCTAAATCTACTTTATAAATATTGAAATACCCTTGCTTTTAATATTTTCATATTAATTTAGTTGCACAACGCTTATTGGTTGAATAAAAGTATAGTTATTTACTCATTTAAAGTTGATAATTTTGTGTTCATTTCGTGTTATAAAAATCACACATTCTCCCTCTCATTGAAATAAAAGCTTGTATTTCTAGACAAGTCCAACCCTTCCTAAAAAAGAATACTCCTGGAGTGATCGATTTGGAAGCATTAAGAAATTCATGAGTCAACGGCCTTTACCTCCTGTACCCAACGATGAACCTGAAGACTTTGCTACAGACGTAGGCAGGACACCGAAGAATGGTTTTTCTTTCATTCACTCGAAGGGTAAAGAAATAAGACATACATGTGTGTATATATATGTGTGTGCGAGTGTATGTATATATATATATATATATCATCATCATCATATTCAACCATTATCTATCCACTGCTGGATGAAGGTCTCTCCAAATGCTTTCCACACAAGTCTATCCTGGGCCATTCGTTTCCACGTCACCCCAACCTGTTTTCTTATTTCATCCACCCATCTAGTTTGAGGACGTTTTCTAGGTCTTCGGTGGTCTCTTGGAATCCAGTTCAGAATTTCTGTTGTCCATCGTTGATCAGTTCTTCTTGCAATATGCCCAGCCCATCGCCATTTCAGCCCTTTTACTTTAACAATGATGTCCTCTACTCTAGTTTGCTCTCTCACCCAAGTGTTTCTTTTTCGATCTCTCCTAGTTATTCCAAGCATGCACCTCTCCATGCTCCTTTGCGTTGTCTGTAACTTTCGTATTGCTCCAACTGTTAGACTCCATGTCTCTGATCCATAAGAGAGGACTGGCAATACACACTGGTTGAAGACCTTTCTTTTTAGACACAAAGGCAATTTCCCCTTCAGGATAAAACTGTTTCTTCCAAATGCACTCCAGCCAAGTTTAATACGTCTGTTGAGTTCTTTCATAATGTTGCCATCCATTGAAATCAGCTGGCCAAGGTAAATATATGAATCAGCAATTTCTAGCTCAATGTTGTCAACTTGTATTTTTGTTTCCTCTACAAAATTATTGAACATGATCTTAGTTTTTTGTAGGTTCATCTTGAGTCCAACTTCTTTACTTCTAGTTGAGAGCTCCTGTACCATGTCTTGGAGTTCTGATGGGTTCGTTGAAAAAATAACAATGTCATCAGCAAACCGCAAATGATTTAAATATTCACCATTTATTTTTATTCCCTTGTTATTCCAATTTATCAGCTGAAAAATCATCTGTAAAGCTGAAGTAAAAAGTTTTGGAGAAATGGTATCTCCCTGCCTCACACCTTTACCAATTTTGATAGTTTTGGTATCTTTATGTAACCGAAATTTTGCACTTGCATTTTTATACACACGTTTCACCATGTCAATGTACACATCCTCAATGTCTGTTGATCTTAAAGAGTTGATGACTGCTGATGTTTTAATAGAGTCAAAGGCCTTCTCATAGTCAATAAATGCAACACACAATGGAAGTTCATATTCATGTGTTCTTTCAATTAATTCTCTTAATACTTGAATATGGTCCACTGTACTGAATCCACTTCGAAATCCAGCTTGTTCTCTTGGTTGAGCTGCATCTAATTTTTTCTGCAGGCGATGTGTTAGCACTTTTGTGAAGATTTTATAAATAGCAGGTAACAAGCTAATTGGTCGGTAATTTTTCAAATCCTCTTTATCACCTTTTTTATGCAAAAGAATTACTGTTGCAGAATCCCATTGGTTTGGTATGTTACCGCTGTTAAGACATTTGGTAAAG
>QLNU02014176.1:145468-170155 GCA_006491805.2 Dysdera silvatica
AATCTTTTTGCAAATATAGAGGAATGACATTTAACAGTTATATTGATTGTACAAAATATTTTTTATTGATAACTTCACTGACAACTTTTGTTTTGTCAGATTCTTAGAAGAACCAATACGTTCAGAAAAGGAACTTAATTTTAACTACATGTCTAAACTTTTATTTGGATGTGCCATTTTTGTATTATAGGTGTTAAAATGGAATCATTGCAAGGTATAGCAAACAAGACACTCGGGAAAAATGACCATGGTCCATCTTCCGTAAGTTATTTAATGCTGTTATCTTCTATTGGTTTTGTATAAAAAAAAAAAGGCTAGATGGTATGACAAATTAATATTGTGTTCCAAATTGGGTTATGAAACTATTTACGTTATTGTATACATCAGGGCTCAACAAATTGTGGCGAATTATACTTGCCAGATGAGAATGCTACTTGTATGCCTTAAAAAGAAAACTTAGGAAACTAGTAAGAAAAGGTTTCCTACTCATCAGCTGCAAACATTAAGTCACCTGCAGCGACCAGATTTCTCAAATACTGATAGACGTGTAATCATGGGGTTGCTAACATGGCTACAGTCAATATCTTTATTGCTGCTGTGACACTGGTTATAATTATACTTCTTTCAATGGATTAGATTTTTTGAGTTTCAATAAAATAATGGTCATATGTAAACTGCTGTACATTGTGGTGTAGAGAATTTTATTTGGATGATCTATTGTAGTCTTGGAACATGAAATTACAACCAAATAAAATAAAAACAGCCCCTCCCCTTCCATTGGAAAAGATTGCGACGTTTCATTGTTTTTGGACTGTAATGCGATATCCTAAACCTGTGGTTTCCAAACTTTGTTTCCTGTAGAGCCCTTTATAAGAAAATTTTTAACCACAGAGCCCTTGACTCTATTTCACTTTTAATATGTATTGAGGTAGAGCCTATATCTGAGTCAGTAGTAACAGCGGATATAACACAAAAATGTTTTATTTTAATTATGAAACATAGTAACTAATGAGGGGAATGGGGTTGCCTGGTTTTATTGAGGATCGCTGCAAATGAAGATCAGGTTCAGCATCGAAGCGGCTATTGTGTTCCATTTTAGTTGTTTCATAGGCAGAAAATTGGGATTCACATAAGTAAGTTGTTGCAAACAGGAGATACTTCATTCATGTACCAATGAAACCAATTTTCAAAATGCTGTCTGGCATAATGTCTATGAAGCATTCATAATAAGTTGATGTCAAGCAGATGGGTTTCTCACGAATACCCGGAGAGGGTACTAAAAAAAGCAATCTGTTCCAGGCCTTTTGGGTTCAAAATCAACCTCGAGCCGCCCCTGCTCTTGAAGTATTGGCAAACAGATTCAACACCTACTTATACTTCTTTAGTGTGACTTTCAGGGTCGTTGTGTGATTGTTTTGATATGTTTAATGTATGATATTAAGGTAATAATGCAGTAATCATAATGTGATGAAAAATAATATTCTAAAAAATTAGAATCATTCATTTATTTTTTACTGGACATGTGGACTAATTTTTTTGAAAGTGTTCCATCGTTTTCAATACTTCCATGGAGTTCAGTTTGGGAACCTCTATTCTAGACACATAGCGGCAGTTATAGTGATATTGTGTTTGAACTTTAGGTAAAGCATAGTCAGTTGTGCTAATTATGCATTGGTGGTTATGCAGTGGTAATATATTAACTTAGCATGCAGTTATCCTGGCTTCAGCTCCTAACCGTGCCGAAAAAAGAAGCACAGTTACCGATTAACTGTTCACCAGAGGTGGACTGGCTGGCCTGTCCATCGGTCCTTGTGCCGATAGGACTCATGCCTCCAAATGGCAAGGAGCTGCACCCTTCGAAAATCCAAGGAATGCGTCCTTCGAGAGGACCCAGTCTGCCTCTGCTGCGCACCATAGTCTGAGGGCTGGTTCCATAGGTCTTAAATGGTTCTGATTCCTCGGGAAACTGTAAGTACTAGTGTAGCATGACTCTTGCTATCCTTGTTCCACAAAATGCACAAAAACATGTGAGAAAATGTGTGTGAGTTCGAAAATTATGGCATGGGTGTTGAACTTTCATGCACTAAATTTTTAGTTGAAATTATCCCAACATAATAGCATTGTATCTCTTTTTCTTTCATGCTATGGCCTGTAAACAATTCACAATTAGGTGCTCAACGAAGGTGTAGAAGTAACTTGTTCATTTATTGTGTGCCTAACCCGGGTTTTATTCCAATAGTGCTATCAGATGCATGCCGTTTTTCCTACCCACTGTAGTCCAGGGTTTGATTGTATGGTAGTGATGTGCAAAACCACTCACTTTGGTGATTTGTGTCTAGTATGTCTCAGTCACTGAGGAGACTCATTCTTTTAATCAGCTTATTCATTCAATTTAAGTACATATGTACCTAAAAACCACTTATCCCTCCCCATCTCATCTTGGGGCGTTTTTTGGTGCGGGAGGGGGGGATAAAGAATGTGAGCATTGGTACGTAAGTTATACTCATTGCAATTTTAAAACAGAAGGAAAATGTATTTTTTTTTTTATATTTTAACGAAAATTCCACCCATGAACCCATCGCTGTGGATTTTGATGAAGTATATACTTCTATATGATATACTGATATACGGAAGTAAATAGTATGTATTTCCCATTGATATCCGGGCAGTGTGGGCTTTGTCAGATGTAAAAGTCTATAGCCATTGCTGCCCGGGCAAAATTTTCATATCATATCGTATATTAATTAGCTATACATGTTTCGTGTATAATTTTGCCTGAAATAAAGGAATTTATTATTATTATTATATTTTCACTTTCACATTTTACTCTCAGAAAACAATAAAAAACTCTCAGGAATTATTTAAAAATGAAGGCCTGTCAGAGTGAAAAAGAATTGGATATCCACTTTAGCAAAATTTTTGGCGATTGGGGCACATGCAGAATGCCTGCCTATGAGGCCAAAATTTTGCCAATGTATAGAGAAAACAAGTACAATGGAACCTGGTAAAATGGCCACCTGAATGAAGTGACCACTTTTTTGTAAGAGAGGACTGGTAGGAACTTTTCAATGCTTGTACCAAAGTCTGTTATGTATAGTGAATACCTCTCTATAGTGACCATTACAGTCCAATCCCAAAGGTGGTCACTTTAGCCAGGTTCCATTGTATGTTAAATTATAGCTCATGAATTATAGCTTATGAAGTTGGAGTAAATTATTAAACATTATTTTTGTAGAAGCGTTTTTGAATTATAATTTAGATTTCCTTGTGGGGGTAAGGGGCTAACCTGGGTACACATTTTGTTTTAAATATTTTAGTAGCCACAATTTTATGTTGCTAATTTTGCAAATAATTCATAATGATGATGAATTAATTAAAATGTTATAGAAACAGGGAAAAATTCCTAAAACAGTGATTTAAAAAAAAAAAGCAAGATAAATACGATAGGAGAAGGGTTTCCATGCAACCTGGAATTGTTAGGGAATTTGAAATCATCCCTAACGTTAGGGGAAAAATCAGGGAAATCAAGGTTATTTGGTTAAAACCTGGAAAAGTCAGGGGGGAAAACTTTCCTAACTTCTATTTTGAATAGTTAAATCTCCCACGAACATGAGGCCATTTTCCCATCGACCAACGTTTAGTTGAAAATTTTGTGATTGGTCAGGGAATTTTGCTGGAAAAGTCAGGAAAAAACCTAGAAAAGTTAGGGGAAAACCTGGAAAAGTCAAGTGGAAAAAAACCTGGAAATGTCAGGGAATTTTTTTCTCCAATGTGAGTGTGAACCCTGTTGAATTGTAAACATATTCAACTGTCTTGAGGTACAAAAAGCCTATTATCAAAATATTCAATACCTTTATTTACCGAGCGACACAAAAAAAACACAAAAAAAACCAAAACAAATCGCTGATTTTTTTAATATAAATTAAAATAGGTGAGGATTAATGTATTTGAAATGGTTATAATTTTTTATTGTTAATTTTATTTATTTTGATTTTTATACTGAACCTCTAAATAACAGCCACCTCTGAAGGATTATCACTTTCGTAGAGTCCCACGGGTGACGGTTATCGGAGGTTTTACTGTATAACCAAATCAAATTGAATGCCATTCAGTAGAGCCTGAGTAGGGTATTTGCTTCCTTTCTGAGTAGGGTATTTGCTACATTGGGCAATGCATGTAGGATTTCAAGTATGTTTTTCAAGTTAAAAGTAGCGACACATTACGAAGCTTGCATTTAAAAGAAATAAAATATATCATGAGTATGTAATTTTTCATTTTCTTCTATATTGAATGTTTTTGTGTGAATTTCTTTCATAGGACACAGATGGAAACAGATCGGCTGAACATGTGATAGTTGTGGGCGCCACAAACAGAATTGACCTTATTGATGACGCTCTTCTACGTCCTGGAAGATTTGACAGCCTCTTGTATGTTGCGCCTCCTAATGTTCAGGTACTGTAATATCCAATATCCTACCTATATTTTGTCTTCCATCAAGTTTGAATTCACATGCAGTTGAACCTGGTTATAATGACAACTTGGTCATTACATCCAAATTTTTAAGTTTCTTTGTGAGCCCCATAGGAATAACGTTATTCGCTTCAGTTATAACGTCATAAAATTTCCATAAAACCTGGATCAAAATAAATCATTGTGCAATCAAATAAGATCATTGTACACATTTTTTGAAAATTTTTCTTTTACTTTGCAGCTCTTTTGTGGAATGGTGTGTGCTTCATCCCATTTATTCATTGGCAGTAAATAACCTTCAACTCGTTTTGATCAAATACAATGAATGCGCGTAAACTTTCTACCCTCTTTTCTCTGTTTAGCACTAATCATTCCCGCTCTTGCTTTTGAACAAAAACGAAATGAACTTGCCTATTGCTTTAAACCTCAAAATGCCACACAGTGAACAACGCACATTTTATCTTTACCCAGCACTGTGTATGTGCCACTATTCTACAATCATTCTTAACTTTTAAAATGATTATGGAATAGAAAGCTTTTTCATTAGAACATGACAAAGTTGAGGTGATAATTGATTTTTTATTTCTTCTTGTGACTTTTTTTATTAATATTCTCTATCATACTCGGTAGCGCAGCCAGGAATTCGTTCGGGGGAGGGGACGGATCAAGCCTCATTGCATCTTATTACACTTGTTAAATGACAAGACATAGAAATACGGCACAACCTACCTAAGGCGACCACTGCCAGTTCCATAAATATGTGGTCACTTAGAGAGCTGATCTCTGAATGGAGGTAAATTTAGCATTGGGTCTGTGGGAGAGGTGGGAAAATCTATTTCCAGAAAATATGGTTAAGGGAGATGGTCGTTAAGAGAGGTTTTTCTGTAAATCAATTTATGGCCTAATAGATTGATTTATTTAACATCACATGTTAAATAAGAACAGTACCATTAACTTCTATAAATGAAAGTATGCAATATTCAAAGTCTAATATCAAGTCATCTAGGCTTCTTAACCATTTCATTTAAAACCTCTTCAGGGTTTACTTCAACGTCCTTGTAGATATATAATATACACAGTCCATTTAATCTGTCCTCACCTGTTTAACTTCTTAAATAATTTTTTAAATATCGTAAGGTGGGAAATGATCTCTCTGCGCTACACATTGTGACTGGAAGTATAATCATCATCTGCAGAAGTTTTCGTATACTTGGAAATGTAATTTCATTATATTCATGAAAAGCTTCCAAGGCATCATCTGAATATTTCTGGAGTATTTTCGAGTTTGCTGTGCTGTATTTTTAACTTGCCATACAAATTTTCATTTTGCGCTTCTCATGCACTGGTTGTCACTATTTGTGCATGCTGGACGGTTTTAGAACTCGCGCTGTGCGTGGTTTGCGATCGTAGGTTCTATAACAAATATTGTTCGTCTAGGTGTACCCTATCTTTCCTAGATGTTTTTAACCCTAGTGCTCAGATACCCTGTATAATAAAAGCCCTTTCCATTTTTCCTACCAATAACCCAACATTATCAGGATTCAAGTTGATTTTAGATGGTGTAAATAATAATGTCTCAACATCTATTGGAATTTTTTCTTTTTCCCTTTTAAAGAAATTGAATATGCTCCTCTCACATGACTCGTGTTTGTTTCTATTCATTATACAATTACTAGCGTAAAAGAGGCCATTAAAGGTCCCTGGATCGTAAAATGTAGAGAATTTTGCAGCACATGCTTCCGAAACAGGACAGGACATACGACATCAGGAAATCCTTTTTAAACCTATCTAGCGGAAATTTTCCTTTCTGAAAGATTTTTCTCTTTCGAAGGGAATTTCCCTTAAACCAAAATTAAGTATCATGTAAAAATTAAATTTTAGTGGAATGAAATTTGTTTTAACAAAGTATGAGAAAAAGTAAAAATATAAATACCAAAGTAAAAAAAAAGTAGATATTTTTATTTTTTATTTTAATCAATATTTTTATCTTGTTAAATTATGCACTGGGAGGTGGGGATTACCATCACTGTGCTGCTGGTCGTACTTTATTTTTATCTTAAAAATATGAAAAAAAATATTCTTTTATTTTGATAACTTGAACCTGAATTCACTATTTTCAGAACAGCAGCCTTCAAATAAACAGTAATGTGTGTGTGATTTTTTTTTTTCAGACACCATCTGCTCAATATATATTTGTAATTTTTGAAGTACTTATTACCAAATTCAATGCTTTCAGTGTTAATGTTGTTGAAAGTGTAATGAATTTCTGTTAAGCAGGAAAGAAAGGCTGTGCTTCAGACCATAGCGAAGAACATGGATCTTGAAAACCACCTTTTGGAATGGCTTGCTGAAAAAACTGAGTTCTTTTCCGGTGCTGATCTAAAAGATCTTTGTCGTATAGTAAGTTGAATAGTAAATTTTCTGTTAAACTCTTATTTATTTGAAATAAATAAATAAGAGCATATTTTTTCTTTAAAGAGATAAGACTACGGCTGGAGTAACCACTAAGCAAAATATACACACACATTTAGAGCATCAAAGTGAGTGGGGGGGGCCAAGCATCATTTTTCTTTATTTTCCCCTCTTTAAAAGCACTAGTCTTACTGCGGTAAATGAAGCCATTTTCCATAAAAGAAAACAGAACACATTTTAAGTGGGTGAACACTAAAATAAGATAATAAGTCATTTAATAGCTGGCAGTTTCATTAACAATAATGGTAGTCTTTCTATACTGTATAGTCTTGAGTTTGACACCGGGGGTTCGTGAACATTGTCTTTTTTATCCCCTCTTTAAAAACGCTAGGTTTATCATCTCAAATAAAACCATTCATCGTAAAAAGTGAGTGGAATAACAAAGGAAAAAACCTTATAGAACACTATAATAATTGAATAGAATGCTTCACAGCTGGCAGTTTGATGATCAGTAACTACGGAAGTGGCCTTTCGACACTATGTACATTTCTGAGTTCGATACCAATCTTTCAAATGTTATGTCTCTTCCCCACCAACAATACTTGCTTTATTGAGGCAAATGAAATCATTCCATCAAAAGCAGAATGTATATTAACAAAAAAACTTCAGGAACGCTAAAATGAGGTTAGTTGTGCATTTAAATAGCTGTTAGTTTGACACTGTGTGCCGCTTCGACAATGAATGTTGATTTGGACTGACCTCAGACGAATAATACACATACCGGCAGTCATCGGATATTGAGTAAAAGCAGGGTTCACCAACATTTTATTCCTTCAATCTTACACTGTGCAGCTTGATCGTGAGCCGGTACTATTCCAGACGACACCGCCTCTGGTGGGGTGTCAGAGGCAGTATCGAATGGTCGCTGAGCCCAGTCAGGCCAGCTGGTCATCGCTGAATGGTAACTTTTTAATATCACTGACCCCAGCCAGTTGGCAAATGGCCAATTGTTGATATTGGTCACTGCGCGGACGCGGACTTCTCTCCTCTCATTTCACGACACTGTCGCGCATTGCGACCAGGAACGTCCAGAGCTACTTCTATGGCTGACTGTGCTTTCTCTGAGTCAGCTGGTTCTACAATCGGGCACCACCATATGGCTCGGCCCAATATGCTGACCGATCTGTCTGTTTGATCAACCAGTCTCTCTGATGCCCATGATCTGCCCCCGTCAAATGGACAACTGTTTATAATGCTAAAGTGTTCGTATAGCATCTTTTTGTATCAATGTCCTATCTGAGCTACCAATCCGATTGTAAATGTCCATCACTACGCCTTGGCCCCTTTTTAACTTACTTCAAGGCCGCAGAAGTTTATACATGCATTGCATGTCCCACAATGCTCATTGGTACTGCACGCTTGATCATTTGCATAACTCAACCACATTTGTATGCCGTTTCAGAGTTGTGGCTCACCTCCTTTTTCTGGTTCATATGTTTTATTGCAACAGAGTGTATTTAAAACTTACTATAACCAAACAGTCGTTACTTGCTGGGTGACCTTCATAGGTCTACTATATATATAAACCTATAAAATATTTGTAATATTTAATTAGAATATCCAGCACTGAGACTTTGTGAAGACATTTATGACAGGCAAGACCAGTGACCTAGTATTTTATCTACCTTCAAGAAGTTTTTTTTTTTATGAGGGAGGGTGATTTACAATTAAAGAAACTCAGATATAATAGCGGAGTATGGCAACGAATAAGGATTTTAGGATCTATGTAAAAGGAACGTTACACACATATAAGGACGGTTAAGCGAAAAAATAGATGATATATTAACATATAATGATATAAATAATAAATAGATGAATAAATAGATATGTATTAGTGCAATACCTCTTGTATCAGTGTTTTCCTTCGTTTCTTCCAGGCTGGCCTCAGTGCGATGAAAAAACAAACCAAAGTGGCCAAGGAACATTTTGAAATGGCACTGAAAATCAGGCATCCATCCATTACAGAAGCACAACTAAAGAATTATGAAGCGTGGGCCATCAAATATGGACCAATTATTTCAGCAACATGAGCTTGTATATTTTGACTGTTTTGTTATTTCTTGTGGGAAAATAAAAGTTATTTTTAACTTTTCATTAGTTCTATTGATTTTTGAAATTAGCTTAACTAGTTATAAACCAGCCAGTTATTCAAATGTATTTGCTTTTGATTTTATAATTGCGTCTTCCATATTCTAGAAAGTTTCTTAAAGTATGGATTTTTTAAATATTCCCATTTGTATGATCTTTCTGCAATAGGTAGAATTATTTTTAACCATACAGGGTGGTTAAAATTAAACTGACAGTATTCAGAGGCCGGTAGCTCCGGTTCTACTGAACGAATCCAAATGGAACTTCAAATATGTTATGTAGATCATGCAGCTGAGATTTACGGCGAAAAAAAAAGTGTGAACTTTTGCCAACAGATGGCGCTTTGCATCTAAAACCACATGCAAATGAGTAAAAAATATAACAAAACAGTACCGAGTTTCACCAGGAGATTCCATAACAAACAGTTATTTTGACACTAGCGTAAGGTTTAAAAACACGACGTTTCGGGAGCCAACTGCTCCCTTTGTCAAGTGAAGGTCCTAAGCTTATATACCCGCATGTTGGGAATCCCCATCTAACGCCATTTGGTGCGGAGCATTTCCAGCTGGGGAAACCCCAATCGGGGAAACCCTCGCCGGGAAAGTCCCCGCACCCGACGATGTCAGATGAACACCCCCAACTCGAGGTTTTGCAAAAATCCTGTAAGGTTCTGGTAGAGGTTTTGCGATGTTTATTGCACGACTCCTCAAACCGTAGGTTTCCCATGATTCCAGAAAAAGTCTACTCCCCAGATTCGTCACATTCTGATGTAATATTTTCATCGAATGCCAATCTGGTTCGTGACCCTCCCTGAAGACATGTTCAGCCAACTGGTTTGAATCGTCTCCCCTAGCTACCGCACGCATATGCTCCTTCCCTCGTAGACGTATCGATCTTCCCGTCTGTCCAACATACACCTTGTCACAGTCTCCACACGGTATTTGGTAAATAGCACCAGATTTTTCCTCCTCAGGGACACCATCCTTAACTTTAAGTAATAGATCACGCAGGGTGTAGACAGGTTTGTAGCAGGGTTTAAGCTGGATTTTCTTTTCCTTTAGCATTTTAACTAAAATGTAAAAATAAAATTTTAGCATTTTTAAATTTCTTTTAGTTCTCTTTTTCTACTGTAAATACTTGCGATAATTTTGAAAACTTTGAACTATAGGAGAACGTTAAACAAAATACCATAATTAAAATTTAGAACTACAAATAGCATTTTTTATTTTGTACAAAATTACACAATTGGTCATATGTGCAATTCTGCTTGGTTTTACTACCCACCATAGTTTGAAGGCATTTTCAAAATCAAACTGATTTCGATTCATCCGTTCATGATGTCACAGAAGGTCTTCAAGATCGTCGTATGGCGGCCGCCGACATAAAATTGTAGAAATTTTTAATTTTCAGGGCTTTTGCTTTTTAGTGAAAATGGGATTAAATTTTTTTGCAAAATGCGAAAAAAAACTTGACACTGATTAAACTCTGGCTTGTAGTAGGTCTTAACATTCACACAACTGAGAATTCGAGACAGCTTTTCTGAGACACCCGCCACATATGGCAAAACCACTGATGTTTTCCTAGTCTCACCCTCTACATTCCTGTTTCCACCACTAACACCACATTAGTTACGAGCGATAAATTTAGTCGGGTAACCGTTCTTTTTCAACACTCTTTTATTGCGTCGTAATTCAACATTGCGAAGGTCATCATTACAACAGTGTGTAAAGGCTCTAATGACAGACGCTTCGTGCGATACCAGGTGATGAGAATGAAGTTAAGATACCTATCAGTTTCTTTGGTTTCCTAAACACCGTAGTCAACAGTCGCCCATGCCCATCTCTATTTATCCGAACATCTAAGAAGGGTAATGAAACGCAATCTTCTTCCTCTAACGTAAATTGAATATGAGGGTTCAAGCTGTTCAAATAGAGATGAAAATCAAGAGCTGAAAACCTTGCAGGGTAACAAAAACATCATCGATATATCACTTCCATACCTTCACACAGTAAATACACTCATCTAAAGCACTGTTTTCAAATGCCTCCATACACAAATTTGCCACCACACTCGAAGCAGGTGACCCCATCGCCGTACACCTCTTCTGTCGGTAAAATCTACCCTTGAAGCCGAAAACCGTGGAATTCAAGCAGAACTCTAACAGGCCACACACCTCTTCCAGGCTTTCATCATGCCTCAGTCGCTCCAACGCTGCTGATACCGCCAAATTAGTTGGAATACAGGTGAAAAGTGAAACAACACTAAAAGGCACCATAGCATCATCGGGAGCGATTTCCACATTTCTTATGAGCAAATGAAACTCCTCAGAGGTCGACACCGACCATTCAGAGGATACAGTGTACCTGCAAGATATTTAGAAAGTGCATATGTTGGCGAACTACAAAAACTCACAATAGGTCTAAGAAGAATATCGTGTTTATGGACTTTTGGGAGTCCATAGAACAGCGGTATTCTTCCAGACGAACAACGGAGTCGCGAGTAAAGTTTCTCATCCAGTTTCGACTCTTTGTGAAGTTTTAGCAGATATTGTATTCCAACAAATTTGGCGGTATCAACAGCATTGGAGCGACTGAGGCATGATGGAAGCCTGGAAGAAAGAACTAGCCTTAGTCCGGAAGAGATATATTGCCTGTTCGAGTTCTGCTTGAATTCCACGGTTTTCGGCTTCAAGGGTAGATTTTACCAACAGAACAGAGGTACGGCGATGGGGTCGCCTGTTTCGAGTGTGGTGGCAAATTTGTGAATAGAGATAAAGAGGATAATAAATAGTAGAGAATAGAAAGATAATAGGATAGTAGAGATTGAAGAAAAAACAGAAATAGAGATAAAATTGCGAAGAAATATGAGAAAGTATTAATTGAAAATATTCATCTTAGCATTTCAGAGTCCAAATTAGCTTTGATAAAATATTAAAACAAAACTGATTCTGAATTGTGTTTTTTTTAATTAGGTATTGTATAGAACAATTCTGAGTATATGAGTGAGACATAATGTGTCTCATAGTTATACACAGGCAGGTTTATACTATATTTGAATTATACCATATTATGTTATAATTTAAATATGTATTTTAAGTATTTGTACATGTAAAATAAATACAGAGAACTATTATGTGTATTAAAATAACATACATTTTCTATGGGAGTCATTCTACATTGTCCCAGAGATAGGTTCGTTATTCTCAGCTTTTCGTTCTAAAAAGGTATCCGTTAATGGAAGTTTTATTTTATATTTGTTAAAGCTAATGGTGCCCCCCCTCTTCCATGGCACCCACTGCAGACAACTTCCCCTTTCGGCACACCACTGGGAAGAATCCACTCTTCCCCTGTTACCCCCAATGAAAGCCCACCCATTAAAAAAACTTCTGAAACCGCACCTGCTGTCGAGTGTGAAAATGCAATTTCAGGAATCAAAGGAAGAACATGAGGTAGGTATCCATTAGTTTATCTGTCATTAGAGCTTCATAAACTTTAAATGGATGATAATATAAACCAATGGTATTAAAAATCCTAAACCAATGTCAATGTCAGTGATATGTGTATGTATGGTTTAAATAAATCAGTACCGTCTGACATTAGGTATGCTAGGAGTTTGCCTTGTGCTGAAGTTGAAAAATCTAATGATCGATTTCTTAAAGGTGCATATGTGATTAATGAAATCCTCTTTCTCACTACTGAACTTTACTGTAAATTCCAATTTACTTTTAAATTCAGATATAGGTAATGTCTATCCCATGTCAATGACATAATATACACTGAAAAGACAATTATATATATCTGTTCGATACTGCATTGCTCCACTTTTTACATGAATTACAGCAGCAATGTGCCTAGGAAGGGATTGGATGACATGCTGAAAGTGAGATAGTGGTATTGTCTTCCAGCAATCCTGCAGTTTCCGTTTTAAATCCATTACAGAGCATGGTGGCAAGTCCAAAGGCAGAGAAGAGATCATGGTAGTTCATACCCCATAGGTGCTCGAGAGGACTCTTGTGTAACGTTTGATCTGTGGGGTGGTGTATTATCTGATTGAAAGAGTGCATTATTATGTGGGAAAAAATGAGCAGGAAGGGGTGAAGATGGTCAGACAGAAGTTCAACATAGCCAGAGCCTCTTGGGGTTCCACTCAGTGAGGACCATGTAAAGACACTCTAGATAATTACACTGCCATTACTGACCTGTACAACACTCGTCTGACATGAGGAATGTTGTGCTTCATGCAGCTGATGCCACACACAGGCTTTGTCATCCGCCTGTTGCAGCTGGAATTGTGATTCATTGGAACATATGGCAAGTTTCTAGTCATCTACCATCCAGTAGATGTACTAATTGCAGCCACAGTAATTGATGTTTCGCAATTAGTAGTGGAACACAAGATGGCTGTTATAACTGAGTTATACCAGTCGCTGACAAATAGTTCTGGTGTAAACACTGGACGAAGCACCTATATTAAAATCAAGCTATAGTTTGATGTAAGGTAGCGTTTCTTTACATCGATACGAATACACCATGTATCAATAGCTGATGGATGGCCGCAGTTTGAACAATTTACACCGATTTTTTCACTTTTGAGGTATGGTTGGTAAACATGTGCAATAAGCCTAGAAATTTGGCAGTTGCTGATAAACGAACATCCAGCCTTGCAAGCGTCGACAATTTGTCCACAATCAAACTCTTTTATGCCTTTACCCACGAGAAAATTCATTGGTATGCCAATAGATATTCTAATATTTATACAACATGGCACTGATGTTAGCCGGCTACTTGCAGGTCATTGGTTCCCATCATGCTCATTTACATGGTTGCATCGCAGGTATGTATAATAATTTGTCTTTTTAGTATATGTTGGTTAAACACGTTAGGCCTTACATATTCGATCAAAAGAGCATGAGTTATACGTTCATAAACAAGAATTCCACAAATCTGCTTTGGCAAAAGTTTCATGGGAAGCTGACCACAAATTTGTTTTTAGCAAAATACAATTAATAGAAAAAGTCTATTCAACTTTAGATCTCAATTTCTTCGAAAAATATCACATCCTTACCATTGCAAATATATCTGTGAATGATCAGCTTTCATTCAATACATTTTTGCTGATTTGGAAAAACGTTCCAAGTTACAAGGAGAGACGCCATTCCTAACATGTAGTTTATTATCTTTCAACTAGCTGATTTTTTATCACGGTGATGGCAACGCTTCATACTCACACATGAAACAATAAGTATACTATATTAACTACGATAGTTCCTTTTTTACTCTGACCTTCGCAGATAATGATTTCGAAAATAAGGTTGAAAACATTAAGGTTATTTTCAAAACTAGTATCCTACTTTCATTGAAAATTTAACAATGCTCTTAATGAGTTTTTGGGGAATAAGAAAGAAAACAACGACTTTTGAAATAACATTTTATTTCAATATCTTTATTTTTTAATCATATGACCTATGATATCTATGTACAATTACAGCCTTCTAACGTAAAAGAAAACTTAATAAATTTTTATACAAAATAAAAACAGTTCAGATGGGGATAATTTATAAGTCTAAAATACAATCTCTCTCACAAAATTAAAACCCTTGGCTAAGGGATAAAAAATTCAGCAAAACCTGTTCAATTAAATCACCGCTAGTTTGCATAAGTTAATTATTTATTGCCTTGAATATGTAGGAAATAAGTATTGCATATGAAATACTGTTGCATATATATATCACACATTTTAATAACATCGCACACAAAATAAATAAAACGAAATAAATAAAAGCACACTCATTTCACACAGGCATTATTCCTATATAGCAGTGATTCTCAATTAGTTTTCATCACAGGCCAGAAGATATGATAACAAAATTATCTTACACGCTATATAGACATTGCAGGGAATTATTCCCTCACTTAGAAATTTTCTGATTCAATGAAATAGTAGAGGTAAGAAATTTTTAGTCCCTTTTAGAAAAAAATTACCCCCCCCACCCCTGGAAAAAATTTCAGTTTCTTTTCTTTAGTAACTGGGCCAGTTTTTACTGTTCGTTGGCCATCTATTGAGAACCACTGCTATAGAGATTCCATAAGCAGCCCAAAAATATTAAGATAATTTGCAGGAAAGTTGAAAAATCGTGGTGATAAGCAATTAATGAGGACTCAAAATCAATATAATTATTCATGCATTATAAGTACAACATATTAAAAGGTACGTACATAACCAAGAAATAATACTCTATTCTTGAATTCTGAAATATTGTATAAAAACTGGACCATAATCACATATTACATACCATATATTTTAAATTATATGCATCGTTAAGGTAGTAAAATACTCCCAGTGCTTTGTCTTACATATAGTACCATGTTTAATCATTTTCATTTTGAGACATCCACATTTTTTATTTTTTTTTTCAGTGAGGGAAATTTTAATTTTTTCATTTATATATTTAGTTCTTTTCTTGTGGTAAGGTTAACTTAACTTCAAACAATGCAATCATTCTTAAATTTACTATTAGTTTTGTCTGAAACTATGTTTCAAGTTAAAAAAACAAAAACAAACACAGTATGAACTTTTAGAATAATTTCTTTAAAAAAAAATTTTTTTAATCAATAATTTGGCATTTTGTCTATACCGAAATTTATCACAAAGCAGTTTAATTTACTTTAGAATTTCAATGGTTTTAAACATCAAAATAACTACTTTTATTACAAAAAATGCATGCCTGTTACATAAGAAATTTGTACTCACATTAGCCAGTTTATATAAATTTGATTTCTCTCTTTTTATACGACTGTTTAAATGAAACACAATTATGAAAAATAAAAAAAAGTGTTCACAAGGTGGATTTTTTGAAAACCATTAATCATTCATACAAAGGTTAATAGGTATGTGTAATGTTATTTGCTATTAACATTGTATAGTTTTTAAAATTTTGCACATAAACGATTAACTATCATATGACAGTTATCTGAAGCTTGATTTGACTATAGTTACATAGTGCCAGAAAACAAACGAACAATGAAGTTGGATTTGGCCCTCACTAATCACTTTTAAAAAATAGGATATAACCATATCATACATTACATCACAAGCGGGGCACAGGGGACATGTGCCTCCTAAAAAAATAACGAATTTACATTTAGTTTAGGTTTTATAATGGTTTTCAAGCACTG
Source organism: Dysdera silvatica (assembly GCA_006491805.2). Classification (NCBI taxonomy): domain Eukaryota; kingdom Metazoa; phylum Arthropoda; class Arachnida; order Araneae; family Dysderidae; genus Dysdera; species Dysdera silvatica. Next base: position 161,674 of record QLNU02014176.1, read on the forward strand.
TGCTCCCAAAATATTTCATGGATCTGCCCGTTATATATATATATATATTGTGGTCTTTATTCTGCTCTCAACTTAAACTAACTTGTCTTCAAAAGAATCTAACAACGAACTTATTCACATTCAAGTGAGCAGGGAATAAAGAATCAAAACTGATTAAAGGGGCATGAATTAAAACATGTGTACTATTTAAAATCAACATACTGGCAAAGTACAGGGCCTTGGTACTAAGATGTCAACAGTAGGAAAATGATTCATGATCTTTCACAAATTAAATCCTTCACGGAACTGAGAATAGTAAACTATATTTACTACACAAGATAAAATATGTAAAGAAAACGCTTAAATTAATACGAATATGAGACAGAAATGTTAGGTATGAAGAAAACATTTATTTTTTTTCTTAAATACTCTACAAACGAGATATATACAGGTTGTGAATATCGCTGATATTATAGCAATTTTGAAAACAATATTATAACGAATTAATGCAAATCAAAATGGCAACAAAAATGAAGTAAAAAAAAATATTTTTTTAATACATTTCTATCTGGAATGGGTAAATGAACTTCACGGGTGTTTTCAATGTGAATTTCGGAGGTAGAAAGTCTTTAGAGGTTTTATAAAAAAATGCGGGCGGTATAAATGCTAAAAAATATCAAACACAACAATAATAAAAAGCTTATACATAATTTAAAAGTAAGATGTAACAAATTTTAAATGAGGTAAACAAAAAAGTACAGGGAAATGAAAACCGGGAAGTTGTTGCCAAGTTTAAATATGCAATGGCATCGAACACGCACATGAAACATTATTGCTGTTTAGCCTTAAATAATGCATAGAGATGATGTGCATGAATCCTTTCATATACTTGAAGTATCATGCATACAGATTTGCTCGTCACAGATGTGCTGAAAGACTCCTCCTTATATATACATTATTTTAAAAGACATAACAAAATAATTACTCAGCTAGCCACAGCCGATTATTATAACGGAACATTTTAAGCAGTGACGAAAGATGGAACAGCTGGCTAAATGCCATTTCTGAAGAACTGCCATCCTATTTCTGCCACAGAATCTAACCGGCGATCGTTTTCTTATATCATAGATTGTAATGTGCTACTATGACATCAATATGAAAAGGCATTAAGTTTTATTTCATTACTGACAGAATAAACCAAAAGTGTATTTTCACTTATATTTTGAAATTGTAATCTATTTTGTTATTAATAATTAATTTTTTTTTTTAAATTTTTCCAGTAGCATTTCAATTTTTAACCATCTTCTGAAACGACCCCCCATACTGGCAGTTTTCAAAACATTGTGCATTTTCAAAACTAAAAAAGCTATCTGGGTAGTACTGCTTGCATTTTTTTCTAAAGGAAATAGCACACCTCCATAAACAGAATATTTTACCTGAACAGTCCTGACAATATAAACGTATTGAGCAATAGAAGTGCACATAGTCCAAAACTACACTAGGTTCTGTACCATTAAACAAAAGGGAAAAAACAGTTTACAACAAGAGTAAACGCAATAATACTGAATTCTCTCCTCTCCCCCATACACACACACCAATTGACAGAATTGAACAGGCTTTGCTGCAGTTTCTAGTCATAAATAAATAAACTATCTCTTAGTTAAAAAACACAACTGTTTCCAATTATAAACAAGCAGAACCATGCCAGATGGAAAAGCATAAATACTAATTCCAGACTCTTCGCATCAATCAACGTTTAGAGGACCTTATTAATAAATGCCTAATTAGCGTTTTTTACTTTTGCCACCTCAACACATTTCAAAATATGCAAGAATCCACAAATAGAACATCAAGCATTTCTTTATAAACACAATTTTGTAATTTTTAATTATACAATAGTATATAGCCCTTGACTTACATTTTAAATATTTTCATAATAAATAAAGAATGTACAATTAGTAATTTCATAATAAACGAACGATGTGCGATTAGTAATTTCATAATAAAACGAACGATGTGCGATTAGTAATTTCATAATAAATAAATGAGGTATAATAAACTTAAGTTGCAAACAGATGCGAGTTTTATAAATGTATCATTGACATCCCCTGTTTTTTTATAGCAGATATTGACATCCCCTGTTTTTTTTTATAGCAGATATTGTATCCCAATCGATCGTTAAAAATAAAATCTGATGCTATCTGTTTATACACAGCTACCACGGTTCCATTGTAGGTGAAGCGTCTCTCTGCAACTTTGGGGTGCAGCTAACATCGTTATTATAGCCATTCAAGCTCAAAACTTCTCAGAGTATTCCTTTGTGGGTGAGGCATTCATGAGAATTCCTGCTTCTCAATCTGGTTTCCTCTCCAAGACTTCAGTAGATTGCCAGTCTATACGAGTCCTTACTCCTCAAAAGAAGAGCTTGTTATTTGTGTCATTACGCTTAAACTGGTTCAGGATTTAAACTATTGCTGTATACATACAAACCTTTAAAAATGTTGCGTAATATTTAAGCCCATTTTGAATAATTGATTTAAATGGTACTTCTGGTTTAACCACTTAATAGAAAGTGATATGTCAGTACTGTAAAAAAGTTCACAAATTTCCAACCCCATCCAGTAAATGTTATTGTAAATTGCATTTTAACTGACGTTCGATGGTCTTCATATTGCATAGGAGAGTATTAGAAATATTTTCTTGGTTATCGCGGTTTATGTTCAACCAATTAAAAACACACTGCAGCCTTTGCAACGGGGTCTCAATTTTAGAATAGTTCACTTGTTAATTAAATACACAAATATACATATGTACACAAAAACAATGAGACTTGAATTATCTTACATCGTCAATGAAGCTTAAAAAAATAAAATAATTTTTTTTTTTTAAACGAGTAAAGTAAAATGGCAGTTGTGTATTTTAACCAGATTGCTTTTAGTGGTTACTACATTCTGAGTATCGACATATAAACAAAGAGTCAATGCATTCCTTGCTGATCACCATACCATGGTTTTGGCAAAGCTAAGTCAACGGCGTTTAGATCGTAACCATCCTTTTCCTTTTCGCTCTCAGACATCATACCCCTGAGATGGTATAAATAGTTCCGTAGATCCACTACTGACACCAGTTTGCTATCAGGCATGAGAACAACGTTGTTTTTGGCATATGCTTCCTGATGCAGACTAAATTGAAAATAAAAAGTCATTATGTGAACTGTGATATAATATTTTCAATTCAGCATTTTCAATTTCATATTACTTTTGTCAAATTATGTTTTTTTTACACAAAAATCATATTAAAAAAAAAAAAAAAAGTAAAATAAAATTCTGATGATTTTAGTAATGAAATGGGCAGGATTAGACAAGCATTCTTAGACAAATTGGTGAATGATTCATAGCAAAGCTTCCTTATACAAGCAGTGTGCACAATATTTACTATATGAATTAACAATCATATATATGCTATAATTGAGCATATGTTGAATTAACATGATGCTTATAATTTAATAGGAAAAGTCCTTTTTATTTGATAATGGAATTACTTCACTGGCAGCATCACTCTTAAAATCATTCACCATGTTCCTTTTTTGGCTCATTATAAATTACTTATAATTAATTAGAACAGTAATTTGAGAGCTGAGGAAAAAATGCAAAACTCGAAAGGTAAGTTCTGGAGAAAAATCATCTTGAATTTCAGGAGAAAAAAAAAAAGTTACACTAACATTTAAAAACACAGAGATATCTTGTATTTCTAAATAACGACACAAATAATTACTGCATTAATAAATAATCATTTTACAGAAGGATTGCTCTATCTGCAGCTGACATATTTCAAGACTAGTTCAGTGGATTATAGTAAACTCTACACAATTTTTTGTTTACATATACGCTTATACAATATAAACTTTATTCAGAAGAATCAATTACTATTTTCGATACATTGTATATTTATATATTACAGAAGTATTACATTGATTCGCTTGGGCAGCAATGAGTAAAGACTGTAGGGCCCAAAAAACCCCATGGAGCCCAAGGTGGAATTTTTATCTTTAAAATGAGTAGATGTTAATTTAGTAAGTATTGAGAAAGATAATTTTTAAATAGTGAGAGCGAGTTTAATGATTGCAAGTTTGAGGGAAGAAAGTTCCATGCCCTGGGGCCAAAGCAGCCAATTCACGCCAACCCTTGATTAGTTCTTGAAACATCTGGTTTAAAGTTAGTTGAATTTCTTGTAAAATATGTATGACTGGGCAGATGAAGAGAACCAACATATGGATGTGCTGAAGATTTTATAACATTGAACATAAATGTTGAGATTTTAAAAATGACAGCTCATCAACCAGAAAAACTCTGAAACATCTAGCAATTTCCAAATTATGAGAGGTATAAATATGGTTGGAGATAAGGCAGAGGTAATTTTTCTGGGAAGAAGTGAAATGTTGTGGATTTGATTTTGAAGTATAACCCCAAATTAACAGGCAGTGACGTAAGTTAGGAAAAATCAAAGAATAATAATAAAGACTGAAAAGGATTGAAATAGGTAAATAAAAGCTAATGTTTCTAATTACACGAATGTTTCTGTTTAATTTGGTACATATTGTTTATGTTTGTTGTACAATTTGTATGTTGTACAATTGATATATGTATCCCATATATGTATCCCAAATATGTGTATCCCATTTTAAATCTGACTGAAGTTACTCCAAGAAAATTTGTTTCTAGAGAAAAAGGGATAATATTATTGTTTATGACTAGACTGAATTGATGCAAATTAATGGTTGTTTTTTTGTTAGTAAGTAGAAGACACTTTGTCTTTAAAGTGTTTAAAGTTAGAAAGTTTCGAAAAAGTTGGTAAAATATTTAATATCGTTATTGACCCATTGAATTAAGTTGTTAATTTCAATATCACACTGAAAAAAATGCTTGTGTCATATGCAATGGAGATGTGGCTTAAAAAGTACAGGTAAGAAAAATATTCCATTTATATAAAATTTTAAGAATAAAGGTCCAAGAATAGATCCTTGCGGAGCACCACAGAGTATATTATAGAGTGGAGAGTGACTCATTGTTAATACTGAGATAGGCCTGTAGTTCGAGATGTCAGATCTTAAATGTTTTTTTAAACACTGGAGTAATAGCTGATATTTTATCAGCAGGACTGATTCTGTTTATTAAAATTAAGTTATAAATATGAGTAAGAGGTAATGTAATAACTTCAGCAACGAATTTCACAGAAGCCGGTCGAATCTGATTATGTCCACAAGAGTAAATTTTACCCAGCATCGTATTTGTTTCAAGATCGGTAACAACCGACAAAAACATACAGTTGTTAAAGGACTAATTATGGCAGTCAGTTTTGAAATATAATGCATTTAACTGATTATTGATGAGGCTATAGGGAAGATCAATGAAATAGTCATTAAATAAAATAAATTTTTGTGTATCTAATGCGAGAATTTGACTTTCATTAACAAGATCTCTAAATAAGTTATTTGAATTTTTTCCCCCTCCCAAGCGATTCATTTTGTTTTTTTTTTTTTTTGGTAGGATCAGTAAAAAAATGATTTAAACAGGATTACTTGGAAAATTTTAGTTTTTTTTGTTTAATATATTTCTAAAAATAAGAAAGGTAGAAAGGTCATTCTGCAACCCATTTTTCAAAAAGATAAAAATAATTTATTTTTTGTTTTAATCTCCAGTAAAAGAAAATTAGTCATCCGTGGTTTCCCCCACTTTCTTATACCTAGTAATCATTTTAAAATGAAAACAGTCATTATAAAGAGAATTAATGATTTGAAAGAATTGTCAGATTGAGGACAGGTGCCCAGTTCATGTTAGAAAGGTGAGATTTAAACAGCATTAAGTTATTTTCAGAAAAATCCTGAAGGAGATGTTTTCGATAGGGATCTGGAATATTAAAAATTATAAAGATATGACGGTCATTACCGATGTGATAGATAAGTACTCCAGAATTTTTAAAATGAATACTAGGTATACAAAGACCAACTAACGCTTGAGAGTTAATAGTTATTCTGGTACGTGACTGCATTGTGATTTCAAATCCATTTACCTAGATCATGTCTTTAAAATTTTCATATGATTACGATCAATATTGAGATCCTTCATTATTATATATATATATATATATGTTTAATTAAATACATTATGCAAACAAACCATTACCAAGCATTAAGTAATAACAATAAGGCCAGTAGAACCTCCATATAACGTACTTCCGTATAGCGAAATTCTCTATATAGCGAAGTTTTGATAAATCCCCATGGTCATTATACATGAAAGTGTTTCTATATAAAGATATAAATTTCTATATAACGAAATTTTTAACGACCAAAACAGAAAATCGAGTGGTCACGTCAGTGACATCGGGTTCCCTCATACCATGAGAACACAATATGGTTTTAAGGTAAGTGGCAAACAAACAGAATGGGGCACATCTAATGGATTTTAAACTCCCTAATAAAGAGTTTTCCTAAGCACACACACCAGTGACACACACAGTGAGAAGTTGCTAGGATAGGAGAAGACCCCAATTGTCCTTGAATCCACTGTATTATTTGAATAGTATTATTTGTCGCGCTTTTTTGCTCGGTTGATTACCAGAAATCCAGGTCTTGCAAATTTCCCACAGGGGTGCTAACACTTGTATGATGAATCAACATCACCATTTGTTGTGCAGCAGGATATTAGAAATTTTTCTACAAAAGCATGAATGTGTATGAAAGAAGCATTAAATACATTTTCATTTTAAGGTAAGAATTTTTCAACTCTCTTTTTTTTTTTTTTATATGCATGTATATTTCACACTCAAAAACATCTATTTTTAAATGGTTGAATGTTATTTATAAGAAACAGTCGTTAACTGGAAACCTGATTATAATTGAGGTATTATATTGTAATACCCTGGTTCATGAATACGTCATTTCAACACAGTGAATTTTTTGACGTAACGAATTTTTTTTATGGAACCGTCCATTTCGTTATATGGAGGTTCTACTGTATATTGTATTTTATTATTAAAGAAGTTACATAAAATTATGCTGCCATCTGTTGGCATCAAAAGGAAGTAAAATCATATAGAAGTTTGAGAATTATTTGTTTGCAAATTTCAGAGGAGGAAAAAAATTACACAAGATTATTTATCGTGTTTGTGCTTACATTTTTAGCAGTTATAGTTGTATGTTGTTACTGGTTTCTAAGTACCACTATACTAATCACTAGATTAAATGTAGGAACAACAAAATAGATCTATTGAAATTATCTTTACTAAATCAATCATTAACTGTTTACTTGTGGTAAACAAGTTATGTCCTTAGAACATTCAAACGTAAACCTTGGGCATATTATTCAAGTGATGCAGTTTTGATGATAAATAGTTGGAATTGTATGCTGACTTCCAAGATTATATGGCCCTGCGGTGGCGCAGTGTGGTAACGCGTTCTCCTATTGCGCGGCTAATCCGGGTTCGACTCCCAGCAGTGCAAAAAGAACGCTTACTCAGAGATCTCATAAAGATCGCACTGCTCACTGTAGTCCGGGGTTTGGTTCCCTAGGCCTTAAGAGGTTCGGATTCCTCGGAAAACAGTAGGTCCCGGCGCAGCATGACCACTGTAGTCTTTGAGCCGTAAAACCAAAAAACAAACAAACAAACAAACATTATATACTGCAATAGGTACGTCCATACAGGAATCTCAAATTGGTGGTACATGATGATGTTTAGTGTGGTCATACTATGATAATTTCTCTCTTTTTTTCTTTCTTTCTTTTTTTTTTGCATGGCATCATTTGCATTTCATTTGCCAATACAAGGGAGGCGGCTATGCATTGTTATACTAATGCTTTTCTTCTCAAATGAATAGAATTGCACTGTTTTAGTTTAATCTTCAAGGGATAGTGGGGCAATGAAAAATACCTTGCGTATATGCACATTAAATATATTTTTGTAAGAAAAAAAAAGCCACTCATAAGATTTAATGATGACTGAAGTAATTAAATTATATAAATATGAAAATTAATCAAAGAATAGCAGAAATTAGGCAACAACAACAAACTACTTAAAACTTTGTGTTAAGAGATGGACAGTCTCCATATGGTATTACTTTTGAACAGAGAATTGAGGTGGTATTCATCAGGAAAAGAACTCTCGAGACTGTTGAATTGGGGCATGAAGTTCGTTTTTTTCAAAGACCACCCTTTCGAGTTGAGCTCCAAAATTCATGAAATTGAACAGCTTGAATACTTGCATATTTTTTTCAGAAATAAATAAACTTAGGATTATAGAACAGTTCCATAACCATCTTTAAGGTGCCTGACGAAATCGAGTCTATCATTAAGATACTGGATATTTTTAGGGCCCTATATCATAAAAGGCCAGTGTGAAGTTTTGAGACACTTCACAGTTTATCTGAGAAAAGCTGACATTGGAAAAAGAAGTAAAAGGAAATATCTTATTAATTTGAAAAATTAATAGCTAATAACTTAGTCAT
>QLNU02014176.1:170255-204905 GCA_006491805.2 Dysdera silvatica
ATCATTGGAATTAAACACAGGTTATTGCATGACAAATCAACATGTTGCCACTGTGTTACTGCAGGGTTACATTCAGAGATAAATACAAATATTTATACACTTAATGGATATAAACAATGATCATGCTGATATATATTTCAAGATTTAATTATTATGTTAAATCAGTTGGGACAACATGACGCTATATTTCTGTTCTTTAAAGCATATGTTCAGATTGAAAGATAATTTTATAGAATACTATTACCCTTCGTAGGTATAACACAATCGTCAAATACTGGTTAACACCTAAAGTTACCGGGGCAAGTTTAAATAAATTTATAAAATAAGTAATACAGTCGAACCTTGTTAAGATAAACAGCAAGGGGAACAGAAAATCTGTTTTCCTATTAACAGTTTTTCGGCTTATCTGGAAAAGATAGTGTGATATACAATCTGTGATAGGACTTCAGCCAATGGTTCGTATTAAAAGTAATTCGTCTTAAGCGTGTTCACCTTAACGAGGCTTGACTGTAATATCCTATGAACTTTAAATACACAGACAAGGAGCATTATTCTTGTGTAGCGGTAGTCTAATTGGTTATGACACTCCGTCGAGCTTAAAACATAGGTACCAAAGCATTATTCATTAAAAGGTAAAATATAATTGCTGGTGCATAATTCAATCTAAGTGGTGATGGTGGAGGAGGAAAGTGAAATTAAGAAAAATCCATTTCAAATTATAATTACAGTATTGTATTTTACAGATATACAGTCCATCCTAGAAACTAAAAATTGGCTTATATAGTGGCATGCGTTAAATTTTGGTCGGATGGTTCAGTTTAATTTTCTTTTTACTCTATGATAAAAAGGAGAGCTAGAACCACTTTACACATCTTTAGGATGTCATTATCATCATTCACAGCTCTTCGGTTTTCTTTATTTTGTTTAATATCGACAGATTAAAGGGTCATTCCACATCAAATCAACATAAAAAGCAAGAGTTTTATCACCCTATGACTTGGATTTTGATGAACCTTGGTGTATACCCTTCCTTTATTGTGTAAAGAAACCCCCTTACATTTTTTCCATCTGTCTTAAATGGCTTTAATTTTATAGCACTTCGAAGTTTCGTTAAATCTGCATTGTCTGTCCCTTTTGAGACCCTCGGTACAAGATACCCTTGCGTACATTTAATTTTTTTTTCTCCATAACCAAAAATCAGATCTCTACGAAATTTTACACAGAGCTCAATAAAATTATGAGGATTTCAGAAAAAAAAAATACACTAGTACTCAATAGGTTTTATAAATGTACTTGTAGCTAAGGTTTTTTTGGTGGAAAATCTAGGTTTAGAAAACCTGAATTTTCAGAGTGAGGGCATGAAGTAACCAAAAGATTTTGATGTTTAAAATTATTGCGAAGATACGCTCTTTCAAAACAAAGAATGAAATTTGTGTTTCTTTTATTATTTGTAGCGAAAATTTTATGTTTTTTGGACTTTGTGGGGAAAAAGTGGGTACTGGGTAACCCATTTTGCACAATTTTCCCACAATCCACAACTGTAAATAGAAAAAAAAATTAAAGAAACAATTGAGTATTGTATACAAATATGAGTACATCAAATTAGGCTTTGAAAATTATTTAAAAAATAATTATTAATTTCAGAAATATTAAAAGTACTAGGTATTTTAAAACGTTTTCTCAGATGGCAGTTCAGAGAAGTCTTTTATGTTCTAGTCCTCTATGCTATTATTCAATATGTGGATGAATCAGGGATGGCTGAAGTTGGGTGATGAAATGCAGATGAGTCACGCAGACTACTCAGATACATGTGTCTGGGCTGCATGACTCATCATACAGTGATTCCCCAGCTGCATCTAAGAGAATGAAACATCTTATCAGTCAATCTACTTCTGGGTTTCTATGAACAAAGCATGGTGGTGCACTTCTATAATTTATCCAATCTTTGATTTTTTATGCGCTAGTTTGTTTGTTTTTTTGTTTTTTTATAACTGGAGTAAGATGGAAGATTCAAAATTCAGTGTGGGAGAGTCAACTGCTAGTGAATGCCATAAGTTAACTTTCAGTCCCAGAAAAGGGATTGAGAATGTTAATTATTTAAGCAAAGAGGACAGAGAGCTGTTGTATTTAAGAACTGAAGCTAAAGCTGAAGATTTAGAAATTATTTGTTTACATCACCAAAGTGTATATATATTTGAAGAAATTCGAATCTCTACAAAAAAAAAAACAGTGCCCGATCCTTTGAAAAAGTACAGTCAAAAAATCTCTACACCCTATAACGTTACAGGAGGCTAAAGATATGCTAGAAAAAGGATTTAAATTAAAACCAGGCGAAAAATTATGCAATAGATGTAGACAAATTATTTATAGCAATGATATAGATGGAAAGAGTGATGTTGAAGAAAGCATCATTCAACCTGATGATGTTGGGATAAGTTTAGAGGAAAAGACAGGTTTAGAGAGAAGAGAGGCGATAGAAAAACTGAACACATCCTTACTGAGGTAGATTGTTTGCTGTTAAAATTACATGGGTTACCTTATGGAAAGAGGAAGATAGAAGATTTTGAGGAAAATGTTCGTGATATAGTGGAAAAAGTATTACAGGTTGAAATGTATGATATTATTGCCCTTCGCAGGGATAATGCAATTGCCAAATATGGTCAACACAGAAAAGCCTCTGGGGAAAGATTTTTGTAAGTCTTTCATGGGGAAACTTACTATACAACAATTTTTGCCTCCCACGTGTATGCAGCTTTAAACTAGAGTTCTTTTGTTTTTGGAGAAAATGAGATGCCAAATAATATCATACATCCTTATATACGGAGAAAGAGAGCGTTGTTTCCTGTCCTCATTCGTCTAGCGGTCTAAGACACTCCGGGCTAAACGGAGGGACCCTGGTTCGAATCCAGGATGGGGAAAGCGTCTCTTTTTCTCCAAAAACGAAAAGCTGTAGTTTAGAGCTACATACACGTGGGAGGCAAAAATTATTGTGTAACAGGTTGAAATCTCAACTAAAGAGACTGAAGCAGTGATGGTGATTAAAGATAAAGTGAGTGACATGTACACACTTGGAGAGGTAATGAATAATTTCATAAAATACACGAAGAAGCAAATCTAGATGCTAACCATTCCTGCTTCTCTTTCATGGCCACAAAGAAAATCTCAAGAAACAGTGCATCCGATTATTCAGTTCGCCAGGCACAAAAGCTTTTTAAAGAAAGAGGAATTTTAGCTGAATCAGATCCCAGAGGTATAAAAACCTTCCATCTGAAACTGTAAGCAAGGTTCTAAATTTTTATCATAGTAACGAGAAGTCTAGAATAATGGCAGGAATGAAAGATGTGGTCCGCATTGGAAAAGAGTATCGTAGAAAGTGGCTAAAACTGGGCAACCTCCAAGAATTGCATGCAGACTTCAAGAAGAAATATCTCAGTGTTAAAGTAGGTTTCTCAAAGTTTTGTGATTTGAGTGCAAAATGGTGTGCTTTGGCTGGTTTTAGTGGAACCCACAGTATATGTGTGTACCATTCACCAGAATGCCCATATCAGGACATAATAAAGCTTCTACTCTCTGAGGACCCAGAGGTAATGCATGCTCAGACACTGTGATAAATGTCCTCCAAAGAATAATCCTGTCAGACACTTGGAATAACTCAATTTAAAGATTTTGATGGAAGTGACCCCATTGAATTTTCACAATGGATTTCCACAGATGGAACACACTTGATCAAAACCACTTCAATGCACTAGATGAGTTCATCGATGATCTAACAGACAAAACAGAACATTTGATTCCTTATTCTTTCATAGAAAAGTCACCGTCTTCCTTTCTTAAAAATTTAAAAGAAAACCTTCCATCACATACTGCCGCTATTCTACTAGATATCAGTGAAAATTTTTCAGTCATCGTCCAAGATGAGGTACAAGGGTACCACTGGACGTTTGAATCTTGCACTTTGCATCCTGTGGCAGTGAATTATAAAAGCCCTAAAGTAGAGAAGATGATCTCATCCCATTGCATTGTTTCTGATGATTTCAAGCATGATGTGAATACTGTATACAAAACTAATGAAGCAGTTTTGAAATATGTAAAAACAGAGGTAGATTCAGCCTATTGGGGGGCCCCTGGCGGTAAAAATTTTAAGGCCCTGAGACACAAGCCCCAAAACAAAAAATATGTGTAAGGATCTGAGGACTTTTTCGGGAAGATTTCAGTAGTAAATTTTTAGTGAGTTCCTTAAACCGGCAATATGTAACTAATAATAAACTCAACGTTTCAAGAAAAATCAGATATTTATTCAAAAAATTTAATAGTAAATTACCTTAGTGCTTAAAAAATGTTTTGTATATAAATTTGTGTCTTGGTTTCTCTTTAGCAGATTCATCAATTATTTTTGCAGTATCTATTTCGTCCAAAATTTTTTGTTCTAGGTATAATATGGCCATGTTGTTCAATCTGTCTTCTCCTATCGTACTCCTTAAATAGTTTGAAAGCGTTTTAAAACTGAAAATGATCGTTCACCTGTTGCATTTGATATTGGCATTGTTAAAAATATTTTCGAAATAATATCTACATTAGGAAAAGTTCCACTCTCTCTTTATACACTTAGAACTATTATTCAATAGCACTTCTGGCTATTTATTTATCAACACTTCTGATTATTTATTTATCAGTTTCTCACGTTCTTATTATTTCTCATGTTTTAATAACATATATTAATATTCTTTATAAATGTTCTTGCGAACTTCTTTTATCATTTATAACTTTTTAATATCACTTGAGATATTATATCGGGCTTCCAAACATAAATTTTTTACCATCATTCATCTATATAATTATTATTTTTCATAAATTCTACAAAAATAGAATAAACAGTACTTTTAAGATTGGACTCTTTACGTCCTGGTATATATATCCAAGCGATAACTACTCACTGATAAATACTTCAATAATAATTATTAATAATAATAATAATTCACCAATAATCGCATTGATCATTCACCCCATAATAGACAAATACTCTCTTTCCCCCTTTTTTTTTATTTCTAAGTTTTATTTATTCTACAATAAGGATTATCTCTTTAAAATAATGATATTAATAATAGTTCGACGGGAGTTTTAGAAAAATTAATACAGGGAGTAATAATCGGAGTAGGGCATAAATGTCCTCTTGTCGTCGAAGATTTATCCAGAAGATCCGATTTTCGCGCGGAAATATTTTTTAAACAACGATCCAATGACGTCCAATAACCTTTCAGCATTCTCGCACTCATGTGTGTGTATATACACACACAGAGTAAGTATTAAGGCGCATGCCTAGAAGTTAAATCAAAGTTGTTCTTCTCAACTTCTTATGAGAAAAATGGCGTTGTTGAGAACAGGGTTTCCGCCATTGCAGTTTTATTTCATTTAATTCTACTGTCGTCTATTTAATTATACATGGCATGGGCGCCCATAGGGGCAAAGGGAGGCTCAAGCCACCCTAGCCGTTCAAAAATTTTATTTGCCTAATTCTGCTATGCATTTGCTTTCAAAAGTTTTACAAGCGCATTTTAAAATAAGGTACTTTTTAGCTCATTACTAATTGCCAAGCAGTATCAATTATTTTTGTAGCATTTTAGTATCTTGTACATTCACTAAAATTTTTGACAGTCTTGAGAAGAAAGTAATAATATTTCTCAATCCCCCACCCCCAGAAGTACTCATATGGACGCACATAATACACGGTGAAACTACAGTTATGACTAGAGCCCGGATTATATGCACTAAGAAACCAGCAAAATATGCACTGAGCCTCAAAATATCCACTTAAAATGAGTAAACATGCACTTAAAATAAATAAATATGTACCTAAAAATTTTTTAACGCTTGACAATCTTATATCCCATATTTTAAAACAAATTTATTATTAACCGCCAAGTAGAAAAATTCGATATACATTAAATCATACGTTTTATATATCGCAAATTCTATGACTGTATATCGCAATGTGTCTCAAGTGCAGACTTGTTTTTAGTTTTGGGATATTTAAAATTACGAAAATTGGCTATGTTGTATGGTATTATTACCCTTCACAGGGATAACACAATTGCCAAATAATGGTCAACACACAAAGCCACCAAGGAAAGTTTTTTGTCCGTTTTTGTGGGGGTATTTTATTATTAATAAATTTGACACCCACGTATTATTAGCTCAATCTATAGCTATTTTTGTTTAGGAGAAAGAGTCTCTTTTTCTTCTAAACAAAAATAGCTCTAGTTTGAGCTAATAATACGTGGGTGTCAAATTTATTGGTAATAAAAAAAGTCCCCTATGAAAAACTCACAAAAAACTCGCCCCGGTGGCTTTGTGTGTTGACCAATATTTGGCAATTGTGTTATCCCTATGAAGGGTAATAATATCTTACAACATACCCAATTTTCGTAATTTTAAATATCCCAAAATTAAAAACAAGCTTGCACTTTTGGAAAAAAAAACTACAATAAGCAATATTATGTTACTTTTTAAGATGAACAACTTTGTTTCATCGACCTTTTCTATTTACAGTTGTGGATTGTGAGCACGTCGTACAAAATAGGATAACAAGTGTCCATTTTTTTCCCCAAAGATGTCCAAAAAACGTGAAATTTTCATAATAAGGAATAATAAAATCATAAATTTAATTCTTTGTAGAGAAAGAGCATATCTTTGCAATGTTTTTCAACATCGAAACTTTTGGTTGCAGCATGCCTTCACTCTGAAAATTTAAGTTTTCTAAACCTAGTTTCTCCACCAAAAAAAATGAAGCTAAAAGTATATGTATAAATTTTTTAGACATTTATAAAATCTTTTGAGCGCTAGTGTACTTTTTCATGAAATCCTTATCATTTTATTGAGCACTGTCTAAAACTTCAAAGAGAACTGATTATTGGTTATGGAGAAAAATAAAATAAAATGTACATACGGGTGGGTATCTTGTGCTGAGGGTCCGAAGTGGGACAGACAATGCAAGTTTAACGAAACTTCGAAGTCCTATAAAATTAAAACCATTTGAGATAGAGCGAAAATATTTTAAGGGATTTCTTTCAACCATAAGTTAAGGGTGTACACCAAGTTTCATCAAAATCCAAATCGGAGGGTGACATGACCTTGTTGAAATGACGTAGAATGGCCCTAAAGTTATCTAATTATTAATTAATTATTGCTTAATCTAAGCCTGTAAAAGGTAATAATATCTGATATATAAAAAACAATTTATCATCTAGCACTTCAGCTAGATATTCTAGACACCCGTAAGTTACAATTATTCCCAAAGACTGAATTTAACAATCATGATATCACCCACATAGGCAGATGACAAAGAATCCGTAAGTTGTGGCCTACTATAAACACATTTTGATTTGACAGACTTAGTTGAAGTGTAAATGACCTTTAACCATCACCAAGTAAGAAAAAGGTGATTATGATAGAAACTGCAGTTAAAGTATTCACAAAGAGTGGATTCAGAAATCTTCTATGTGGGGGGGGGGAAACAATTGGTTTCCGATGACTATTTTTAGCCAAGTGTCTGGTACTTTTCATTTTTCATGACATAATCTTTGCTCGATTGGGGGTGGGGGTGCCATTCCTCTCCCAGGATTCACCAGTGGTATTTACTGACAACACAAATACAATGTCAAGATTATGGCAGCTGGGCTTGGCAGAGTGTCAAGATGGAAACTTGAAGGTTGCTGGTTTAAGGCCAGATAGGCACACAGTACTTCCTTTTTTTTTTTTTCTTTCCCCACTTTTTCTTTTTAAATGTTGCGAGTTAAATGAGATTTTAGTATGTAAAATTGTGAAGTCTGGAAATGAATTATATTCATTTAGTCTTTTGACGTCACAGGTTAAAAATTTTGATAGGTGATAATGTGTTTAATACAAACTTTTGTCATTATAAGGAATCATATACTATAGCCCTTATTCACCATAACTATTTACAAAAAAAAACACTTTAGTATAACTGTTAATAGTTAAAATGTATAATTTATAAATTAACATAATGAACTACTATTATTATTAAGGTTTTGAAAGAGATCAATATTTTCTGTAGTACTTGTACTACTTCAGCTCGACTACCATGAAAATTTTCAATATCCCATGATAGTGGAAGGAATGAATTCCATTTTCAATGCAAGAGCAATCTGAATGTTACTGAAATCTGAAGTTTACTCTGGGTTTGATAGTAAAAGCCTTATTTGTAAATAGGGGTGATTGTAAGCCCCGAAGCAGAATATGCTAAAAAGTGTGACACACATCACAGAACAAAAGACTTCACTGCAGAACAGGGGGATTTTTTTTTAAAGTAAATAAATAAAAATCAGTCCGGCAAATGTTTTCGGCATTTTTATTAAAAAGGGAATTTACATCTTATAGAATTTAAAAATGTATATATATACATATATCTCCTGCAGAACATTTTTGATCAGCTGAAGGCTTGTTGCAGAACATTCTGCTTTGGGAATTGTTAAGTCCAAACCCGATTCTCTGAACATACCAGAAAATCCTCTAAGAAGTTACGTAGTATTTTTGGTAAAGACACTGATTTCCAAAGGAATATAAAAAATTATAACACCTCCCATGCTGAAATTTTCAATTTTTTAAAAAGAAATCCTGGAACAAAATCACCCCTGTGTAAAGTAAATAAATAACCTAAAATTTCTGAATATACGAGTAAAAATCAAATTACAGAAGAAAAAATTGGTTTGTTATATGTGTGACATTTTATATATATATATACATATATATTATACGTTAAATCAAACAAATCATTTATTTATTACATCAAAATTGACAACAGCTATGAGTTCTACTGTACATTTTAATCCTGACTGACATATAGAAAATATTGGGGTGGGAGGGGTGATGAATTGGAGAATTTACATATGCAACCACATGAGTTAACCATGGCCAGGAAAGACAAACAATAATACTTAATAAAGATTTATAAGACGTTATTACCCTTCACAGACATAACATGTCTGTGAAGGGTAAACTTCCAGACATAATTGCCAAATATTAGTAAACATCCAAAACAAATGGAACATATTTTTTATGGTTTTCATAGGAAATTAAAGATGGATAATGCTTTTGGCACCTCACATATAAACTCAAGCTAAAGCTGTTTATTTAAAGAAGTGAAAGCGACACTGTCCCAGTCCTTCCAGAGTGTGAATGCAAAAAATAATATATCTAACAATTCATATATTTCATATGCAATGTCCTTTATCTTTCATCATGATGTGCATTACATTATTGTCCATTGATTTTGGGAGGTCATGTCCCCTCATTTTGTTTTCTGAGAGAGTCAGGAGAAAGGACCTGAGCCCTTTATAATGGGTGCTATACTGAATTTTAACCCCTTAACTGCCGAGGAAAACTTACGAGATTCGCTTCCCAGTGCTATCATTTTTAACAAAAACAAATAACAAAATAAAAATTACATTTAAAAATTTTTTTAATAAAAAAGCATTGCATTTTATAAAAAAAAAATTAGCAGCACATTACAAAGGAACGTATTTCGAAAAGGCGTATATATACGTCCGCGGCAGTTAACGCATCGGCTGTGCAAGACGTATATATACGCCGGCGGCAGTTAAGGGGTTAATAATAATTTAGTTCTAAGGATTACAGTCTAATGTCAACTATGGGAACTCTGACCTCAAATTTAAAATTCAAATATAATTTCTACAATAGTTAAAAAAATTATTTATATTAAATTATCAATCTATTCGATTGTGTTCATTATTTTACAACTTTTGTCTATCAACATCTCTTATATTTTGTTCGTTCTCGAATAATAATAATGACAAGATAGTATGGTGGTAACTTACTTGTCTACGTTTGGAAAAAATTCGCGTTTCGTTTCTGATGGCAAGGCATTTCCCAAAATGTTCAGAAGAAATGATAATAAAATAATAACATATCGAATACCACAGCTAGAAAGGTACACATTGAGCAAAAATTCTATACTGACAAAATTTGTAAATGTGACATTCTTGCACATATATAAGTTAAAAAAATCTCTACTGGGATGTAAAATCTTGATACTTTCCCCCCCTAAGGTACTTTTAATGCTTTAATAATTACGCACAGAACAAAATCAGGGTTTCCACTCACTATGGACAAAAAAATTCTGCGACTTCTCCACTTTTTTTTTCTCTGATTTTTCGGACATAATTCCCTACTTGATTGCAAACAAAATTTTAAACTTCAGTTTCAGGGAAAATAGCCTTATGTACGCATGAAATTAAGCTTTTCAGAACAGGTTAGAAAAGTTTCCCTGACTTTTCCAGATTCGACTAAAAAGTTTTGTTTTCCGTTGACTTTTAGGGGTGATTTTAAATTCCCTGACAATTCCAGATTCTCCAGGTCGTGTAGGAACCATGAAAATTATCTAGCTAGTTAACTGACAGTGATTAGTAGGGTCTAATATTCTTAAACAGGGTTAGAAACTTTAGTTTCGGACAATATAGCTTTCAATTTTTAGATTTATAGTGTTATTTTATGGCACATAGAAGACTAAGGCCATGCTGTATTGAAACCAACAGCTTCCTGAGGAATCCGAGAACCTCCATTGCCCAAACCTCAGACTACTATGGGCAGAAAAAATGGCACATTTTATGGTACCATTAGTTGGTTGGTTGCATTTTACAGTGCAAGGACATGGTACCATTGGAATCTAAACCTAGGTTACCGGTACGATAAACAAATGCATTACCTCTAGACAACCATATGGTTTTCAACAAAATGTAGCAATACCGTAGAAACAATATGGGAAAAAAAAGAGCAAACAGTCTTAGTTTACTATTACTGACTACAGCAAATGAACCGTGAACAATACAAACCTTGTGCATTTGAAAAGCTGAAGTCCAACAGTCTCTAGCGCAACTTGACATGACTCTACAGATGAGCCCCTAAGGAACTTTGAAACCACATCTGAAATGGGAACAGCAAGGACAGAATTGTGTTTGTACGGCTCGGTGTTAATTGCTAGTAGATAACGAGAATCAACTTGCGCAAGACGAGTTATATGAGCAGGATATCCATTTGTGACTCCATATGCCCCCCGTGGGCTAGTTGGTAAAGCAGTTCTTGTTTCTGGGGAAGGAGGTGGACTGCATATTTCCCCGAGCCCATGTGGAGTTGCTCGCACGCCATAGATATCTGTTATTCCTGGAAGAGGCGGACAGTCCAAAATTGACATTGGTTGCAATGGAGAAGACTGTGGTGGAGTAGGATAATAAGGTGGGGCACCAGCACTGGCTGCAGGTCTAGGACTTCCCCTAGGAAAGTTTGCAAGTCTATCGTCACGGCAAAAACTGTTGAAATTGCCCATGCTGGTCGATGTCACAGCTCCTCCACCACCACCACCATGAGAAGCTGGGTTTGCAAGGTTCCAAGGATCTTCACTCATTAACATTCTTGAGTGATTCATAGGAGCATTGGCAAACTCACTTGCCTGATGGGAAGATTGTTGTGTATCTAATATATGAGACAACCATGGTGGACATGCCGGAGACACAGCTGGATGCATGTATGAGTATAATGATGGTGGTGGACTTTTGGTCACATTAGTATGATTTATGACAGGTACAGTAGTAGATTGTGGTGTTTCATCAACTCTAACTAAAGGTGGCGGAGGTGGGAAGGGCTTTGGTCTGCTGGTCGCAAGTGAGGAAAGACCACCTTCTGACTCAAATGGTTGCATAGCATTGCCCGATATGAGAGACTGCATTTGTTGGTTAAACTGTGATTCATAACTAATAGGCTGATTCGACGTTGCGAGCAACCTCTCTAAAGAGGACGGGAACAAAGACTCCCTGCTATCAGCATCTATACTTTGTATTGATTGAGGAGCATCGAGTGGAGTTTGAACTGTGTGAGGGGACTTTGAAGATCGCCAAGTGCCATCTGAATGCCTGTCATATTCGAAAAAAGGGTTCAATATGCTATCGCTTATTTGTGGTTCTTTACACTTTTCCCTGAGTTTTTGAGAAGTTTGAACTGTTTCTGGTTGCATAAAGGACAAGAATTCACCATGTTTTGAAAATTTGCTATCGGGCTCTACTAATGAGGAAGTATTGTCGTTCTTGGAAGGATATTGCACATCTGGCCACCACTCTTCAAACTGCGCCACTCCGAGCACATTTTGAAGATCTTCTATAGAGCACAGTGAAGCACCTTTAATCAAATACGATTGGCTAACTCTTGCTATAGAACTTAAAAACCTGAAGTATGCTAAATCCCACTCTGTAACTTGGAATTTGGCCTCAGGTACTGAAGCCTTAAGGCTTTCTGTACACACCATATCATACAGAACATACTTTTTCTTTCCTTTTTTAAGATATGGTATTGCCATGTTATTAACCATAGTGAATCCACAGCGTTCTATAAATTCTGGATTCGTATTATCAGGGTGTAATCTAGTTCTGCAGCTTTCAAGGAATTTATAAAATCTTACCGCATCCTTCAGGCGAACAATCACATCTTTGGTAGAAAATGTTTGATATCCATAATCAAATTCACAATGGAAGCCATTAATCTCATTGAATAGTTTAGCCTCATTTTCCGTAATATAATAACTTTTAATGTTAGTGCAGGCAAATACTGTCCATGGAAGTACATCGACGAACGGGCTAAGTATTTTACACTCGATCATACGGACAGCGATAAACCTGTCATCATCTCCTCGCATGATATAAGGAAGATACTCATCCCCAATGCTTGTCCAAGCAAATTGTCCCAACTTACTTTTGTAGTCAATGGCCTTTGGCTTTTGTTCTGAATCAGGTACTGATGATGATGATGAGCATGAGTCTGGCTGCTTTGAAGTAACATTCTGTGACACACTAACCGTGTGGCTACTAGCTGTGCTAGTGGTAACTGCTTGTAATGGTGATGGTTGAGAATCATCAGAAAATTTCTCAATCTTACATACATAGTTAAAGTCAAAGGGTTCATAAGACGATGGCTCATCTGCTTCCTCAGTTTTGATTTTCACATTCAATGGAATTTCTTCATCCTGTGGTGAATGGTCATTAGCAGAAGTGTTTTCAGCCATGACAGTGCCATTTTACCTTCAGAGAATTGGGCAGATACTGGACGAATATGGAGAACCACATTCCACTTCTATTTGTAACGTTTCAATGTTCCATGTACTCCTCATTTTAAGCAATCTGAAAGAGACCAGTAAAGCTTTGTAATGCAAAAAAAAACCAAATTGTGCATTCATAGAATATTTCTTAGTAATAGTGGTAAATTTACATATTTGTGGCTCTAGTTTTTAGCCAACACAATTTACACATTGATCATTTAAACTAAATTATTAATATTTCCAGTAATGTAGTGAGACTTCGAAAATGGGCTATTTACAATTGCATACTATAACTCCCCTCCCCACCCCGAATAAAAAAATAGCCACAATTTATATATGTATAATATGAATCATGAATTTTACTTGGGGGCAGGGGTAGGGGGTAGAAGATGGTGAACAATCATAATAGCACAGTTTTGGAAGTAATGCTATACCAGTAAACATTTCAATATGTTGAAGTATACCCACAGAAGGCAATAATTAGAGTCCCTCAAAATTCTTGAATAAAATACCCTTTGTTTCTTGGGTAACAAAGGTAAAAATTCTTGAGAAAATAGGAAATATTCTTGGGTTCTGAAGGCCACCTGAGTTAAAATCTAAAGCACAATTTTTACATATCGACACTTTAAATATAAAACAATACATAAGAAAATCATATGCAACTTATATAGCTACAATACTAACGATTTGTAATTATAATAGTCAACCGTAATTAAATTTAGCTCCCTAAGCTTTACAAAATTTTACTTTTGATTTTCATAAATACAGGGTTTGTCCCAAAAGTTCCCGGAATGATTTTTTTTAAAATCATTTATTCAATATCAGTTTACAATCTTTTCAGAACTTTTCAAAGTATTCTCCCCCTGCTTCGATGCACCGTTGCCAACGCTTCACCCAATCATTGAAGGCGCCCTGGAAGTCGTCAACGGGAATCTCCTTCAGTGAGGTCGTCGCGGCTGCTTTTACCGCCTCCAGCGTCCCATGCCGAGTTCCTTTCAGGGTTCTTTTGATCCTTGGGAACAAAAAGAAATCCGCTGGTGCCAGATCGGGGCTGTACGGCGGCTGGGGCAGCGTTGCCACACCCATTTTGGCCAGCAACTCGGAGACAATGAGCGCGGTGTGGGTTGACGCGTTGTCATGGTGCAAGATCCAATTGTCGCGAATTTCGTTTCGGACGCGTCGAACCCTGTTGCGCAACCGTTTGAGCACTTCACAGTAAAACTCCTTGTTGACTGTTTGTCCTTGTGGCACGAATTCACTGTGAACTACACCTTTTCTGTCAAAAAACACAATGAGCATTGCCTTGATTCGCGATTTGCTCATCCTTGCTTTTTTCGGGCGAGGAGACTCCTTGGTGTGCCACTCGCTGCTCTGGCGCTTTGATTCGGGATCGTACTGAAAAATCCACGTCTCGTCCCCTGTGATCACTCTGTCCAAAAATTCTGGGTCCGTTTCGTAGCGTTCATGCAATTCCTGGCACTTCAACAAACGCTGCTCCTTCATCTCACTCGTCAGGACTTTTGGCACCATTTTCGAGCAGACTTTCCTCATTTGAAGATCCTCCGTTAAAATGCGATGAACGATTGTTTTGGGTATTCCACACTCCTCTGCAATCACCCGAACACTTAATCGTCGGTCATTGTCCAAAACTTGACGCACTTTTTGCACCGAGTCGTCCGTTTGTGATGTCGACGGGCGTCCAGAGCGGTCGTCGTCGTTGACGGACTCCCGACCTTCCCGGAACCGCTTGTGCCACATGAAAGTTTGGCTTTTTTTCATCGCCCCGTCACCGTAGGCTTTCCGAAGCATTTCGAGTGTCTCCGCCCCGTTTTTACCCAGTTTCACACAAAATTTGATTGCATAACGCTGCTCCAAAAACTGGTCCATTTTTTGATCGACGAGGGTGCAGTAGATACCTCTGCGCGGAGCGTGACCCTGCCTCAACAACTGCCCGCAGGCGACTGATACCGGTCTCGTTTCCAAGCTCAGATCCCCCACCAACTTCTCCGCCCCGTCAGCCAGCGTTGCCAACTACAAAAAATCATTCCGGGAACTTCTGGGACAAACCCTGTATATGCCGTCAGCAGTTCCAAATATGTGAAGCTGAGATTTGTTGTGCAGTCAGTTAAGACACAGGAAAATTTGAAGAAGACCCTTCCACAGTTTACATTTGAAACTGGAACCCATAGTGTTCTTAGTGCACCATCAACAAAATATTGATAGTCCTCACGCATTGCCTCAAGAGAGTCTTCCACCAAGATATCTGTATTGTTCTTCAGAGTTTCTTTCAGTTCCCTGTAGCCATGTTTCCATTGGTCACCAGAAATGTACTCCAATGTCGGTATTGTAGGGAACAAAGCATTCAGTTTTTCTCCTGTTTCTGCCTACAAGGTCATGTTCTATCTACAAAAAAGATCAGCCACAGGCTCTAGAAATGTGTCAGATGCATCCCTTCTAGCGATTCCAACTTTGTATACATGTGAAAGCTGTTTTCTTTATTTCCTTTTTTGTAATGCCCTTCACATTGCCTTCCAGGATATTTAACTTCTCCTCCACTTTGTGGTTGAAGGATCCCCTTGTAAGCACTTGTAGATGCTTCTTCAAATCATTCATCTTTGGATAAACCAATGCGGCAATTGGTTTGGAATTGGGTTCCAACTTCTGTAACAGTGGCTTTAGTAGTGGTGCTATTGACTTCATGAAGAGAGCCTGACCATGAAAACATTTGCATCTCATAAGCTCCAAGATTGTGGATGTGCAAGGATGCACCACCGAAGGACTCCTTACCAATATTGGAGTCAAGAAACTCAAAAAGGATGTTCCAGTTGTTTGCCAGCCATTCAACTGCTTCCAACCAGGAATTTTATCCAGTGTAGACACGAATAGGGAACAACCCAGCCTTGGACCTCTTCTCTTGTAGAAAAAGTTGGAAGGCATATGGTTCCTTTCTTGCACATAGAAACCTCTGCTTCACAGAAACCACAACCTGGTTTCGGTTACACAAACCAGCCTTCAGCACCATGCCAACGAGATTTACTTTATGCTCCCAGCACTGAATGTGGACAACGCAGTCAGGAAGGAGGAGTGACAACCCTGCTTGCAATGTATTTTTTCACACCATCCATGATTTTCCATGCAACTCTTTTACTGCAGAAACTGCACAACATCGAGTTTCAGGAGTTTTCACACCAACTTCCTGGAAATGTGCCAACTACCACTTGGCCCTTGATATTTTCTATTTCACGATGATCATGGTGCCATCTCTTGACAATTTTTTTTGCAAAAAAAGCAAGAAACGCATAAAATGGCATAAATTTACAACTTTTTTTGGCAAATACTCTTAAATTTCTCGAGTAGGAGTAAAAATTCGTTCATGTGGGCAGATTTGCAAAAATTCACGAGCTCATGTAAACATGGGCACCGTTAGTGGGGGGGAGGGAGGATAGGGGGACCCTTGCCCCCAATGTTGGTATTAGGGTTCCATATCCCCCTTAAATTTCAAACAAAATGCCTTTTAAAGGTATATTGTCCCCTCCCCAATATTTTTATGCCGTCGACGCCATTGCATGAAAATATGTTTCATTTGACTTAAAACATGTTTCCTATCATTATTTGAATTTAATTTTTTGTGCATTTCGTGAATTGCAAATTTTGAAGGTTTCTAGCAATAATATATACGTAAATCGATATTGTAAATAAATAATCTGTATTTTGACTACATGTTGACATAAAAAAAAATATTCTTTAAATTATTATAGTAACAGTTCTAAAGTGAAAATCAAAGCGGTGATGGGAGAAGAAAAAATAGCTGCTCATATATATATATATTTTTTTATTATTTTTTTTTTTTTGCCTAACCACCACTTGCAAAGCTATGTTGAACTCAATGCTAAGTGTAACTTTGTTACATAACGTATAGATGAGATGGTAATATTGACATCGAAAACAACGATTTACAGAAACAAACAAATCCAGATTTCCACATTGTCCATATCCAGTCTATCATATATAAATAAGATAAAGGGTATGATGACTATGTTTATCCATCTGTATTTATGACCTTCCTATAAATTCAATTGATGGCTAACTTCGATTAAAACAAGTGAATACAAGGTTTCATTAACTTTTTTTATTAATGAAAATGGGTTTAATCAAAATTAGCTACAGTAATTAAAATACAATTACATATTTTTCTAAATACTCTGAGAAAATATTACATAATAACTGAAATTTCATAAGCTTAGCTCCTGCTTTTGATTAATAAAAATTACACAATAATTCGGTATAGGGACATGCTTATGGCATTAGCGGCCCCTCAAAATATTTGGCATAATACAACGATAAAAAGATTAACCAGGGTTTAGCATTACAAAATAAAGTTCTTCACTGGTCTAAACGCTGTAGGTAAAGGTAGAGGGAAGATAATTTAGAGATATATATATTAAAAATAGGAGATAAAAGATAATCAAACTATGAACTATTATAATTTATTATTACTGTAATTGTTATAATTATAACGAACTAATTAAAAGCTAACACAATGAATGAAACTATTAGAACTTACAAAGTAATTTTTCTAGATTTATGTATAGCCAAGTGTCGGAAATCAGAAGTCTTTGCAAGGGTCGTATGGTTACCACAACAAACATGATAACCTACCTACATAGGCTACTGATGCTAAGGCAGTTGACTAATAACATATGTATTTATTTTGACCACCATTTAAAAGTTGCATTATGGGAAGTATGATGACACATGCAAAATGTCAATTGACCAAACACTCTGTCAAACCTATAAGGGGCTGCTAAAAACTGACTTCTTGGTACTTACACTACACTTTTTCGGCAGCCCTAAATTTTAGCGGTCCTGGGTAGCCGTCTAGCTCGCACCCACCCGCTAAGCACGGCCCTGATTCGGTGTACTGAACACAACGTAATTCCAGAGGAATCTCATGCCAAATTTGATAACACGGGAGCAAGCAGAATAGGTTTAAAAAAATTTTTAAAAATTTAAAAAGTGAACGTTGTTAAAGAGTATTTCCTTTACAACGAAACAAAAGAATGTGCATTCTACTGGTTTTGAGCAAAATGCAAATTGGGTTTTCAGTACTTGATAAAATTTATATTTTTGTACCTTCCAATATTTATCATGACAACATGGCGGAACATTTACCCTTATGACTCAGCACCAACAACCAAAAACTAAACTCAGTTGTGCATATAAGCCAAAACCATATTTCATACATATTCGTGGTTTCAGTAAAAGGCAGAAGCCATTCAATTAAATCAAATCCTACTTTTAAAATATCAGCAACAGCTATCCGGTAATTTAAAAAGTATCAGGTAAACTCATTTCTATGTTCATATTTATATGTTGGTGGATGGAGTGGGAGGTAACATAAAGAGACTTGTACGCCAAAAGATGATGAGTCAAGGTGAGACACTGTCTAGTCTGGCAAAGATTTTGCTAACTTAGCAAAGCCAACTTACACACAGTACAAGGATCATCTACACTGGAAATGATCATAGAGAAGACAATATGAGAGAAGAACCCATGGAACAGTGTAATTCCAATTACTGGTATATCAGGTTTCCATGTAACTCAATCAAATGGAAAGAGCGTCATCAACTGTCGAACCCATTCTCTTTCAACTGAAAATATCACCTTTGGAAACAGCAATTCACCATATTTGATTATGGATGAAGACCTTGCATTCGGAAAATGTGTCATTGTAAATTATGAGGACAAACTCTATCCAAGGGAAATTACTAGAAGAGAAGAAAATGGTACATTTGTAGTAAACATGACGGAAGAGTAAAAAATCAGCGTCTACTTCAAGTGGCCAAAACATCGTGACGAAATTCCTTCACCTATTCAGCAAGACCTCAATCTATTTCAGCACCAATTGTTGCTAATAATGGAAGCTGTTACAAATTTGTTGACTTATAAAATCGAAATCAAACATTACGAAGAAAATGCTATGATTTAAATACTTGATATTTCTGTTTGTGTTGACGTATTTCATGCATTTCTCTTTTAATATATATTTTTATTATTACTAAAAGAAGAAAAAATCCAATAATATTAGTTATTTGCTGTTACTGTTTATTCATATATATATTATAATACTAGTTCAGTACTTTCACATTAAAATAAACTTCTTGGAATTAATAAAGCAATTGTATTTTTATTAAGTGGCAAATCAAATCACACAATGTCCCACGTGACATTTATTTAAAAAAATTACCTGGGTATATGCTTAACTTCCGCTAAAGCATTTATGTATAATTAATATAAACCTAGGAGATATATATAAAAATGCTGAAGTCACACATGACTACAGAAGAATCAGAGAAATTTTTGTTAGAGGCAATATAATAAAAATCCTGTCAAATGGTGTGTCCTGTACATGACAGTTAGGTCTAATTAAAAACAGAATTTAAAAGTTTATAAAAAAATTCTTGTGCTTATAAAATCACCTACTAAAGTACTTTCATCAGACCATGACAAATTCTAAAACTTCATTCTTACAAAAATATCTACAAGCAAATATAGTTTAAAAAGTAATCTGAATGTCCTGCATGTGACGGTGGAATGGCCCACATATTGATAAGAGAATCTTCCCAACCATCGGACTGCATGCTCTGAAAACGATATCACTATTCGTGAGAACTTACGTCTGCAAAAAGCTCTTTTCAAAAATGTAGTAAAATCAAAAATTAGGACCAGAATAACCGCCGTCCATCTTAAAAACTCTCTCAGAATTGCAAGGTTAAAAATAAAACCTTACGGTCTTGTTAAAATAAACACTGCTAAAAATCTCACTAAAATGTTTAATTTTGCTTTATATATTAATAACTAAAAGTACTATAAATGTTTGCTTCCATGTGTATTTTACGTTGTAATATATGTATATTCAGTTCCAGCGGTGGATCTAGAAAATATTTTCGGGAGGGGCAAACCAATACAGAGAGATAAAAAAAAACAGGCAACAAAAGCGAATTCTATGCAACCCTCCCCCACCCCGGATCACCCTTTGTTCAGTTCTAATATTACCAGTACAGTAGTGTGGTCTGCGAGCTAACAAGAATAAGCAGAATAAGCAAAATTGGCCCTTGGACTGAAAAAGGTTGAAGACCCCTGTCTTAAGCTATTTATTTGTTTGTTTTAGATATCAGTTATAATTAATTTTTGTAGGTTCAACTTAAAGAATAGTGACACATCGACAAAAAAGCCAAAAAATTGCCAAGGGTATTCACGGAAAATAGACTGAATGTAGTTTAAGTCCAGCTACGAAAGTAATACTAAAAAAAAGTTTTGGATTAAATACCACTGGAAAGGTTTTCAAAGTGCCAAAAGTAACACTGAAACGTCATCTAGACGGATAAAATAAAAATGTGACAGGATTACACAGAGTTTTTGGTAGACAATAGGACATTCCACCACATTTTGAATTGGAATTGGTAAGGCATGTCTTACATATGGAGTCCATGTTCTACAGGTTAATAATGAAAAGTTCGACAAAGCTTGTTTATCAATTTGCAGAAGCAAATGATATCCCCCAACAAATTTCACAAGAAGAGAGAAGCCAGCAGAGAATGGCTAGCTGGGTTTTTTAAAAGACACCCAGTGCTGAAGGCATGTAGCCAGGATGTAGGAGCAACAGTGCACCCAGGGTTGTTCTATATATATATATATAACTCCACGGGACAACTGGGGCCATGCCCCTGCTGGCCCGGCTTGGCTACAGGCCTGCAGAGCTGTCCATATATATCCCAGAACCATCAAATAGGAGAAGAGTGAATGCTTTCTTCAACAACTTGTTAAATAGCTTGTTATATACAATATAATAACTTGTTAAATTTTTAACATTTAAAAATTGTTTAAATTTTAATGAGCCATGAATTAATTTTTAAGAACTTGGACCATTGAATAATAATTTAAACTTAGACCAAAATGATTTTAACACATATAGTTAATTTTACCGTTTAATTTACGTTGTGCCGCATGTAAAATTACTGATTGGTAAACCAAAGTAGGGACAAAAGAACAAGAAAAACAGGAACCCTTTTTTTTTAAACATAACACAAACATTTAATAATTAACTAGGGGATTTGTACAAACATAGCAAAAACTCACACTACAATGCAATTATCTATATATACATATATAGGGACTCACGAATCAACGATCATTGATACATGAACCCACATTTCCAAAAGGTTTAATCATGATCAAGTGGTAATCCGTACTTGCACACAGTTAGTCACCAGCTTGATATTGAGTGACACAGGACTTCACATGTTAAGCTCAGCAACTCAAATGCAACTAGGGATGAAAGCCTCATAGGACAGTAGCATCGACGAAATTAAAGTTGCCCGTAAAAGCAAGAAGCGGACAACCGATGCAGCGATTCAATAGTGACTGCCCGCCAACTTGACAGACGATAACCGACGCAGGAAATCTACAGTGACAACCAGACACCTCAAAGGAAGACGACCACGTGAAATCTGGTACAATAACCACAGACAACACAAACACGCCGTGAACTATCTCTTCTGTCGCAAAGAAAACAGCCAAGCAGTAAACAGCTCTCCGCATGTGCAAGGCAGTGGACGAAAGCCTGATCTGAAGCAAGCATCGAGGTAAGAACTTAGTTTAATGGCGATGTGGGTGCATATCATTATTTGATAAATTCGAAATTACCGTAAACTTAGGTTAAAAACAAAAGTGTTTTATTTTTCCAAAAATAAGCGTTTTTGTGTGTTCACTTGGCTAAAGCACAAACATCCTCCCTGTTGTTACTTAACAAAAAAGAAAATGGGGGGAGATTAAGTACAGAATAATAACTGTGGTAACAATGCTGGTATTTCTGATAATGCAACAAGCAGTAACTCGTAAATGGCGATACTATCTGTCAAAATGCATATATTTCAAAAAACGAATTTAGACATATTTTTCGTCCAATTAGAAGCTGCTTTTCAAATCAACAGCTGCAGTGAAAAAACAAAATTCAATTACCTAATAACGACTTTAGACCCTGAAATATTGGCTTAAATGACAGAGATTATTGCAAATCCAAATGTGGAAAATCAATATACAGTGTTAAAGCAAAAAGTAATGGAAATGTTTCAAAATTTAACTGCCACAAAAATTAGGAATTTATTAAACGAGTTAAGGTTAGGTGACAAAAGACAATCAACTTTGCTCAGTGAGATGAAAAATTAAAAAACTTGCTGGAAACACAGTCACTAACGAGTTTCTAAAAGCAATCTGGTTTGAGAAATTAACGCCACAGATGAAGTGAGTACTAGTAGTAGTGGGAGATGATTTACAGCAATTAGCAACTGTCCATGACAAAATTAGCGAAGTTACCACTAACATAAACACAGAGGTATTTCCAATAACAAATAGTTCAAAACTGGAGAACTTGCAAAATCAGGTAGCCAGTTTGGCAAAAAAAAATTAGAGAAATTATCTGCCAATGACTATAGCAGAAGCGCAAACAGACAACAAAACGCATAGAGGCACAGCAGGAGTAAGTCGACCCGGGGATATAACAATCACAGGTCGTTGAACTAGCAAGACAATCGCGCATGCGATAATGTGTGTTTTTATCACAGGCGTTTCGGCCAACAAGCGCGTAAATGCAATAAACCATGCGCTTTCGAGAAAAGCGACGCACCCGAACAAAAGGCTTAAAAAAACTAAGTATGCCTAACACTGCTGATAACGCAAGCGTGGCAGTAAATGTAGGTGCTAATAAATGCATATATTTGACAGTAATACAGGATTCATGTTTTTAATTGATACTGGAAGCGACATATCATGCTTTCCAATCAATAAAGAAAATAAAAACAGCATCCCTACAATTTTCAACGTATATGCCTCAAACGGTACCCCAATAAAAGTCTATGGAGAACAGCTATTCGAATTAGAACTTAATCTCCGTAGATCATTTGAACGGAAATTTATTATAATTGAGGTAAACCAGCCAATTTTGGAATCGGATTTTTTGGCGCAATTTGGCCTCATTTTAGATATAAAAAATCAGGTTTCAATCAACATCATTGACTACAAAAATGCTTGTGTACAGATGTCCATTAAGTGCACAACGGAGAGAAATGTGTACTATCACATCTTAAGAGTTTCCGGATTTGACAAAGCTAACGCCTTATCCGGCAAAAGTAAAGCACGATACTTATAAATATATTGAAACTACTGGCCCCCAGTCAAATGTAAGCCAAGAAGCCTAAACCCGGCAATGTTGGAAGCTGAAAAACAAGAATTCCAATACCTTCTGGAACAAGGTATTTGCGAATGTTCAAAATCTCTTTGGGCCAGCCCTTTTCATATAGTTCCGAAACCCAAACTTAAGGACAGTAATAAACAACAGTATAGAATATGCAACGACTATAGAGCAGTTAACGCCCAAACTATATCCAATAGTTACAGTTTTTTTGTTTTTTTTGAGTTGTAACACTTTTGTCACAAGGGTGCAATATGGGATGAGATGGAAAACTAAAGCTGATCTTTAAATCACATTAAGTTTACACAAGATCCAGTTAAGTCCAGACTAAGAGTCAAACATAGTCCACTAAATCCAAGTTGTTTGTGTAAGTTTCACAGCAAGGGTTATGGTGTACCGGAACCTGCAGTTTCCCCACGAATCTGAACCTCTTGAGGCCTAGGGAACCAAACCTCAGACTACAATGAGCAGTTAGTCAATAAGCATTATTATTATATTTTTTTTACAGTTGGGAGTCGAATCTAGGATAATACACTAGGCAAGGGGTGGGGAACCTGCTGCTTTAAGGCCACATGTGGCTTTTTGGGCCTGTAAGTGTGACGCTTGAATGATCCAACTTTTGCAAACCAAATTCTTTTATTTTTATTAATGTTATTTTGTTCATCTTATTTTTTATTTATTTACTTTATTTTAATTATTATCTTAAATGAATGTATTTAAAATACAAAAGGTAAAAGTATAGTAAGGAAAACCTACAACTTCAATTTTTTAAGTAAAGGTGCAAAGAAATTAAAATATTTATTCAAAACATATTTAATCACATATTATTAAAAAAGTATACTGATAGTAAAGAACATCACAAAGTATATATATTCATCAAATGGGATATCAACTGCAGTCCAATATCCTTGTATATATTCGATATACATATAAAAAAAGTATACAAATATCCTTTTACATATTCAATATCTACCATTTGTATTGGTTTCTCTCTTAAGGCCGGAGTACATTAGAAAGTGAATATGAACGTTTTTACCGAAAGCATTGAACGAGTATCTACTAAAATAATAATAAGTACAGTTAGCCATTTCAGTGAAACCCAGTTTGAATAATAGGAGTGTTACTATAAATCCAATCAGTGGTGTGGGAAAGGGGGCTCATGCCTCCCCACCGTGCACCAAAATACATTATTCCATTTAACGCCAAATTACACAATTTGTTAAAAAACTACTTGCGCCCCCCCCCCATAATTTTTTAATTACTACGCCCCTGTATCTAATTGAAATGTCTTGAATGCGGCCTTCTTGGATTATGACTAACTTCATGCGGCCTTCCAACGTGAAAATGTTCCCAACCCTGCACTATGCAAATGCATTACAACAGCAGGGACTAATAAATTCAAAAGTCACCACTGCAGTTCAATGCCCGACATGAATCCGGGCAGTCGTGATGAGCAACTCACCAAAGAAAGACAAGGTCCAGGAAACATTTCATTATTAAGACAGGTTACTTGTTTGTAACAGGCAAACATTATTTTTTTCTCTTCTCAAATTTAAAATTTTTATATTTACCATATTGCACCCTTGCAACGAAAGTGTTACAACTAAAAAAAAAATCACAATTTTAAGAAAACATGAAAAACTGTTTCTGGCTGAATTGAGGGACGTTGTGTTCATCTAATGACATATGCCAACTATCGTAAACAGAATAACTTATGGCCTAATGCTTTGCCCCGCACAGTGCAGCACTGTTTTCTGCATCCGGTTGTAACATTAAGTCATTTTCACCGAATTTTGAGTTGTAACACTTTCGTCGCAAGGGTGTGATGTGTTAAATGTTTATTTCAGAAACCCATTTCGTTTAAGATCTTCCTCAATGTACAGTGCTCATACAAAAGTGCTTTTCAAAGTAATTACAGATGCAACAATCTATCGTCATTGGTACAAAGTATGTGGAAGAAACGATATGCAAAATAGGAACGATAAGAAACAGATTAAAAGTTTTGGCATTTATTCCACAAAAGCTTTTAATTCATTCTTAGCTCTCGATCCGTTCACCAAAGCTTTTAATTCACTTGAATATGTTGGTTTGTTTGTGGTTTTACGGCTCAAGGACTATAATGGTCATGCTGTGCCGGGACCTACTGTTTTCCGAGGAATCCAAACCTTTTAAGGCCTAGGGCAGTGGTTTCCAACCTTTTTCAAGCTGCGACCCACTTTCATAGTAGCCAAATAATCCGCAACCTCTTTAATAGTAACCAAAAGATTACCGACACCCCTCTGTCAGCCGCCATCACATTTGCATAATAAAAGCATTTTTAACAGAGTAAAGAAAACACATTAAATATAAAATTATATTAATTATGTATATTAAATTATATTAATTACCAATATAAAGTTAACAACGATTAGTAGAATATTGCAATGTGTGTAGCCATGTTGAAATATAAAAGCGTTGGAAACATTTGGTATGAAATTCTTTATAAAAATAATTGCAATTTCGGTGACCCCCAGGTTGGGAACCACTGGCCTAGGGAATCAAACCCCGGACTACAGTGAGCAGTGCGATCTTTATGAGATCTCTGAGTAAGCATTCTTTGCACTGTTGGGAGTCAAATCTGGGTTAACGACACACAAGGTAAACATGTAACTACACTGTGCCACCACAAGACTTCGCTTGAATATAACGTCTAGTTTTTCACTCCTGCAGACGATCAGCTACTCGTCCAAAGTTCATGTTTTTAAGGTGCAGGGGTAAGGCTGAATTCAGACACAGTTTCCTGCAGAATGCAGCTCTCTGCTATAAACCAAACCCTGGACAACGATGAGCACAAAAGAGTGCATTCTATGATCCCCTTTTGTGATTTGAATTCGGTAAGTGGTGCAACAAATGTATGTGCTATCATTATGTCAATGTAGGTTAAGGATCCTACGCTTTTTAAGGAATCTAAATATCTTAAGTCGTTAAGAATCGAACCTCTTCCCACCGCCAAACTATAGCGATCAGTTAGTTAGTAAATGTTCCCTTTTATTCTCAACACTGTCAGGGGTCAGCTCCAGGTTAACGACACACAAGGCAAAAGCATTAACACTGCATTATAGCAGGACACTGCTTTCCGAAAATCATTAGATTGCTATTCAAAAATATAACTGCTTATACAGGGCCGTGCTTAGAGGGGGGGAGCGAACTGGATGGCTGCTCAGGGCCGCTAAAAACATGAAGTACAAGCACAAAGAAATAAAAGTTTTGTGGCCCTTATATACTTTCTGAGAGTATTTGGTCAATCGATCCTTTGTGCATAACGTTATATTTCACACAACGCTCTTGAAACTTCTAAATGGTGGTCAAAATAAATATACACGTTATTAGTCAAACGGGTCAGCATCAGTAGACTATGCACGTATCGCGTTTATTGTGGTGGCCTTGCAGCTACTACAGAATCCCCGTTTTGATAAAAAAACTTGTTGCAAAGTTCTGAGAAGCAGAAATTTATAATTACATTGTACTGTTTCGTTTTTTTATAATGCACCAGTAGACTTAAATGAAACCCTTTCATTTATCCACAACGTCAAAGTTAAGAAAGAAATGCCAAGTGATTGATATATCCCCACTAATTTTGTTTAGAAAATGTCTATTTAAATTTAACTTTCGTATATTCTCATTAACCTTTGAAGTTTGGAGCAGCAAAGAACTTTATTTCACAATGCTAAATTCCGATGAGTTTTTTATCGTCGTGTTACGTTAAAACATTTTGCAAAAATCTGTTTTGCCCAGGGCCACTAACTCCGTAAGAAGGCTCCTATGGTTACAGCTATTAATAGGATTCCTCGAACTTGTTTAAGTGTTCTCTCTCATAGAAAAAGCATTCGCAATTACAGGCAAACATACACTTCGGTAAGAACTAAAAGGTCATTCGTCATTCTTGCTAAATGCTCACACTTGCCAAATCATAAATATATTGGATAAATTTTAGAAATCATTAGTTTCTTCCACTGAACCAAGATAAAAGAACTGAAATGGAAATTAACTATAACATTTGAAGTTATTATCCAATTCAATCATACGTGCAGAGATACACAAGCCCCTTCCAATAATTTAAAACAAATTGCAATTTTACATACATTGTAATGTATACACTACATGCTTGGACTCCCTAGCCAATAATTTTGATAACTTGATTGCTGAATTGAATATGAAAAAAAAAAATCTTGGATCAATTTGATAGTGGAATTTCCATTTTTTCTTTTCTGAACAGAATAAGGTCCAGAACGTTTAATATCGTTTCGGATTTTTATATAGGTGGAAGAAAAATATTCTAAAAATTTCCCTCAGAAAGCAAATACAAATACTGACAACCCTTAGGCCAGATTCCCTAGAAAAAAAACCAAGCTATGTATACGATATTACGCGAAAATAATTTTTCGGTTATGTAATGAGCATTATTTACTTTAAACGCCGTCCACGCGTAGGTCACCCCCTCCCCTCCCACCCACCTCAGCCCACCGGTTTCTCTAAAAAACAGGTTATACCTCA
This sequence comes from Dysdera silvatica, assembly GCA_006491805.2. NCBI lineage: Eukaryota > Metazoa > Arthropoda > Arachnida > Araneae > Dysderidae > Dysdera > Dysdera silvatica. Next base: position 198,152 of record QLNU02014176.1, read on the forward strand.
CAATGTAAACAACATGAGTACTAACAATTGGACGGTCAGAAGCGCGGGTATAAATGGGTATACTAAAAATACGTCAACTTGCCTGTTTTCCCGTCTTCTCGAATGCCAACTTGTGCAAGTCAACCTGTTAATCCGGGGTTAACTCTTTCTTTTCTGTTTCTTTCACCCGGTTTTCCCATTGTGAACGGCGAGAGATAACCGAGAGCCGCGTTCGCCGTACTTCACGGAGAACCGCGAAAATGGAAAGAAGAGGGCGACTCCATTCCGTGAACGAAGGGAGGGGTGCGGGAACCCGATTTTGGAGAGGGGGACGCATTCGCGGAGCCCGCCCGCAGGACCATTTCCATTTATCCTCCGTGGGGGTGACTGGAGAAATCCATAAAAGTTGAGATGGAGGGGCGCAACAAACGTCAAATTCTCGGGTAAAAATTTAAAAGCTGACGCCCCTGTCCCCACCCTTATTATGAGGAACTGTGGCACCACTATACGAAGCAATGGGATGGTCCGCTTATAATTACAGTTAATTAGACGGCTAATGGTAAAAACTCGCTGATTCACGTTTTGAACAGCATGACATGGGATGGTTTTTTTTTTGTTATTTGTTTAACCTTCCTGCTGTTAAATTATTTAGTACAAGGAATACCTGCATCCCCAATGTATTTTTTTTTTTTTTGCCTCTTCCTCCCGCATGCACATGTCCATACTTACTTTTTAACGTGTACAATTCTCATACACTATCAGTAGCGCAGGAAAAGGGGCTGTTAGAGGGGCTTAAGTCGCCCGCTGGATATCGAAATACATTTTCTCTTATGCCGTATCACAAAATCTTGAAAGACGCATGAACCCCTCCCCTCCCCCTCACCATGAGTTTTTAATTGCTCCGCTATTGTACACTATTGAAGGGCAGAATAATACTAGAAAACAAAACTTCTGATTCTTTTTTAGACAACTCTGTTCTTTTATAAAGGTCTATCTTCATTTGATTCCAATGGCAGAACATATCGGAATAATTTACACAGCAAAACTTTTAAAAGATTACCTCCATTTTGCGGACAGTTATACAAACGATATATTTTATTTAGAATAAGGATAAAATTAGAGTATAATCAAGATTATATTCTTCATTTCGCGAGATCTTTTAATAAAACGACAATTGTAATTGCGCCATAAAGATTCAACCAAAACGACCGCTTTTCAGTAAATTATCTGATCTGAGATTAATATATAACTGCCATATAGCTAATGCTTCACCTAGAAAAAAACTAGGGCAGTGCGCATGGCCTGGAAAAAGGGCATTTTTTTTTGGCCCTCTAAATACAGAGATACTCATAATAAATATCCGCCGTTACGTCAGCTTTATTCTTACCAATTCCTTTAAACAACGTCTTAATTTGTTTAGTTCCTATAGTTGCTTTCTTTAAATTGCTTAGTTTTCGTTTATAGGTAACCATTTTTTGGAGGTTTTTTTTAGTTTAGTTCCGAGTTAAGTATATGCGAAAGGCGAGGGGCCAGTGCGCGTGATTGCGATCTAACGACAGTGTTGCCAGATGGCAAGATTAAAAAATCCCAACTTCATACAAAATAATAATTAAATTAATATAACTATAAAATTTAGTTAAACAATATCCTATAATATTTCATTTATTCAAATATCCTATACCAGCGGTTCTTCAACTATTGTCCGCGGACCCCTAGGGTCCGCAAGATCCTCCAAGTATACCACAAAGTTTTGGAAAATTAGTAAGACACGAGCATTTACTCTTTAATGCTAAAAATAAATTACGAGGGAACGAAAAATTCTTTCCTTAAATGGTGAAAATCAGTGATGAAACACTAGAAATAAATACATATGATGCAAATTCCTGACTTCAAACTTCGAGTTAATTCTTGGGGTCCGCGTTCCAGAAAAGTTAAAGAACCCATGCCCTATACTACATGACAAGTAAGCTTCATAAAATAGGGATGTAAATAGAGGCGGACTGGGTCCTCTCAAAAGGCGCATACATTGGATTATCGGAGGGCGCGAGTCCTATAGCCCATGAGGGCGCACCTGCCCGGGGGGGGGGGCGGCGGCCCAGTCCGCCCCTGGATGTAAAACATGCTTAATTTAGTGCTTAAAGACAAACAAATTGATTTTAACAAAAATTTGATCTCAAAAATACGTGGAACCGCTAACGTTTGTCGGAGTAGTCCGTGGTTGAAAGTCTGCAAACCTGGCAACAGTGCTTTGTTTACAAATATTCGTCAGCAATTTCATTTTGCCAAAACCATCAGTGTTATTACGAAAATGAAATGCTGGAGTACAAAATTTTTATAAATCAATAAATTTCGTCACGCGTTTTGGATTCTAACGTGGAATTTGAATTATCATCGGGGAAGGATGGTGCGTTATTTTTTGAAGACTGGGTGGGTATAGGGACGGTCAAGTTGAAGGGCAGAGCGCTTAATAGGTTCGGCAGGGCGTTGCGCCCTTCTATTTCGCTTTAGATGAAATACTATATTATATATATGTTCGAAAATCATTAAAATTTAATAACTGCGTAAGTGAAGTTTCCTCATAGGTTGTCTGGTATAAAAAACGGAATAGATCACAAAAATTTCAAGAGCATTGCAGTATACAAAAGAGATTTGAAGGATTTTTATAAACGCTTTATGTTATTGAACATAGATAAATATTTTTCGACATTTACCATCATATGCAAGAGGTTCTATGCTTCAAACATACAGAAATTTCTTGATAATACAGAGCAATATATAAATCTGGGTACAAGCACTACCCCTATCTTCAAACACATACAGGGTGCTTTTGAGAAACTCAAAGCTATCCAATCTCCAATCAACTTCCCATACATGACGCTTACTGTTAAATTTTATAAAGATCCAATTGGTTTTCGCACTGTTAGATGTGCTACTAACTTTTAAACTGCTCCTTCGAGCACTTAAACAGATTTATGTTAAAATTTCCTTAAATACCTTTATTTTAAAAAATAGTTTTCAACTTTTAAAGACTTCGAACTCCAGTGATAGGAATCCCACTTTCATTAAGTGCTTTGATTTTGAGGATCTATTTAACCAAATCAATTTAAGAGACCTATATCGTGTATTATTAGAATTATTTACAGAGTATGATATAAAATCAATTGACAAAATCTCGTTTGTAAAACTACTAAACTTCTGTCTTAACTATAATATGGTATATAATGGCACTGGTTATTATAAACAGGTAAGAGGGCTTTCTCAAGGGGGAGTATATTCTTCTTTAGCTGCAGATTTATACTTACATAAATATGAAAGTTTGTCTTCACCAAGAACGGATCTATTTTTTGGTTTGTTTGTTTTGTGGTTTTACGGCTCAAAGACTACAATGGTCATGCTGCGCCGGGACCTACTGTTTTCCGAGGAATCCGAACCTCTTATGGCCTAGGGAACCAAACCCCGGACTACAGTGAGCAGTGCGATCTTTTTATGAGATCTCTGAGTAAGCGTTCTTTGTACACTGTTGGGAGTCGAACCCGGATTAACGGCGTACTAGGCGAACGCGTTACCACACTGCGCCACCGCAGAGCATCTACGGGCATCTATGAGCCAGGGCATCTACTTTTGGAAGATAGATTATATAATCTATATAGGCTATGGTATGGAGCATCAATTGGACCTTGATTTTTATCCCTCAGGATTAACACTGAAAGATACCTCTGTATCTAGAACTTAAGTTCACTTTTTAGATCTACTTATTACTATCAATGAAAATAATAGATTTGTCTTTCAAATATGCGATAAAAGAAAACAATTTTCATTTGCTTTTGTTCAGTACTTGCAATATGACACATGTCTCAGAAAACATGTTATAAAAAATTTGATTTTAGGTGAACTCTCCAGACAGAAAGTGCTTTCAAATAGAGTTGAAGCCATTTCTGAAGGCTTAAGATCTTTTAAAAAATGTTTGGTTTTAAATGGTTTTCCAATGAACTATATAAATAGAACATTTGCAAATTTCATCGCTAGAAAGAAATCTTAAATGTTTCTTATAAAGAATAATTATTGCAATTAAATACATCTAATCGCAGTTCTCAAATATAGATGGAAGCACCTGTTCATTACTCCTTTTGGATATCTGGTATTGCTTAGTTTATAAGATGTGGCAACACTTTCAAAACTGCCTTCAACTGATCATGTGCTATATTTTTAGCTACGAGTTTGAATTTAATTTCTACATTACTGCTATTACAAGGTAATTTAACCACTTCCTATTTTATTATTAATAAAATATGTTTGCAAAAACTCGGCTAAAAATGTTTAAAAATAAAAAAAAATTTGACACTGAATAAATTCATCTATATTTTTTTTACATTTGTGGTATTACTTGAACTGAGTTTGTTGAATTACTACTTGTAAGTTATTCAACAGTGTTACTTTGATGTGAGATGTATACAGGACTTTCTATTTCTTTCTATTTGTCTGCATTGAATGGGTAATGTTGGATCCTTAAAATATCGTTTAACCCATGATTATTGGCTCATAACGCCTATCAAGATTTGTACATTGCAGATCCAATTCTTCTTTCTTATTCAGACCAGCTATGATCTGCCTAAATTTATTGATTCTTCATATATAGATATATCTATATATATATTGCTACTTTCTACTGCTTACTATGCTGCTTTCTGCCCAATGAGGAGTAAGCCATAGGCGTACGCAGAAATTTTATAAGTGGGGTTAAAGACTTTTATGGGGGGTGTTACAAAGTCACAACTTCATATTTTCATATATACATACGCAACACTTCACCACAACGAGGGATTACATTCCCATCAACAACCCCCTGCGTACGCCAATGGCTTAACCCCCCACCTTTCTACGTCACTGCCAACAGTGGACATGTAACGTTTGTTGACGATGATGCGTTTGTACATAGGCTTTCACAATTAAAGCAAAAGCCAAAAGTAGTTTTTAAGTCTATTATACAGTACAGTGCGTGCCGGACATTGAAAGCACAAAAGAAGCGAGCAAAGGCGCAACGAATGCCGTTACAAAAGGAATCGTTGAAGTACAGCATACCAACCTCGCGTTCAATTTTAAGCCCAGAGCATTTTAATCGCAGAAGCTAAAACTACATGAAAACAGACATAACACGAACGAGCACGTTCGAAATTTTAGCGCAAAAAAAAATTTTTTTTTTCTTTAAAATAATGCTGTTACCTACTCCAGCAAATCGAAATATCGAAACCCAATGCAGAACAAGCAAGAACAAGAAATACAAATAAAAAGGGCAGAGAAGAAAGAAATACCTTTCTACCTTTTTTTTCCCGAGGCAAATCTGTCTCGCTAAAAGTAAAATAGTTTTAAATCACACAAAATCTTTTTTCCCCCCCTCTTTTCAAAAACGGAAAAGATTTTTTTTTTTCTACCTTAGACATTTCTGTTTCGTGATGTTTCGTCTGAATTCTTATTTGCTTGGACGAATGGTCCTTAGTTTCACAAAAATGAGGTAAAGTATACAACAGATAGTAATTTCTCACTAATGGGGTTATTATTAAATAATTTGTTCAGAGTTTTTCGATATAAAACTAGTATATTAATAAACAAATCAGGAGTAAAAAAAGTTGCCGTTTTAAATAAGAGTAAATATATATTTTACGGTTCCTTATTTCATCCGAAAGTTCGCTCAACATGGGCGTTGTCCAATATCTGTCAATGTATATACAGTAAAAATCGTTTGTAACGACCAACCGCATATAATGACGGAATTTTTACAAGAAGTTTGGTTTGCTATTCTACTCCACACTAAATATATCGGTTATAGCGACATCGTATATAACGACGAAACCTGCTATAACGACGGCGATTTTGTAGTCTACGTAGATTGTAATTAGGGAAATTCGTATCGGATATAACGACGCGACTTGACAGTCATAAAGCAGAACCACGTGGGTTAGTTATTAAAATTTAAAGTTAGTTATCAAAATTAAAGCGTTATTCTTTTTTTTTTTAGCAACTTTATTTAGGCAGCAACATGAACAACAAAAAAATATACATTGGGATTACAAATCAATGTTAGTTTGAGTTAATTATAAGAACAAAGACATATCTACATTAACATCATACGAAAATATAGATGCATAAAATTAATTACAAAAATATAAATACATCAAAATTAATTAAAAAAAAAATATCAATACATTAATTAATATACTGTGAAATAGAATTTTGTCCATGTCTGCCTGGGTAGCGCAGGTAAAGACGTAGTCTGACAAAGCCTGCACCACCCAGGAGATACCAGATAGCCAAAGCAGCCCCATGGGATATCACTGCGCAAACATCAGCGAAAATTAAATTAAGTATGCGATTGATTAAATAGAATTAGTAAGGAGGATCCGGATTAAAGACTTAAACTTAGAATAGGAATTTATCTCTTTTATATTAGAAGGCAGCTGATTCCACAATTTAGGACCTGAAGAACCCACTCTGTGGCAACCCAGCTCCAGACGAGAAAATTGAGGTCTGTAGTTACGTCTACTTGTTGTTGGATAGTTATGTGTAGGTTGCTGTAAATCAATTGGAATAGAATCAATCTTGTTTTCTAATCCTGTTTATTTACAAATGTCTGAGAAATTTTTATCACTGCTAAACCTAAATATTAAAGATAGTGAACTTAAAAAGTGATTTATTAATTTAATATCACGAGGGTCATATTCTTAAGGGGCCTATTCTATTGTTTCAGCATAGAGCTAAGAATACTCTTAAACCGGCACAG
>QLNU02014176.1:212197-229745 GCA_006491805.2 Dysdera silvatica
CTTCTTCAAAAATTTAGAAATGCCACCTTTAGTTAAGTTCCCCCAATATTTCTTCTAATTTCTTCATAACTGTAGCCTTGTTCACTTAATATTACTATTTTACATCGCTTCCTAGGTGACCAGTCAACTTTTTGCGCCATTTCTTTAATTTTATTACGTTTTACAAGCACACTAAATCAAAGAGCACAAAAAAAAAAAAACCAACTTGATAGCAATTACAGAACACACTTATAAATGTCCTGTAACCTGTTGGCTCATTGCCAAAACAAGAGAAAACATGATTGGCTCATTGCCAAAACAAGATGACACCTGATTGGCTCTGTAAACACTCATGCTCATTGGCCACATTCAAATGAAGGAAAGCTACTTCATATAAATGTAAGCAAGCTGTGCTTCTTTTTCTGTTTATTTGGCTATAACTTTTGATAGAATACAGATAATTGAACAAATGTTATTGCATTACAATCTTTATTAAATTACCTTTTTAATGATATATAACTTTATAGTATTGGTACAAAAACAAGTGGTGTTATTAGCCATCAAACCTCTAAAAATAAACTTTTCAAAGGTTTCCACAATTTTGTCCACTACTGTAGATTCACATCAGAAAGAGTAAAAACACAAGACGTGAAAAACTTGCGAAAATGTTGCGCATGAAAATGTATCGAATCATGCGCAGTAGAGTCACTTAATTTTAATCTACATATGCATATTAAAATAAGCAAGTGAAAGAAGATCAACCAAGGTCGATATTTGAATTTAACAGGTTTCAATTAACATTAATTCACAACTCTCTAATTCTCAAGTAACTCTGTAGGTTTTCAACGTTAACAATAGCTATCGTTATTGCATTTACGGAAGACCTTTACCTTACCCTTTTTATTGCGTGCAGACACAGAAAAACCAAAAGCAATAGCGGGTTGAATATCTATTGAAACCAGCTGAAAATCAAATTCGGATGATATATAAAAATATTAACTGCACAACTTCAAAACCGCATAAAGAACCAGTTGTGTATCATAATTATTAGAAATACGTCATCACTTTTGCTTTTTGAGTAACTGACATAAACGGTTTAGTTGAATTGTGCGATCTGTATGCGAAATTTAAATATCTCACATCCACAACAGGTAGATGTATATTTCTTAGGTATGTAACTCCAAATAGATAATATATGATAATTATCCTAATTTTATGGAAAACCTAACATTACCAATTCATACGTAACATTATTTTAAATCGCAACTACAAACAGTGAATTTGAATAATCCAGGATTAAATAAACCATTTCTCCCTCAACGTCCACCATCTGGCGTTTTTCTGTTCAACAGTAAATTACCAGTTAATGGCGAAATTTTCCGTTGGGGGGTGGGTACCATATAAACGACAGACTTTATTGCGGCTCACAATGGGCAGTCAGTTTTGAAAGTGGTCACCCTCTCAAAAATCGACTGCGCCCATTGTTACTTAATTTTGGTAATCAGACGGGAATCTGATCATTCCAATAGGGTAGTGGTTTCCAACCTTCTTCAAGCCGCGACTAACTTTTATAGTAACCAAGTAATTCGCGACCCCCTTTATAGTAACCAAAAGATCTGCGACCCCTCTGTCCGCCGCCGACACATTTGTATAATAAAAGCATTTTTAACAAAGTAAAGAAAACACATTAGATATAGAATTATATTAACTATATATTCTATTACATTAACTATATAGAGTATTGCATATTATATTAATCATATACAGTATTGTACATTATATTAATTATATACAACATTGTATATTATATTAATTATATACAGCATTGTACATTATGCTAATTATATACAGTATTGTACAGTATATTAAATATATACAGCATCGTATATTATATCAATGATATACAGTATCGAATATTATATTAATTGACCACATTCAAGTATTAAGAGAATTAATTGAAAGAACACATGAATATGAACTTCCATTGTGTGTGGCATTTATTGACTATGAGAAGGCCTTTGACTCTATTAAAACATCAGCAGTCATCAACTCTTTAAGATCAGCAGACATCGAGGATGTGTACATTGACATGGTGAAACGTGTGTATAAAAATGCAAGTGCAAAATTTCGGTTACATAAAGATACCGAAGCTATCAAAATTGGTAAAGGTGTGAGGCAGGGAGATACCATTTCTCCAAAACTTTTTACTTCAGCTTTACAGATGATTTTTCAGCAGATAAATTGGAATGACAAGGGAATAAAAATAAATGGTGAATATTTAAATCATTTGCGGTTTGCTGATGACATTGTTATTTTTTCAAGAAACCCATCAGAACTCCAAGACATGGTACAGGAGCTTTCAACTAGAAGTAAAGAAGTTGGACTCAAGATGAACCTACAAAAAACTAAGATCATGTTCAATAATTTTGTAGAGGAAACAAAAATACAAGTTGACAACACTGAGCTAGAAATTGCTGATTCATATATTTACCTTGGCCAGCTGATTTCAATGGATGGCAACATTATGAAAGAACTCAACAGACGTATTAAACTTGGCTGGAGTGCATTTGGAAGAAACAGTTTTATCCTGAAGGGGAAATTGCCTTTGTGTCTAAAAAGAAAGGTCTTCAACCAGTGTGTATTGCCAGTCCTCTCTTATGGATCAGAGACATGGAGTCTAACAGTTGGAGCAATACGAAAGTTACAGACAACGCAAAGGAGCATGGAGAGGTGCATGCTTGGAATAACTAGGAGAGATCGAAAAAGAAACACTTGGGTGAGAGAGCAAACTAGAGTAGAGGACATCATTGTTAAAGTAAAAGGGCTGAAATGGCGATGGGCTGGGCATATTGCAAGAAGAACTGATCAACGATGGACAACAGAAATTCTGAACTGGATTCCAAGAGACCACCGAAGACCTAGAAAACGTCCTCAAACTAGATGGGTGGATGAAATAAGAAAACAGGTTGGGGTGACATGGAAGCGAATTGCTCAGGATAGACTTGTGTGGAAAGCATTTGGAGAGACCTTCATCCAGCAGTGGATAGATAATGGTTGAATATGATGATGATGATATATATTAATTATATACAGCATTGTATATTATATTAATTATAGATATTATAGATATAAAATTTGCAACCATTAGTAAAATACTGTAATGCAGCTATGTTGAAATATAAAAGTGTTGGAAACATTTGGTATAAAATTCCTTACAAAAATAATTGCGATGACCCCCTCCCCCTCCCAGAGACTACTTCCCGATCCTCCTTGAAGGTCGCGACCCCAGGTCGGGAACCAGCGCAACAATGGATGGCCGTGGGCCGTACTCCTATGTAAACTACAGAAATATGTCAAATTTAAGAGCAGCCTATAAAATTTTAGCAGTTGGAGTCCGGCAATTTGATTTAAACTCAAACTAAAAAGGCCCATTAAATTCAAACATCGCACTTTATAGTTTTGAACATTATTCTAAATACAATTTTGTAAGTATTTAAACGGCTTTCCTCATTCCACTTGTTCGGACTTCGTTGTGTATTTTAGGAAAAGTTGTAAAACAATTGTCCGTTATAAAAACGAGAGAAACTGATTACAATTCCTGTCATAATAGTTTCTGGCGTCGGCGACAAACTTATTTAGACCCGCAGGCGACGAAAATACCAATGAAAGGCAGGATGCAACGGACAATAACGTGTTCCCATCATTACGGCCAAACTATGAAAGGAATCGACAGCGAAATGTATTCTAACGGAAGAAAATATTTTTCAAAATAAAATGGGACTTTTACGTCAAAGCAGAAATTTTTCTCCATTGTGTCCCAGATTCATTTCCGTGGCTGAATATTCATTTATAAGGGAAGGGAGGACGGAGAGAGAGAGAGAGCAAGCGAAGCGGAGGTTAGTCCTTTCCCCATAAATCCATAATGTATTATGTGTATTGAACTATATTCCAGATGCTATAATGAATAGGTATATGGGCTGCTATCAGCTCCTAGTCCACGCACACAACCCTCCCTCACCGAAATTTCGACCAATAGGCGCTCTTGCTTTTATGAAGCACAGTTCTCATACATTTTGGGATGAAATTTTGCAACACCACCCCCTCCACAAAGCGCATACCGAGATCATCGTTGAACGAAACAAAGGCCAGGAGACAATTCTGGAAAAGGAATTTCAGTAAAGGGTAAAAATAAGCAAACAAAAACGTCTGTTTTCATCTTCTTTCTCACCGTCCATGAATGAATACAGACACACAATTTTCCATTAAATGATTGCTCCACTTTCATAAACAGCCATACCAATCCAGCGTCTAAGCTACGCAAAATGCGACGAATTAATCTAAAATGCGAGAAAGAAAATTGTGTCCGTCGCAAAATAGCAACAGTTGTTTAATATCCTGTCAACGAACTTTGACCTTTTTTAATAACTATTATTTATTTATTTTTATTTCTTACCTTAAAGTAGGATTCTTACAGTAACCATTACATGAACAATGATTTGAATTCCTGTAAGTAATTTCATTGATACAAATTTTCGAGCGACGAAAGGATTTTACTACAACTTTTTTTCCCATTTTAGCATTTTTGCGACAGCATGTTTTGAGCCAGCTTAAACCCTGTACCGATCCATACATTGGCAAACCTCAATATGAACCATGGATCACACAAATTTGATAATGAGTTTTGAGTTCGGCTGTGATAAAGTGGCTGTGGGGTATTTTTGACCAGATTTTGACAGTGACATTGCTGTGAGGGCTGCCAATATCTACGACCGTGATAACAAAACGCAAATAAGTGGAAAAATTACGCCACTGGAAAAAATTGCTGCATATTTTGTGAATAGCCAAAGAGGTAGGAGTTTTTATGAATGGCTTTTGACATGAGGCTCGGGAATAATTCATTCTTGTAACAAAATTGTCCGAACTTCGTAAAAATGTTTTTTCCCGAAAGAGTTACGGAGTTCATCTGTGTATTTAGAATTCACAAATTATGGGTGAATTCGCAAGAATTCACAAGTCGGTAATGTTCGTTGAGTTAACCAAGAATACAAGACCGTAGCTAGAATTTAATTACGGGGGGGTTAAAATTTTTGACAGCATGTATTGATACAATAACAGCACGCAAGGCCGTATGTAAGTCCCATTAAAAAATTTCGGGGGGGACCTGTCCCTAAGATCCCCCCCCCTCTGGATACGGGCATGAATGAGTGCCATATTGACAAATTCAATACCATATGAAATACAATACGAAATAAACCTCATGGGGAAGGACGTGTAGGCTAGGACTTGACTTATGGCTGGATGTTTTACATTTCATTAGGGCCGAATAAGGTTTCGTAGGGGCCCCGCCTTGTATTATAAATTAAGCCTGTTTCATTACAATATGACCCGTATATAACGAGGATCTTGGGACCAACGAAAATACTCGCTATATGCGATTGCTTGCTATCCGTTCTTGAATTCAAATTTTAAACCTTGAAAATAAAGTCGGTATACAGGTGACATATCAGCATGCAACGTACATACAAAAAGTTCAAAAATTCGGGCCTCGATAAGATTACTGCCCTAGTGATAAGGTCTAATCGGTAAAGATTTTGCATTGACCCAGGTCTTTACCGCGCCGGGCCACTAAAAAAAAAAAAAAAAAGCGGTCCCTAGACGTTTGCGTGTTTGTTCTGTGATATCCGGCCCCTGCATTTCATTATTTACACTGCCGACCAAAAAGATGATCCATTACCGCCATAATAGTTATGTTTTCCGAAAATAAGTTAGCCAGAGCTTTTAAGAAAAAAGTAACAATTCTATGTATTGATTGTATATTTCTAAGCGTCACACTCTCGAGACCAGAACCGTTAGATAATCTTGCACCCTGGCACTGCAGAACCGTTCAGAATGCGCCCCGGCACTGGTAGAACCGTTCAGAATGCGCCCCGGCACTGGTAGAACCGTTCAGAATGCGCCCCCGGCACTGGTAGAACCGTTCAGATTGCGCCCCCAAACCATGGATACTATTTCAGCCGATACTATTTCTCCCCTATTTCAGCCGATTTTATGCATCTGCTCGCCTGAGCCCAGGGCGTGGGCCTTCCTCGCCATCCACTAGCTATGGCCGTGCTCAGGACAGGACAGACGAGTTAATACGACCTCCAAACAGGTCAATGTAAGGACATACAACTGCGTTTACTGAGAATCGAACTGGGCTCAGTGAGCCGAAAGACAGCACAGGTGCGCTAAATCGATCACTGAATGAATGAATGACCTACTTGACTCACCGCTAGTAGACAAGCACTGAGGTTTATCTTTTCGATTTCGATGAAGGACTGCTGCTGATGCGTCCGAAAGCTTGAGTGATCTTTTTCATTGCTATTTTACCAGTGTTTAACCTTTTGTATGTATATTTAAAATATGTCCACATTAGTTGGTCTATGAGTTTTATAACGCTAGGTCAGCCAGGGTAATGCCGCACCGGGACCTGCTGTTTTCCGGGGAATCTGAGCATCTACTGGCCTAGGAAACCACCTCGCGGACTACAATGATCAATTACTCTGTACGTGGTTGTTTTTTTTTCCCCCAACGTTGGGAGTCGAACCCGGGAGCGCCAGGCGAACGCGTTACCACTGCACCACAGCAGGAGCGTACACAGACTTTCCTCTTGTGAGGGAGAGGTCAAGGATAGAATTTTCCATGATCCAGGAATAACAATTTATCATGCAAGTCGGATTTTTTTACAGTGGAAAAATATATTTTTTGGGGAATCATGATCCCTGTGACCAACCCCCCCTCCCCCGTGTCCGCGTTTGGGCCAGTCCACATTAGTTTCTCTCATTTTAATTTACACGATTTGGGATCATTAGGTGATATTTTGCATCACTGCATTCGTTATCCTAGGGTGTTCAAGTATTACGTAAGCAATATTTTGGCCATTTCAACCCCCCTCCCTCGGTAAGCAAAAATTAACATTGGCTAACATAGGAAAATAAGCACAACCCTCCCCCCCCCTCCCCCCGCCAAGTTGCTTACGTGATACTTCAACACTTCCCTACATGTTGTCGAAGAATCTGGAAAAACCGAACTGATTAAAATCCCAAGAAGTCCTGATTTTTGGACTTCCACTGTTTGCGATTTTAAGGCGCAAGGCCAGCAAAGGTCATGTTGGGTCGGTACATAGTCTGCCGAGGAACCTGAATTTTTGCTGACTCGGGAACCGAACTCTGGACTACGGTGGGCAGAAAAAAGGTACGCGTTCGACGACAGCATTAGGAGACAAACCTGGGTTGATGACACGAGAGACAAATGCGTTACTGCTACGAAACCTTAGCGCAGTGCGTACCCACATTGTCCCCATGGATCCGCACCTTTTAAGCTTTAGGTAATCAATCCCCGGACTACAATAAGCAGTTAGTTGCTAAGCATTTTATATAAGCATTATCTTTTTTTCTCGGTTGAAGGTCGGATCCAGTATAACGGCCGGCCCTATAAATGCGCTACAACTGCGCCATCAAAGGGCTTGTCCTTTACTGTGCATGGAAAACCATTCGCGTGCGCAACGATAAAACATAAACGGCGAAAGCAAATATATATAGCACATAACGAAGTCGCAAAAAAAACCACCTGCTTGATAAATCAATAACCATTAAAAATATCTAAATTTTTCTTTCAGCTGCATGGGTGATCGTTTGCACAGATGCTGTTGATCCTCAAACCAAGGAGCATAACGGCACAGGTTATAGAGCGCAATCATTTTTACATTTTATTAATAGCAATTACTAGGTGGAAGGATCGTAAATTTAGTACATAATAAATGAATTTATTAGCAACATAATAAAAAAAATTATGAGCAACATAATTAATGAGTAGCCTAAAATAAATTCTTTCTTGTATTAGGACAAACGGATGGTTGTCTATCGAAATTAATGGCTTGATGTGACAGACATAAGTTTATGCCAAAGGCTGCCAAACTTCTTTGACCGTCGACCCCTTCAGGAGTTTCTTGACCTTTTACCCACACCCCTTATTTTACTATTACGTAACTGTAATAGAAAAAAAAATGCCGCTTATACGAGTTTTTATATATATTTTTTTTTACAGTTATAGTCTTTATTGTATTTATATTATTATTATATTGGTTTAATCGCTAAGCCAATATTATAATATTAATAATTATATATGAATTTATATTGTAATCAATAATTATATTTACTATAAATCGTTGGTTATAAAATAATATATATAACTATCAGGGGCGTATATTCCAAGCCAGGTAGGCTTGCTGCGAGGCCCAAACGCCAGACTGAAAAAAAATATCTAAAATTCGATTTAATTATTTAAAAAAAATAGTAGTTTGACTTCTTTTTTT
This sequence comes from Dysdera silvatica, assembly GCA_006491805.2. NCBI lineage: Eukaryota > Metazoa > Arthropoda > Arachnida > Araneae > Dysderidae > Dysdera > Dysdera silvatica. The sequence continues at coordinate 220,530 of QLNU02014176.1, forward strand.
CAACTAAATTCGAAAATTATTTAAAAATTAATAAATTTGGAAAACTGATGCATAACTGTGTAAAAAAGTTTCCATTTTAATTAAGGAACGATTTCCAGAGAAGCCAGCATTTTGAGTAGCTGGCAAGGCGAGTATAGTAGCCTTCACAGTATAAAGAACGTCCACGACGTCGCTGCGGTTTCTATGGCAGCGATCGCCTATGACACAGCAAAATGAGGTAGCTCTGACGTGGGAGCTGTCTTATAAAGAGAGAGCTAGCAAAAAGAAAGGTGCCAAGTGCGCTAAAAACTTAAATACAATTTAAGAAAATGACGCCAACGTATTAGGTTGTTTTTAAGATGTAAGTACTGTAACTTTGTTACTTATAAACCAATATTGTTAATTTTGATGTCATTTGAAACACAAAAGTACAAGCTATAAGGTACAATTATTAAAGTTCTGGAAATTTACATGTAACCTTTACAAAAGGTGCAATAAAAATTTTTTTAGTCAGCAAATTTATACAAATTTCACGAATTTATTGCATCAAAGGGTTAATCCTTACTACCTTGAATTTTTTTATATAATGCTGATAATCAATTTTTTTCACCATAAAAAATTAGGAGGGTGTTTTCTCTGGTTGAGGAATAAAAAAAAATAAACAAGAAAGATACAAAAAAGAATCAGGATCATTTTCATTAAAAAAAAAACTCGTTCCCATGTCAGACGTTTGGTTACTTTTTTTTTTTTTTTGTCAGCAAATACATTATGAAAAATGGTTCAATTATTTTCTTCAAATTCTTTGGCTCGAATATGATGTCAGGAGTCCATGTTGAACTTTGGCGTAATTTAACAAAATGGCGCCAACGGACAAGGTGATTTTAAGGTTTGTGATTATTCTAACTTCGTTATCAAACTTATGCAAAGTTCAGGAATTTATTGCAGCAAAGAGTCAACTCTTATTGCCTTAATTAATTTTTTTTTACACAATTCTGCTAATTCGTTCTTTTCAGAATAAAAAAAAATCAGTAGGGTATTTTTTCTGGTTGAAGAAGAAAAATTATAAACAAGGGAACTGCAATTTATTTTTTTTATTATATTTTTTCAATTTATATTTTTAATTGTCAGCATTATGTAAAAAAAATCGAGGTAAGGAGCCTACCTTTTGCTGCAACTAATTCCTAAAATTTTCATAAATTTTGCGACCAAAAATTTTTTTTAATTGCACATTTGTACAGGTTACATGTAAATTTCCAGAATTTTAAGAATTACATCTTACAGTTTGCATTACTGCGTTTCAAATGATACCAAAATGAATAAAACTAGTTCATAAATAACGAAGTTACAGCAATTACAAACTTAAAAACCACCTTATCGGTTGGCGTCATTTTATTATATTGCACCTAATTTCAAAGTAACCCCCTGACCTCAGTTATCCCAAAAATTCTGAGAAAAATAATTTAACCATCCTTCATAATGTACTTGCTAACAAAAAAAATTTCACAAAAATCTGTGACATGATGGAAACAAGATTTTTTTATTTTGGGTGATTTGAAACGAAATGACCCAGTAACCCTATTGTTTACTTTACATTTCCGCATTTGTAGTGTTTGGGAATAGAAATTTTTGTCTCAGCTGTTTATAAACAACTCATCACAAATATAAATTTCAGAATATAAAGGTAATGCCAATTTCATTTTTCTTGTATCTGTATAAAATGCATACTTTGAGAAGGAAGGACGAGGGTAAAAGATAGTAATATCTTCACAGGATATCTAAACCTCTGACAAAATATGATCGGGGGTCAATGGCAGACACATATTCTGAGCAAGGAAGGTTATAGTTATTCGTTTCCTAAATTCGGCACTGAATTTTTTCTTATTATTTTCCACAAAATATTCGCGTCTTCTGCTATTTTGTTTGCCATACTGCAAAATAAAAGCCTGTACAATTCTTACTGTACGAAGAAAGTTAATGGGTTTAAAAAAAAAAATGGATATGAAGCTTTTGATCAAGTATGGACAGAAACCAGAAGTCATGATAAAGATGAAGAAAACAAACCAAGACTAAACCCACAAAATAATGATGGCGATCGTTTCGAATACTTAAGTATTTTTAATAAAATTCTGGACACTCCAATGGCTCAAACAAAAGTGAGGTTTGAGTCTCAAAAATATTTTAAATTCATAGCTTTGCTGGATTCAAAACATTTTGATAAATTTTGTGAAGGCTTTATATCTACTGTCGGGTGATAATAATAATTCTGAATATCTACTGTCGGAGCTTGAAGAACCATATGCGTTACGTTTTGATAGAGTTCGACACAAAAATGACTAAATTGTGCTTTATTCCCTTGACGGACATTAAAAAAAAACAAAAAAAACCAACAGATATTACTTCTTACATGAAGTTAAATAAATTGGATATTGTATTTAGTGGGATATACAAATTAGTAGAACTGTTACTAACTTTTCCATCAACAACTGCAACTGCAGAAAGAAAACTTTCTGCATTAAAAAGAATCAAGATGTACCTTACAGCAGCCGCACGAGGACAAGTAGGCTTGAGCAACTTTGCTGTTTTGCCAATAAACAAAAATATCCTTTTAAATATGAAAAAGTACACCGAGGAAATTATTTATGAAAATATAATGCTTAAACTCGCATAAAAGAAAAGAAGAATCGAGTTCATGTACAAATAATGTATTCAAAGACGAAGTATTAAAATTCGAATCCTCAATTTCACTTTAGTACATTTTTTATACTTCAATTATATAATAAATAATAATTAAATATATATATATATATATATGTGGCCTGCAAAAGGGTTGCTGGTATCTAACTGGAAGGAGACCCACACGCTGAACGTATGTGACGATGTGTGGAACCGGCCGGGCCAGTAACCTAGTGTCCTACCCCGCCTTCAAGTGGTGCAGGCTGGGCTTTCTATCCAAGAGGCAAATTAATATTTGCTGCACGGATGGAAAGGCGGAAGGGGAGGGCTAATTCACCAACCCGTCTAGCCAGCGTGGTGAAATGATGGCTAATTCCTCCAATATGCTAATACACCAAAAACCATGGCCCCTAGTCTCCAGGTGCTGGAGTGCTCCTGATCAAGGCAGCGGTCAGCGTGGCATGAAAGCAGGGGGTGCTAAGAATCACTGGAATGGCCCAGGCTGCCATTTGTTATTGACCTTGGCTACGTATAATGGACGATCCCTTGCTTCTGAAGCAAAACTTCAGGAATTGGAAGAGGAACTTGAAAAGATCAATTGGGACATTATAGGACTCAGTGAAGTCAGAAGAAAAGGTGAAGAATTGGTGGAACTTAAAAGCGGACATTTGTTTTATTATAGAGGAACGGAAACTGGAAGAACAAGTGGTGTTGGCTTCTTAATCAACAAAAGAATTAAAGACTACCTTCTTGAAGTTGAAAGCACGTCAGATCGAGCAGCGAGGCTCGTTGTTCAACTAACCCAGCGATACCAACTTCAGATAGTACAGGCATATGCACCAACATCAAGCCATACCGACGAGGAGGTTGAGGAATTCTATGAAGAAATCAAACAGCTACATACCAAGGGGAAACAACACATCAAGCTCATCATGGGAGATTTTAATGCAAGAATTGGACAACAGGAACAAGGAGAGACATCGGTTGGTAAATACGGATACGGGGAAAGGAATGAACGTGGCGATCAACTCATAGAATTTGCCGAAGCTGAAAATCTTAGCATCATGAATTCATTTTTTAAGAAGAAACTACAAAGAAAATGGACATGGAAACACCCCAATGGAGGAACCAGCGAAATTGACTATATACTGGCAAACAAGAAATCAATTATTGAAGATTGCAGCGTACTGAACAGATTTAATACTGGAAGTGATCATCGAATGGTGAGATGTAAAATGCACTTAAATACTAAACTAGAAAGGCAGAAGCTCATTAGGAAACAAGTATGTAAGAGGGTGGATTTAAAGAAATTAAAAGAAAATACCGAGGCATTCAAGTTGGAATTAAAAAATCGCTTTTCTGCACTGGAAGGACTTATTGAAGAAGTTGACATCTCAGAAGCAAATGAAAACATTGTTAAGACAATAATTGAAACTGCTGGGGAAATTGGTGGTGTAATATGTAAAAAGCAGAATAGCAAATTATCTGAGAAGACGAAACAACTCATGAAAAGGCGAAGACTTATGAAGGTGGACAATCAAAATACCAGTCGCAAGATCGAGTATGTAGAACTTTGCAAAACTTTGCGCAAAAACATGAAAGAAGATATAAGAAAATTCAATTGTGAGTTAGTAAGGAAGGCCATTGAAAGCAACAAGAGCCTTAGGGTTGTTAAAGGGAGTTTGTCTATTGGGAAGAAACACATCATTGCATTAAAAGGAGAGGATGGCACTGTAACAAGAAATAGGGAAGAAATACTTAGAAGAGTTGAAGAATTCTACAGAAAGCTGTATGAGGGAAACAGTGGATTAAACGAAGACTCTGAGATAGTCGAAGGAACAGCTCCTAAAATCTTAAAAGAAGAAGTAGCATTTGCAATAAAAAGTATGAAGAAAGGAAGATCCCCTGGCGATGATGGCATTACATTAGATATCTTAAAAGAAGCTGGAGAACATGTAGAAGACATACTCGCAAAATTCTTTACCAAATGCCTCAACAGTGGTAACATACCAAACCAATGGGATTCTGCAACAGTAATTCTTTTGCATAAAAAAGGTGATAAAGAGGATTTAAAAAATTACCGACCAATTAGCTTGTTACCTGCTATTTATAAAATCTTCACAAAAGTGCTAACACATCGCCTGCAGAAAAAATTAGATGCAGCTCAACCAAGAGAACAAGCTGGATTTCGAAGTGGATTCAGTACAGTGGACCATATTCAAGTATTAAGAGAATTAATTGAAAGAACACATGAATATGAACTTCCATTGTGTGTTGCATTTATTGACTATGAGAAGGCCTTTGACTCTATTAAAACATCAGCAGTCATCAACTCTTTAAGATCAACAGACATTGAGGATGTGTACATTGACATGGTGAAACGTGTGTATAAAAATGCAAGTGCAAAATTTCGGTTACATAAAGATACCAAAACTATCAAAATTGGTAAAGGTGTGAGGCAGGGAGATACCATTTCTCCAAAACTTTTTACTTCAGCTTTACAGATGATTTTTCATCAAATAAATTGGAATAACAGGGGAATAAAAATAAATGGTGAATATTTAAATCATTTGCGGTTTGCTGATGACATTGTTATTTTTTCAACGAACCCATCAGAACTCCAAGACATGGTACAGGAGCTCTCAACTAGAAGTAAAGAAGTTGGACTCAAGATGAACCTACAAAAAACTAAAATCATGTTCAATAATTTCGTAGAGGAAACAAAAGTACAAGTTGACAACATTGAGCTAGAAATTGCTGATTCATATATTTACCTTGGCCAGCTGATTTCAATGGATGGCAACATTATGAAAGAACTCAACAGACGTATTAAACTTGGCTGGAGTGCATTTGGAAGAAACAGTTTTATCCTGAAGGGGAAATTGCCTTTGTGTCTAAAAAGAAAGGTCTTCAACCAGTGTGTATTGCCAGTCCTCTCTTATGGATCAGAGACATGGAGTCTAACAGTTGGAGCAATACGAAAGTTACAGACAACGCAAAGGAGCATGGAGAGGTGCATGCTTGGAATAACTAGGAGAGATCGGAAAAGGAACACTTGGGTGAGAGAGCAAACTAGAGTAGAGGACATCATTGTTAAAGTAAAAGGGCTGAAATGGCGATGGGCTGGGCATATTGCAAGAAGAACTGATCAACGATGGACAACAGAAATTCTGAACTGGATTCCAAGAGACCACCGAAGACCTAGAAAACGTCCTCAAACTAGATGGGTGGATGAAATAAGAAAACAGGTTGGGGTGACGTGGAAGCGAATTGCTCAGGATAGACTTGTGTGGAAAGCATTTGGAGAGACCTTCATCCAGCAGTGGATAGATAATGGTTGAATATGATGATGATGATGATATATGTATGTATGTATAAATAAATAAAAGCTACTTTTAGTTTTTTATCACTGGAAATAAACTTTGAAATTTTTTTGAAAAAACAGCATGGTGGAAGGGGAGGGTATGTGGGGACAGATAGCCTAGGCATTGGACTGACGCTACGCCCCTGATAACTAGATATTTTATAGTAATAAATAAAACCATATCCCTTTGACGTTAAAGCCTAACGTCAAAGGGATACGTTTTTGTCGCCCTCCTTAATATTACATATTTAATAGGAGGAATAAATATAATGTAGGCTATAAATTTAATTTAAATTACAATAATACGACCTTTTTTATATGTATCAAAATAAGTCTTACTTTATTAACTTAAGAAATTAACTTAAGTAAAGAAGTGAACTTCGAAAGTCGGGGGTGGAGGTAATGCCAACAAGTTCACCGAATTCAATAAACATTACCCGTACAACGATGTCTTATATTTTTCTATCGACCCCAATCGACAGTTGACAATGTTTATCGACCACTTCATTGACCCCTAGTTTATGCCTTATACACTCAAGGCCTGATTACTAACTAGACCCGGGCTAAGGGTTCTCAAAATTGTGCTCTTTTTTTTTTAAAGCTGACTTTTGGTTTATCACTTTTGATCAGTATCTAGAAAAGTTTTAGGTAAAAGTTTATTTTTTGGGCTATTTTGGATAGTTTACTAAAAATCTGAGGTGTTTTAGAATGAGTATATGTGAGTACTTATTTTTTAATATGCTTCCAGACCCCCCTTCTAAATCTGTCACCGCGTAAGCTACTAACTAATACTGTGCCTATAGCCCTAGCATGTCTTAATCGGGCACATATACTTCTATTCAGCGCACTTCGACTTTGTATCTAAAGGTCAGAGCGTTAAGTTATACAGGGGTCGTTACGGCTAAATGTGGTATATGAATTATATCATATCTATAGGCATTCATAATTAACTCATATTTAATTATTGGTTCACGGCTGCAGACAATTTTTGTTACGGTAAGGTTAGGGGTCATCTTCAGAGAAAATCGTACGTTCCTTTAAGAGAGGAAACGCCTTTTGTTAGAGCGATCGACTGTCGCCAACAAGGAGGCAGTGAAACTAACGTAAGTCCGCATGTGCAGAGTCGAATTGACTGAAGTTCTAAACGAGATGGAGGACAGGAACGAATTTAATTATTTCCTGGTTTCTTCTCCAAAAGCATTGAAATTGAAAGGTTCATTTCGGCCCGTATTCGTGGCACCGCACCCAGGCATCGTGTCACGAACAATGCTAGGGGAAATACTCCGTTCTACATTATAAGATGCGGATTGTTCCCTATAGAGTTACACGAAAAGACTTAAAAGAGTTAATTCACCAAAGTCAGTTAGAATTACAACGAATACTCTGAAAAGAACCGTGACTCCTGATAGACCTTAGATAAAATAATGTATTCGTCCGACGCATTTTGATGGTACATAAGATGCGAATTACAGAAGTCGAGCACATAATTTAAAATTACGAAAAATGTCCGATGCTTAGATTACAAATCAAGGTGGGGGAACGCTTAATCCCAGAGAGGTTTTCTTCTCGTTGGTTAGTGGATTACAGAGGTGGCACGAATAATATTAATCATGAAACATTAATATGAAACATTAATCATTAATAGCACAAATAACATTCATCATGAAACAGTGCTTCACATTATCTCCTGCTGGTTTCAAATTTATGGGGCACACTTCGTTGATCAGTACAATGGTATTGTTTATTTCAAACGTCAATATCAATTCTAATTAATAGTCTCATTTGAGAGAACTGTGATATCACTGGATAATGACAGAGTTTGCATCTCATTTTCGTATTATAGGTAAGACAATAAGAGTTTAGGTTCCACGACACTAAATTAAGATATTAATCAAATCAAATTCTTTATTCAGACGAATCAAATCCAAAGATAAATGAAGTATCCAACATATAATTATTTCAAAATTAACTTGACTTGTCTCCTCTGGGCAGCAGTGGGTAAAGACTAATAATTAATTCGGTATGATATGCATTAGTGATGCATATCACTAATGCATATCATATGCATTAGTGATGTGAAACGGGTAACTTCTGAAGTCGTTAATGAGTAATTAAAAATAGAGACGAGACTGGGTTTAAAAAAAAATAATATTTAACGAATAAGAATGTTACAAATTAATTCCAAGGACAGCAGAATAATAATAGAGTGCGTTCCGTTTAAAAAAACGCCTTTGGTATAATGGGAAATATACTGAAGTGCCAGAAAAACCGGTACAGGCGTGCGTATGCAAATAACGGAGCTTTGCAACCAATCAGCGTAACGCGATGCGGTCGGCAGCGCCTATATAAGACAAGAGATGTCTGGCAAAGCTGTTAGATCGGTTCTTGCCGCTACAATGGCAGGTTATCAAGATTTAAGTGATTTTGAACGTGGCGTTATAGTCGGCACAAGAGAGATGGGACATAGCATCTCCGAGATAGCGACAAAATTTGGATTTTCGCGTACGACCATTTCACGGGTATACCGTGAATATCAGGAATCCGGTAAAACATCAAATCTCCGACAGCGGTGCGGCCGGAAAAAGACCTTGAAAGAACGGGACCTTCGACGACTGACGAGAATCGTTAAACGAGATAGACGTGCAACACTTCCTCAAATTGCCGCGGATTTCAATGCTGGGGCATCAACAAGTGTCAGCGTGCGAACTGTTCAACGAACCATCATTGATATGGGCTTTCGGAGCCGAAGGCCCACTCGTGTACCATTGTTGACTGCACGGCACAAAGCTTTACACCTCGTATAGGCTCGCCAACACCGCCATTGGACTGTTGATGACTGGAAACACGTTGCCTGGTCTGACGAGTCTCGTTTCCAATTGCATCAGGCGGATGGACGTGTACGGGTATGGAGACAACCTCATGAATCCATGGACCCTACATGTCAACAGGGGACTGTTCAAGCTGGTGGAGCTTCTGTGATGGTATGGGGCGTGTGCAGTTGGCGTGATATGGGACCCCTGATACGTCTAGAGACAACTCTGACAGGTGACAGGTACGTAAGCATCATGTCCGATCACCTACACCCATTCATGTCCATTGTGCATTCCGACGGACTTGGACAATTTCAGCATGATAATGCGACACCCTATATATATCGAGAGTTGCTACCGAGTGGCTCCAGGAACACTCTTCTGACTTTA
>QLNU02014176.1:250179-281909 GCA_006491805.2 Dysdera silvatica
TCGAAAGTAATAATATTCACTAATGTTTAGAAAGAAAAACTTACAATAAATTCATAATACTACTCTATTCAGCTTAAAGATAGAGTACGTGAATCTGTACTCAGTAAGAGATCGGGAAAGATGACATATGTTGCCATTTTCCACCATGACAACGATCGTATTCAAGAAGCTAAACATACCATGGAAGCATTAAGGAAACTTGGTTGGTAACTGTTAGCACATCTTGCCTACAGTCCTGACCTAGCTGCAGGTGACTTTTATCTGTTTACGTACCTTTAAGATGCTCTACGAATTTGGGGGTGGACAATTTTGCTCAAAATTGTTATCAGGGACGACCACAAATTTTCTTTTCTGAGGGATTTTGCAGCCTTGTAAAAAGATGGGATAACTGTATTGAAAAGAGTTGTGATTACATAGGAAAAAAAGTAAGTATATACTCCTTACGATATTTTATTATAATAGTAGTTTTTATATTATAATATAGTTTTTTATTAATTCTTTCCTGAAACTTAACTTACTCTCCCTCGTAAATAGCTTGAATTTATTTAAATGAAAACTTGTTGCTATACTGTTGATACAAGATTGAACCATTATTTGAACCAACTTAGTTACTAGTATAGAGGCTAATTGTAATTCATTTAAGCGTAATTTTTCAATGCTTGCATATATATACGAATTAATGATGTTTATTGATAGAGATAATTTTTTTTCCAATTACTGGCATACTATATATGTTAACATCGTCCTATATTTACATATTTTGAATAGAATTATTTTTTTAAGAACTAGTATATTATGTATGTTTATTTTATATTTTCATATTTTGAATAGAATTATCTTGGATTACTCACATATATGGAGTGTTTTCTGTCGGTTTCTGCTTTTTATGGGGAGAGAGGGCTCGTCAAGGGAGTTGTTTCTCTATTTTTTTTCCTTCCTTTTGCGTGACGGAACATACCACTATCATATTTATTATTATTTGTTGTGATATACTGAAATGTTATGGTAGTCCTGTCACAAAATTTTAAATTTAATTTGAATATTACAGATTACTTTTACATTTTGTGCGTATAAGTTTGTGTACATTGAAGCATCAAAAATCAAAAATGTCAAGCGTTCCTGCGTAAGAAACATTAAAAAATATGGCATACCACTCAAACAGTGAAAAAACAAGGTGCTCGGGATTGGAAAGGCTCCTCCCACCCGCTTAAGGACGCTGAATAAATTGTCAGTTGTGCGCCTGCGTTGTGCTGACCACGACCTGCCACATGAAGTTAGGTGTAAAATTTTTCACTTGTGGTGTCATGTCGCCGCTCAAAAAGTTTCGAATACCAATGCAAGGATGAGCAAAAAACCGTAATTTATAAAATTGTATAATAAAGTTATGTCGCTGTAGTTTGTACTTAAAACAGCAAATCACAAATACTGTGCATTGCAGCGGGGTTTAATCAGTTTTTAGTCAGTTACACGTTCCCCGACATTTTCTCAAATTTAAAAGGGTGGCCTTACATTAAGATCCTATATTATTTGCTTAAAAATGGACCTAATATCTAAAAGGAGTTTTCAAGGCTGAACGTATGTATTTTTTACTATTTTTGGCACTTAGCGGGATATGTCGCCGTGTCAATTCTATTGAGCTTGACGTTTCAATTCAACCTGTGTGCATCATCATCAGAAGTAAAATGTTAAAATAAAAAAAATAAAAGCTAAAACAACCAATCAGGATCCCTCTGCGAACAGACTTCTCGGCTGGTTGCTTGGTGACCATCTTGAAAGGTTTCCGAGCAACCAAGTGAGAAGTCTGTTCGCAGAGGTGACATTGGTCGGTTGTTTTTAGCTTTTATTTTTTTATCTTAAAACTTTTACTTCTGATGATGCTGTACACAGGTTGCATTGAAACGTCAAGCTCAATATAATTACTACGGCAGAATACCTCGCGAAGTGTCGAAAATAGAAAAAATACTATAGAACGCCGTGAAAGCACTGAACGCTTGAAGTTCATATTCAAACTTCTTACTATGTAAAAAATTTCGAAGTAATCTTGAAAGATTTTTTTTACTGCTACTATAATATACATATATAAGCTTATTAACGATTTTTTTACCCAACTATTAGTTCAATATATCCCCCTAAAACGCATAGATACGTAAGAAGCAAATTTTAGAGATTAGATCGTGGAGCGACAATTTTAAATTATGTTTACTACTCTAGAAGAAATCTCTTCGCAACGAGGTACGGCTTTCTACTTTCTTCCATTTCCAACCCAAGAATAAGAAGTAATTTTTTTTTTAATGTTCCTTTCAAGAATTTCTATGAAAATTAGAAATTACTAGCAGCTCGAACTCACTCACTCACTCACTCACACACACACGCACACGGGGTTAAATTATTATTATTGATACTTTCGATGGTTGTCTATGGTTACCCCGTTTCATGTGCAACAAGTTTTTGGCCTATTTTAATCTAAGGTTTTCATTTTAGCCATGACGTTTTCGGTCCATATCAATTGTCTCGTCCACGGTTTTTTGCTCTTCAGGCAATCAATCAATCAATATATATATAAATCAGATATGTTTACTGGCTATTTTCTTCCGTGTCAATATCAATAGCTATGAGGAGTTGCTTCAGATAAATATCCTTCCTATTGAACTTAACTACAATCTCCATTAAATATGAATGCATGATATCGATATTGGAATAATTCATGATATCATCACTGGGACAGAGATAACATAGGACTCTTGAATGCATTAAGTTTCAGAAGAACAACAACCCAAGAGCATAATTTATTTTTATACTAATATAAGGCGTGGTATAAATACTATCATTATTACTGAAAAACGACATGCTACAGTATCATCAAGGGTTGCAAATAATTCAAACACGAACAGTAGATTCGTTAATGCGAACTGTCAAGGGCAGTCGATTTTAGTCTTTATTGACGGGGGTCAGCATTCAAATGACATATTTTAGTAGTTAAAATTTCAGGCTATTCAGCCATAATTTATAGTTACGTGGTATGCATTACACAACGAAAAAAATAGAAACGTAAGTGTAAAAATTCGTTCATTCACGTTCAATGCCCTATAAAGAACAAATTTTTTCAATTCAAATTGGTAATTCTCGATAGATAATAAGAAAATAAGCAAGTGAAAGAAAATCGCCTAAGGTCGATATTTAAATTTAGCGGGTTTCAATTAACATTAATTCGCAACTCTCTGATACCTTACTCTCCAATTCAAAAGCAACTCGACAGGTTTACAACATTAACAATAGCCATCTTTATTACATTTACGGAAGACCTTTACCCGACCCATTTTGTTGCGTACAGACAGAAAAACCAAAAGCAATAGCGGGTTCAATATCTATTGAAACCCGCTAAAAAACAATTTTTTTTTTCTTTTCCTCACGGAGAGCGATTAAAAAAAACAACAAAAAAACATCGTTCTTTAATTTTGTAACACGTTAAAAAATTTGATATAAAATACCTTTGGACTGATATCGGCAAGGAGCTGTGAACATGTTTCGAACCTTATGTGTCCTCAGCGGTAAAAAAATGTTTTTCATTTAAGTTTCATACTTCCCGATTGTGTGAAATCCTTTCTTGGAAGGTTTGCGTTAACAAGAACACACTGTTCTTTTAGTGTGGGAGTATTCAAGTATTATGTAAGAGCCTTTGTGGGGAGGGGGGTTCCTGTTGTGCTCGTTTTCCTATGTCAGGCAATATTAATTTTTGCTTACCGGTAGGAGGGGTATAAAATCGCTAAAATATTGTAATACTTGAACACTCACCGTAAAATAAACCTGACCTGTCCAGTCTCTGAATTAATGGCAATTTGTAAAACGTTGGAAAAATCTCACATCAATACGGTAATGGCTTCCGAAAGTTGGGCGTTCGCCGTAATTTTAAATTGTTGCAAACTTATCGCTAATCCAAAACTCCATTTTTTTTTTCCTTTATTTTTGAATAAGGTGCATAGGAAATGACTTTTCCTAAAACATACTTTAACCACGTTTATTATGAAACTTGTTAAACTTAAAATTTTTAAGACAAATTTATAACAGTGTAAACGAAACTTCCTTAAAATTTCCTAAATTACGTGGGTTTTTTTTCTTTTCTTTTTCCTTTTTTTTTTAAATTACCGTATAATCTTGGTAATTGACGGTTTTGTTACGAGATGTAACATGTTTAAAAATGGTTAATCATGCGGTTGTTTGAATCATTGTTTACGTTTATTGAAGGTTTCATGATACAGATTGTAGTTTGAATAAAATGTCGTTTGTATAAACTGAACGTTATTTATGGTGGAATTGGCGGCTTTTAACGTGGCATATGAATAATACTAAGCGTACTGAGAACAGAGCCTAGCCAGAAGGCCCTGATCGTAGTCATTAAGTAACAGATATTCTTCGTAGAATAATAATAATAATAATAATAATAAAACATTACTCCTGATGAACGACTGCTGCTAGCGCGTCCGAAAGCTTGGATGATCTTTTCTATTTGCGTCTTACCAGTGTTTAAGCTTTCGTACGCAAAAGAAAAGCAATTGGGAAGGAAAAAGCTTTTATGAAAGAATCGATCAAAACGATCGAGTGAATGATTTCGTTGAGAGAATTTGTCTGTCTGTGGTTTTACGGCTCAAGGACTACAGTGGTCATGCTGCGCTGGGACCTACTGTTTTCCGAGGAATTTGAACATCTGGACCTATGATTTTCCGAGGAATCCGAACCTCTTAAGGCCTAGGGAACCAAACCCCGGACTACAGTGAGCAGTGCGATCTTTATGAGATCTCTGAGTAAGCGTTCTTTGCACTGTTGGGAGTCGAACCTGGATTAACGGCGCACTAGGTGAACGCGTTACCACACTGCGCCACCGCAGGGTTCGTTAAAAGGAAAATCTCGAAAAAGAAGCGGGGAAATTACTCGAACGTTAAATCACTTTCCCCGTGGTACACACCGGAGGCTGTGTCAGACCTTTCAATGACATAATTACTAAAGCAGGGGTGGGGAACCTTTTCATGTTGGAAGGCTGCATTAAATTAGTTACGGTCGAAGAAGGCTACATTCAAGGAATTTCAATTAGATACAAGGGTGCAGCAATTAAAAAATTATGGGGTGTTGAAGTAGTTTTTTAACAGATCATGTGATTTGACGTTAAACGGAACAATGCATCTTGAAACACAAGGTGAGGGAGCTTGAGCACCTGTTTCCTATACCGTTGATTATATCAGAACCCCCATTATTCGAACTCCGTTAAACCGAAATAGAGTATTTATTCGATGGATAATATATTACACAATAGGCACAGTTTTGAAACGAAAATTTATTCGGCTTTAAACGTTTTTCGAAAGCCTTGAGCTTTCATCGAAGAAGCAAGAAATCTAAGCGTACATCGCTCGTAAGGGCGAGTGTACGATTGTTTATTGTATAAAGGGTAAGGTTGTGGGTGATGTTGGTGGATTGGCACCCTCTATCCGTCGAACCAGATGAATGTGGACTATAAGGGGAAAGTTGGATTGTGTTAAATTTTTTTTTTTAATTAAAGTATATGACAAAAAATTATTGGTGAAATTTTAAGAGGAGAAAACGTGACCACGCCGGATGGATATTGGCCGTAATAGATAAATCGTTCACCAGGTGCTCGATGTTTTGATGGATTAAAAAAGTTTAAAAAAAAAATTAAGATCAGCTGGAGATGGAGGTTTGTAGATTAACTTCGCTTCATCGAAGTTAAATTTGTGGTCCAAAGACCAGCAATGAACGGCTATGGGTGATTTAGTCAATTCTTGTTTTTGTACGTATGCCCGGTGTTCTTTAATCCTGAAACGGAGTGCACGACGAGTTTGGCCGATGCACGATTTTGAGCACGAGCATGGGATTTCATAAATACCCCCCATGAGTTGTGATCCGAAACCGAGTCTTTTAGTTTTGAAATACAACGTTTATTGATGGGCGTGAAAGAGACTTTAAAATTAAAGTTGTTAAGAATAGTAGCAATTTTAGTGCTGATATTGGGAACGAACGGTAAGCAGATGGTCTATAAAATAGGAATGCTGTTGGGAGAAAGATGTGTGTCCGGTTTTTTGGAGGAGAATTTTTTACGGCCCGATCAACAATAGACGGTTTGCAGTTTCGGAATATGGCAATGTTTTTGATGAACTCGAGTTCCTTATTCCGGTCTTCTTCAGTAGAGCAAATTTTGATACACTGAATACAATCCAGTAAAAACTGCTCATTTTCTGAGACATTGGGTGTGCTGATGAACAGTGTGGTGGCAACGAAATGGAAGAAGGTTTATGGTAAACGCTTAAACGAAATTCGAAGTCTGTTTTCATGACCAGAATGTGCAGAAAGGCAAGTTTGTTGTCAACTTCGCATTCAAATGAGGATTGAATATGATTATTAAACGAGTTGAGATTATGGGTGAGAACCTTGAGATCAGTATTATTACCATCTAGAATTGCAAAGATGTCGTCTACATACGATATTTTTTTTTAACACAATCCTTCACACAGCTAACTTTCCCCCTACAGTCCACATTCATCTGGCTCGACCGATAGAAGGCGCCAATCCACCAACAACCTTACCCTTTATACAATAAACAATCGTACACTCGCCCTTACGAGCGATGTACGCTTAGATTTTTTACTTCTTTGATGAAAGCTCAAGGCTTTCGAAAAACGTTTAAAGCCGAATAAATTTTCGTTCCAAAAACTGTGCCTATTGTGTAATATATTAATCATCGAGTGTTTAGCACAGTGAGTCGATCTACTATTACAGAGTATTTATTGTTTTAGTAGATACCCGTACAATGCTTTTGGTAAAAATGTCGATATTCTTCGCCTTCTAATGTACTCTGACCTTAAGAGGGAGACCGATATAAATGGTAGATATTGGGCATATAAAAATAGCCCTTCTGGTTTACTGATATTTTAATTGTGGCAGTCAATCTGGAAGGATTATTTCATTGATACTTCTTTTGTATTTTAAATATGTTAAGTTAATAATAATAAAGTAAATAAATAAAAAATAAGATGGACAAAATCATATTAATAAAAATAAAAGGATTTGGTTTGCAAAATTCGAATTCATCCAAAAGGCTGCATTTTATGGCTCCAAAGGCTGCAGGTTTCCCACCCCTGTAATAGGACGTTGATATATATACATATACCTTTTATGCATGTTTAGGAGATTTAAAAATACAAATAAAAGACTATATCTTTAACCACGAGAAGATTATTAAGTACTGTCGTTATGACAAAAAAACAAAAAAATTGTCCATTATCTTAAAATAATTAACACAAAATATGGGCGTATGTAGTTGCCGCTACATACGTGGAAAATTGGCGGGGCTGCGCCATCTTTTTTTTTTTTTACCGAAAACCAAAATAACGATTTGCCAATTTGGGTCCAAGATATTTTTTCTGTGACTTTTTTTCCATTGCAGCATGCCTTCCCGAGCCTCGAGGAACTTAACATTCGTAAAAAAAATATTGATTTATTTAAAAAAAAATCCACCCCAACCTCTATTATCCTTAACAACATTCACCCACGTAGATTTTTTTTTTTTAAATATATAAATAAGAATACAGATGCTGCTGGAATTTCTATAGACGCATTCCCGCACAGCATTTGAAGTTTTGCATTTAAAGTAAATTTTAATTGGAGCTGGATGCAGGGTCGGGTCTTCCTTGTCGATTTCTTCCTCACGAGGCGCTGCTTTCTATCCCTTTTGGAAATCACTCTTCGAGACAAGAAATAGCCCGCTTTCAAAGGTATTTCCGCCACGAAACCCATTTGCTTCGAAAAACGAAGAACTCACGAAGTTTCTGGCATAGATATAATCTACCGTATCATTTCTGAGATGCAGTCATTGATGTAGTAGGCCAGGTCATCAGATCTAGTTTTTTAGTTAGCAAGTCTTTTTTTAAGATTTTGGGTCACTACAGCGATTGGATTTTTTCATGCGATACGAAAAGTTAAAAAAAAAAATTCTGAAATGCACATGGATAATCACTTTCTAATGAAGTGAAATCCGAATTTGAGTAGAACATGATTTTTACACACACTGGATATAAAATTTACACTTACGTAAAATATAAAGCTTTACAAATCATGAATATATTAAATAAAGTTACAAAATTCGCGCTTTTTAAGACAGAGTCCATGAAGAAATTTAATTTGGTTTTTTTTTTTCCTTTTTTGTCCAAACGTTTCCAGTTGAAAGTAAAGCACTTGGACCCACATACAGTATTACAAAGTCGGGCATATATAATTTGCCCTTTCGTTTTAAGGCGAAAGGACAGCAAGGACCATGATGCGCCGGGACCTAACTTTTTCGTGGAATCTAAACTTCTTATGGGCTATAGAACTATGTTCCGGACTAGAGAAATGCGACTGCCCATCCCAGTGTTAGCACACAATTAGTACGGTACACGATTTGTTTGTTTGTGGTTTTTACGGCTCAAGGACTACAGTGGTCATGCTGCGCCGGGACCTACTGTTTTCCGAGGAATCCAAACCTCTGGACCTACTGTTTTCCGAAAAATACGAACTTCTGGGCCTACTGTTTTCCGAGGAATCCGAACCTCTTAAGGCCTAGGGAACCAAACCCCGGACTACAGTGAGCAGTGCGATCTTTATGAGATCTCTGAGTAAGCGTTCTTTTTGCACTGCTGGGAGTCGAACCCGGATTAGCCGCGCAATAGGAGAACGCGTTACCACACTGCGCCACCGCAGGGCCATGGTACACGGATTCTCAACAAAAAGTGTATATATAGCAGGAGTCGAAAAAAAAAATGATAATTTCCGGCTGGTCTCGATAAGGCGACCTCTTGGTGATATCCTAGGATTGTTTGCTTTACAGACAGGCATAGCAAGAATACAGGGATAGCAAGAGTTCTTCTGCGCCGGAACTTGCAGTTTTTCCGGAAATTCAAACGTGTTAAGGCATAGGCAACCAATCCCCGGACTACAAGGTATCACTCCTGATTTGGTTGAACTTTGAAGAGCCAACAGACCGTAGTTCAATTGATAAAATAAGGGAAAGGAAAATATTCTCACTGCACAAAATTTTAAATGCTTTTATACAATAACGTAACTTAAGAACTTGTTATAAACAATTGTCAAAATTCTGTGACGACGACTGTCACATAATTTTTCAATATTCAAGACTTCTAAACAATTTTCTAACTTCTAAAAAATTTTGCGATTTTTTCTCAGCCTTTAGAAGTGCCCTGAAACTATTTTAGCACACAAACACTACACTTATACGTAACTAAAACGCTTATACGTAACAAACACTACATTTATACGTAAACACACCGTACTCCTCAAAGCCCACCACTTAGTTCTATAACCATTCAGTGTCTGATAGTCATATTACTAGAGGATCGTGAATAGTTAATAGCCCTTCAACAGGGACGCCCTATTAAATGACTGATATCTCTTCAGCACGCAGTCATCTATAATAGGTCACCCTCCCGAAAATCAACCGTGTGTCGCTTAAATTCTCTGTCAGTGTTTTCAACATCAAATTTTTGAACCGGTTCTACAAAACTGTAACCTTATATACACTCTGTTGCGAAAAAATATATGCATCCAGAAAGAATTGAGCCACAACCACGAAACTCGGCATGTGTATAGTGTTCGAGTAGATGGACAAAAGATCAAAACATTGAAACAAAATACCGTTTTGCTGACATGTAGCAATACAAAGAATTTGCTCTTCAATACGTGGTAAAAACCACTCTTGGCAGCCATATCAGCTAATACTCAAGGTGGGGTATGGAGTCAATTAAGTGGCCGATGTTCCACTGCGATAGATCCTACCATAAACGCAGCAACTGCTGAAAGAGTTCGGAGGTATTCTGAGACGACTGAAGTTGGCTACCCAAGATGTTCGATAGGCGAAAGGTCTGGAAACCTGCCGGCCACTCGAGGACATTAACACCTCGAAGACATCGTTGCGACAGCCGAGCAGTGTGTGACCGAGCGTTATACTGCTGGTTAATAGAACCTGGCCGGCCAGATACCATAAGAAGTATCACCAGCTGCAAGATATCGTCGACGTACCTGAGAGCAGTGAGAGCACTTCGTAGCACGACTAAAGGTGACCGGCTGTCCCAGGAGATCGCTCCCCAGACTGTCACACCAGGTGTAATGGCTGTGTACCGCTTAGTAACGAATATTGGATTCTACCGTTGACCTCCTTGTCTCAACACACGTGTACGGCAGCCATCAGCATCGAGTAAAATGAGGGATTCGTCACTACTTCATTCCTCCACTGTGCAGCTTGATCGTGAGCAGCACCATTCCAGACGACATTGCCTATGGTGGGGTGTCAGAGGTAAACGCCGTAATGGTTGCCGAGACCTGAGCTCAGCGTCAGCTAGTCGTCGCCAAGTGACATCCCTTGATATCACTGCATACCTACGAGTTGGCAAATGGCGTTGGCTTGTTGATAGCGTCACTTTGTGCGCACTTGGCGCGGACGTGGCTGCTCTACTGATTGCGTGATACTCTCGCGCATTGGTGACCCGAGAACGTCCAGAGCCACTGTGACGGCTGACTGTGCCTTCTCTGAGCCACTGGTTCCAGCATAGGGCAACTACCACATGGCTTCGTCCAATACGCCGACCGATCTGTCTGTCTGTCTGTCTGATCGACCAACCGGCCTCTCTGATGCCTATGATCCGCCCCCTCTCAGAGTCGAGCAGCTGTTTGTAACGCCATTTTGTACGTTTGTAAGGCATCTTTCTTGTCAATGTCCTATCCGAGCTACCAATCCGGTTGTAAATGCCCATCACTAAGCGCACCGGCCCCTTTAAATTCTAATCGCGTCGCATTTCATACATGCATTGCATGCCTCTACAATGCTCATTGGTGCTGTACGTTTGATCATTTGCAAAACTCGCCAAACCACATTTGCATGCTGAGTTTCGTAGTTGTGGCTCAATTCTTTCTGGGTGCATATATTTTATTGCAACAGAGTGTACCTCAAAATATTGAATCAAAAGATTTAAGTGGTCCAATACATCATGTATTAATGCAATCACTTGTACTAACAGAAACACAAATCCCTTTCGCAATCCATGTCTATTTCTCGCATAAAATTGTCTTAATTCCTATATGAATCTAATTCTAATAAACCTACATACAACTCCAACGAATCTATAACAGAGATCGATAATAAATACACATAAGTCTACTTCTACAATCTAACGTCTACTTCATTAACGTCAATCTAGGTCTACTTCTACAGTCTTGTCTAATTTCTCATGATCTGTATGAATTTAGTGTTTAGTTACGGAATATTTTTATTGTAGTTCTTTTAAAACAGTGAAGATGGAATAGTAACCTTAATTTCCTAATGACATAAGAAAAAGAAAGAAAGGACAAGAAATGGGAAAATGCATAAATGAGGTAATTGGAAAAAAAAAAAGGAAGGAAGGAAAAAAGAAATCAAAATGGGATGACGTCACCACACGGAATACAAATCGGACTAACGTGAAAGAGCGAAGACCCTGCAGGAAATTGGACGGGGAACGTCACAAACGTCTACGTCCAAAATGTCAATTTATTTTTTACTCCCCCTTACTATGACCCCCTCCCTCAATTTTCCATCTTTCACGACACCAGTTTTCCACTTTCTATTCTATGGGAAGAATCAATTTGTCTTCGCCTACGGAAACGCATAGAAAAAGCCGTTTATATATTCGTTTTCAGTGCGTCCGTAGAAATTACGTAAATTTTAAGCAATATGTAGTTGAATGGACATATTTATATGTAGTTGAATGGATATATTTATATGTAGTTGAATGGATATATTTATATGTATTTAACGTGATAAATAAGGCTATTGCATATAGATCCATACAAGAAGCTATAACATTTATAGCATATTGGAATTGATCTGTCTGCAGGTATAGATTTTCATGTCTGACAAAAGCTTGGGTGTAAATCAATTTCCCCCCCCCAAAAAAACGAAAGTATTAAATACAAATACAAGTTTTATAATGGTGTTTATCGACACATGGAAAATTTTTTTATGACGCAAGGACAGTAAGGGCCAGAGCCTATAGTTTTTCCACGAATTCAAACCTCTATGAAGCCTAGGGAACTAAATCCCGGACTACGATGAGCAGTACATGGGAAATAATTAAATGCATTTTATATGAATGAAGAAGACAGTTGCGGTTTTTAAATGGCTAAATGTTTGAATGTTGTAATCTATTATACAATAATTTTTGCCACCCACGTATTAATTACAGCTCAAACTAGAGCTTATGTAATTTTGGAGAAAAAGAGACGCTTTCCCCATCCTGGATTCGAACCAGGGTCCCTCCGTTTAGCCCGGAGTGTCTTGGACCGCTAGACGAATGAGGACAGGAAACAACGCTCTCTTTCTCCGTATGTAAAGGTGTTAAGGTATTATTACCCTCCGCAGGGATAACACAATTGCCAAATATGAGGGTCAACATATATACATATGCAAATATGTTGACCATATTTGTGAACATATCTATCCGGAAAACAACTCTTCTGTAAAGTTAACAATCTATTGGGAAACAAATTCCGCACTCTGAGACCGACGCAATCAATGCGCGCCATTCAAATATTACTTCGCTGGGAGTCAGGTGTTGTTAGCACTTCTGGTATTACAATCGCAGGGATGGATGTGTGTGCGATTACTGCGTGTACAATATTTTACAGTATTGAACGTGCAAATAGGAATTTTAGAATTGACGAAATATAGTTATTAGTAGGATTTGGAGCTTACAATCAATCTCGGCAATTGGGACCAGAGTGGCCGCTGGTCCCGATTTCGAGCTGCATGCTGAATTAGTCCGATTTTTTAATTTTTTTCTTTTAAAAAGGACAAAAAAAAAAAAAACTCAATATTTCCCATCGTCTCACAAGTATCTTTCCAGCCAATGACTTTGCAGACAGACCTTTTTCTCATACGTCACTAAAATAGGTGACATAAGGAATCAATGCTTTGTAAAAGTTCAAATAACTATTATAGCCAGTGATACATCTTTTGTACTCGGTTTGCGGTTAATTTTCAAAATATAAAGAAATTCCAAATACTACTCTCAGCATTAACATATATTCATAGAAACGTAAATAACTTCGTTTGCTTGCAAGTATTATTATACCCTTCTCGGGGCTAACACAATTGCCAAATAATGGTCAACACACAAAGCCACCGGGGCGAGTTTTGGGATTTTTCATGGCAAATTTATTATACGTAATAATTTCGACACCCACGTTTCCTTCAGCTCAAAATAGAGCTTTTTTTCGTTACAGGAGAATGGCAAAAACAGGCTCCGGCTCAATGGAGAACCCCTAGTTTGTATCCAGGTCAGGGACGATGCCTCTCTTTCCCCCTGTAACAAAAGAACTCTAGTTTGAGCTAAAAAAAACGTGGGTGTCGGAATTATTATGCATAACTTCGTGTTCATATAAGTTATTATTATTATTATATGGTTCGTGTATCTGATGTTCAAAACGGAAGCTCCTTCTTACGTATCATTCTGCACACTTCTTTTTTTTAAATTCTGCAATCTAACTTGCTAAAAAAAATTCGAAAAATTATTTGAAAAAAGAAATACGAGTATAGCAAAAACAGAAAATTGTCACTAAATTTGGGCCCTCCATACATATCTCGGTCCAACTACATACGCAAAAGAACACAGTTTTTAATGAAATGAAAAGCAGAAAAAAAAGGCACAAAGATCGACAGAACTTTAATAAAATGAATACAACTTTATATTCATCGGAACGGAAAAAGATGAAGGAAAGGAAAGAGAAAATACAATCAATAGCAAATGAAAAAAGTCACGTACAAATAATAAAAAACAAAATACTTAATAAAAAGAAAATATTTTATGTGTTTTTAATTTCGCATAAAAATAATTTTAAATACTATCCATGCTTACAGTTAATGGAAAATTTAACGAGAATGAACATCAATTTATAATAAGCAAACCCGCAGAAAAAGTCCGATTGTATTATAATATTTACATTCCAAATACAAACATCTTTTTAAGGCAATTTCATGAAATGCATTAATATTAAATCCACCTCGTTTCGTTATCAGTCGTTTATAAAAGACATATAAAGGACTAGTTCTAATTATTTGTATAAGTTTAAGCGTTTTTGAGAATACTTTTTATTTTATTTATCAGAGTAATTACAAAACCGTTGAAGGAAACGGACAATGAAGTTTCCCAATTAATAACCATTTTAAAGATAAGACGAACATCAAAAAATATTCCTTTCAAACAAAAGCAAGAATTCGAGAAAAAACGAAAACATAAATCGTCCAGTTCCGCTCGAAAAATCCACTTCGTTCAGAAAATTCGTTTCTGGGCACTGCGCCAGAGAAAAATAGAAAAGAGGGGGGGGTAGGGGGGAGGCAGTGGTCGATATATAAATAAAAAAAAAAGGAGGGGGGGAGGCAGGAGAAAAAAAAAAAATCTGAAGAATATATTTGGAAATTCATTTTTTCATCTTTTCCTCCGACGTAAATCAACTTTCTTTTTTCCCCTGCATTTTTCAAGAATTTAAATGAGGATTAGTCAACGGAACATTCGGATTGGGCACAGGTTTTTTTGTTTTTTTTTTCTTAAATTATTTGTGCGTTACGGGGGAACTGGGAATAAATACAAATGTACTTTTTTCAATATGATATACCCGATAAAAACGTACGATCGACTTTCCATTACTTTCGCAATTGCCTTTTTTCTTCCACAATTTTATAAAATTGTAAATTTTATAGAATTAAATTTTATAAATTGAAGTAATTTAAAGTATTTTATTTATTAAAATAAATTTTATAGAAAGCGCAAACAATTACTAGCATTTACAAATTAAATATATTTTTAATATATTTATTTCTATAAGGCAATTTCTCCCTATCAGCGACATTTCCTAGAAGGCACATGAAAAAACGTCGTTATATAAACAAAAAAGTCGCTAATAAGAATATGCATGTATTTCCATAAAGCATTTGCAAAGACTGCAAAGCCCCGGCGGTAAATAGTCATCAATTAGGATGACGTCATTACGAGAATGTTCGCGATGTACATACAGGAAAACCCTAATAATTGCGATTAATTTTGCCAATGAAAACACCGCAATAATCTAAAGCGCGACCATCGGGACATATAATATATGGAAAATAAGTTATTTTTGCCGAAGTTTTGGAAATTATGAAGTTTTTAAATGAGAAAAATAGAGGTAATGATACCAAAACATTATTTAAAGATTATGTTTATAAGGTTAATAACACTAAGTAATGTTACACGACGGAACGTATAAACTATAGTATAGTGCATAGTATAAGTATGCACTGTACTGTTACTGTATACGTACTAGTGCTTATTGCTTAAAAAAAATATTTCAAGATATTTGTTTGCTTCACATTTTTCTTCTTTTCTTCGTACATCATTTTGTAACAACGAATTGAATTGTCCATTTTTCTACGCACCTTCGAAGAACGTTCAAGGTTCAGATCTCCATCCACAAATCTTCTGCCTTAAATGTTTCCCCACATATGAAACATTTTTCTTATTCTTTAAGGTTATATAACATATATATATATATATTGTTATCGTTTACTTCTTTTTCATCTTCTTCTGCATCGTACATTTAAATCTGAAATTTAAATGCTGCGACATCCTCGCTGGAGACGTTTCTGACTATAGATTGGAAATACACAAGCACTAGCATCAGGTATTATTAGCTCCCATGTTTGTTGACGTAAACTCGATTTACCAAATAGATGCTAATTACTATACTAATTATATAATTATATACCAATAGATATATAATATTAAAATTTTAATTTAAAAATTAAAAACTATAAAATATATCTAAAAACAATATGAATATATGTAAATATCAGTTTTTATTTATCGATTTCATTTCCTTCTGTTTTGGCTTTTATATTCGTCTCTAAAATTTCATAATAATTTATTTCAACGTATTTATACTGTTTCCGCAACTTATGTATATTCTACAATTTTCTCAAAAGTTTTTCATGTAATTTAACCTCTTCTGATGATGATTCGCACAGCTCGAATCGAAACGTAAAGTTTTAGCAATAAATAATCGTTTTGCTATACAGCTGACTACCTGAAAATTTGTTGTTGATTATTATAATGCGCTGTGAAAGTCTACGTGAAACCATATCTAAAAACATTTTTTTTTTCCATTTGTCGTTATTTGGCACCTTCAAATACCGCAAAAAATCGAATTTATTAGAGCAATATTCGAAATCTGGTATCAAATTGCAAACCGCAATAAATCGAAATCCGCAGTAATCGAAACCGAAATAACCGGGGTTTTCCTGTACTAAATATACAAATAAGCCCCGTTGATTCCCCAAATTTTTTCTTTTCTCTCAAATTTATATATTTAATTGACCTATATGAATTATAGCAGCAACATGCGCGGGTACTTAATGTAATATATTAAAAGTATCCCCATCTCAATAAATAATTTACTCATTCACATTAAAAATTTAAAAATAATTTACTCATTTATTATTATGGCGCCATCTGGTGTTCTCAATTCGCTTAAAAAATGGTACATAAAAACACCTACAGTCGAGTCTTGTTAATTCGAAAATGGAATCCTAAATGGGACAGAGATCCACTTCGGATAACTGAAAACTCCAATTTTCCGAAAAAATAATAAAAATTGCATACTATGTTATTCCCACTTGAAAACATCCCGCAAAATACATACTACATACCTTCAATAATGATTAATAGAAGCTTTAATATAACGTAAAAAAATTGTCAATTCTTTACTGTTTTAAGTATAGTGCTTCGCTTCTAGAGTACAGTATTTTGTAATTGTCAGTTTATTATTATGTACTTACAGTATATCCAGCTTGAGTACGTGGCCTGTTTTTTCTGGACAAGGAAAGCAGCGGTCTTATTGCACCTATCATTTTCCGGGGAATCTTAGTCTATCACCCAAAGTAGTGAGTGCTAAATATTTTATCGTGGAAGTTCTCTAAAGAGAATCATAGTCGTGAATGTGTCGGAAATTTCAGATCCAAAACGCTTAAATACTCTCTCTGCGGCAACTGTAGACGATCAAGCTATATATTTTTTTTTTTAAAAAATAAGTGAGTATTCATGAATGATTGAGAGTTTTAAGACCTCAAAATATTTTCGAATTCAAGGAAGGGTGTACCATTCATAATTACTTGCCAAAATATGTGCTAGCAAATCGATTATAATAATGTGTGGTGTATTCCCTGTTCTTAAAACTGAACGAAATAACATCTACGCTGCTAATGCAAGGGACCACTAACCAGTTAGCAAGGAAGTGTACCAAAAAAAAGTGTATTAATAAAAGGAGTGCACTGACAATCGTTTTAATTATGCCATAATTAATTATTCATATTTATAGTTTAATGTATAAACTTTTGAAAAAATGAAAGGATATTGACGAGTAAATTTGTCGGGGCCGGGCCCTCATAAAAGGTTGAGAAATATTACCCTAAATAATTAAACATCATATCACCGTGCGTAGAAAAACAGCATGACTTCTATGGGGCCCTTAGAATCGAACCCAGTATGAATAGGTGAACGCGTTACCGCTACGGTAATGTTTCCCAACATTCATAAGGCCGCGGCCATTAATTTTTAGTTTTTATAAAAGATGAAGGCCCGCTCCCAGCAAATGCACTCGTGAATACCTTTCCATTGGTTTAAGTTCATAAACTATCTTAAGAATGAACGTTTAACTACGGTTTATTCATGAAGACTATTAGTGAACTCCTATTAACATAGGCGTAGAGTTACATGCCCCCCGATAGTTTTGGAAACTCTACGTTGACGCCTATTAATAAACACTTCCCTGCAGACTGGTCACTTGCATTCGTAACACAGATGTTAGTTTGAGATGCTGTACAGTACCTTACTGTAATCGGTTTGAAGGCACTTATTATTATTATTTACCGGTTATTACTTATTATTATTATTATTTGCCGGTTTATTATTATTTACCGGTTATAAAACCGGTCATAATGATGAAATCATAATAAATGGCTAAAAGATTTCGATGTCTGAAAATTCCCGTCCATTCATGAATATTCACATATTTAAGAATACATAGCTTGGTAACTGACAATTTCTGCACAGGCGTTATTTAGTATTTTTATTCACGTGTTTTGGGTCTGAGCTTTTCGACGCATTCGCGACTATTATTCTCTTCAGAATGTTTTCAGGTTAAAATACCTACTCATGAAAAATGCTGAGAAAACTTAAATGAAAAATTCCAGGATGAGCTTTCGCGGCCCGGAATAATTGACGCCAGGGCCCGGTGCTCGAGAAACACAACGGCACTGAAGGCATTTTTAAAGGCGCACGTTTTCTGAAATCGATGGCTTTTGTGCATTTCAAAAAGTAAACAAATTCGCGAGGCGCAATTAAGAAATTTTGGAGGAAAATGAATAGCATTCGAAAATGTATTTCCAGAAACAGACCCGTCACACGTTACCCGCATTCGGATCGTTAATTTCGGAAAGGTAACGTCTCCAAAGTTTAAAACTTCCTAGAATGGCATGTGCTTATAAGAGAAGAAAAGAAATCGCTAGAGGTATTTCAGAAAAAAAAAAAAGTTTTAAGACTGCTCTGCAACATTCCAAAGCTTGTTTGGTTGGATTTTTATGGCGCAAGAGCATCTGGGCTATACTGCGCCAAAGCTTGGAGATTTTACCTTATCGAAATTCACGATTCCACTGCCTTATTAATTAATTAGCATTCATTTAAAAAAAAAAAAGCTCAAGATCTGAGGATTTTTTTTTTTTAATAAAAATTGACAATGAATTTTGTGAGTGTTGTGGCGCAAGGACAGCGAGGGTCATGATACACCGGGACTTGCAGCTTTTTAAAGATTCTGAACCTCTTAAAGCCTAAGGGACCAACACCAAATTACGGTGAAAAGTTAGCCGGTAATTTTTCCGCCCACCATTGGGAGTTGAACACGGGACAATGGAGCGCTAAGCGAACACGTTACCACTGCAAACTTTTAATGATGGACTAGTATAATAATGGACCCTGCCAGGCCTGTAGCCAACCCGAGGCCAGCAGGGGCATGGTCCCAATTGCCCCATCGAGCTATTTACATATAATACACAGAACAATCCCATGGTGCTTTGTACTTCATATGTCCTTAGCCTTGACCCCAGATGCTCCATAATTCTGGATACACGTCTGAACCTTACATAATCAACTTTTCAAGCCAATGCATAATAAGAAGAAGGTTCATTATCTAAACGATTTTTAGTAACAATAAAAAAAGCGATTTTTAAAAGGCAGTAAAAAAGGCAGTAAAACAGTTTAAATCCGTTTGAATTATAATAATTGCGTTATTATAGAGCACCGGATTCTCTACAGACAGTTGGACATGGCGCGAAGACAGCACAGGTCACGCTGCATCAGCCCTTTCTCTCTCTCTCTCTCTTTCTGTCACATAGAGAGCGAAAGATGAACCATTTAATACTAATTAAATGGACTAAACATTCCATAGCCGCATATGCAAAAAAAATGAGCATCTTAGATTCACATACAACAAGAGAGCAACTGAAGTAATATCGCGCAAAATAACGTCTTCCTTTAAAAAAAGTCTATTTATGAAACAATGTAATAACGTAAGTGATTACATTACAACGATAACAAGACGTTACATAAAACATCAATGATGGTATAGTTGTAAGTCACACGTGAAATGACATTTTTATCAAAACCTTTTGTCTGAAAGAAAAATCGTTGATTAAAATTTGCCAGCAGATATATAGTTCGTTCACGAAAAGTAGTCCGATGGTACTGTTAGAAATAACGGGAGCTGAAGTCACAAACGGCCTAGCCGATTACAGCAGAGGGGAGGACGTCATTTCAGAACTGGTTTTTGGCGCAGACAAACGTTCGGTAAGAATCAGTTCTGAAATGACGTCCTCTTCTCTGCTATAATCGGCAAGACCGTTTGTGACGTTAGCTCCCGTGATTTCTAACGGAACCATAGTTTGTGAATGAACTATACGTGTCATACTATTGAAGGTTCCTTGCAGGAATTTGAAATATTGAAGTTTTCCTTCAGGAAAGGCTGATGTGAAGAGCGTGCGTGTCTTATTAAAAACGTTTCCTGCTAACAAGAGACAATTACTTTCGCTCCATGTATTTTTCTTTAAATTTCTAGAAAAAATCAAATTTCAATTACCTAATTTAATGAGAGGATAGTGACGGATTTGGAAAATCCCCCTACCCCGAAATCCATAAAAATGCGATGGAAATCAGTTATAACGAAGTGCCGATTACAACAACCAACCGTATATAACGACGGAATTTTAACAAAAAGTTTGATCCCCCCCCCCCCTTGGATTCACCTCTGCGAGACATAGTTTATCAAAAACTTGCTTAAAAAAAATTAAAAAATACCCTCGTAAACTCTCTTTTTTCTTTTATTCATTTTTTCCTTTTTTTTTTTTACGTGTTCAAGTAGTTTACGTGGAAGTTTCGAGTAGTTTGCGCGTATAATTAAGTTATTTATAACAAACAGTTATTTCGACACTGGCGTAAGGTTTCCTGGTGAAACTCTGTATTGTTTCGTTAAGTTATTTATTCCATCAGGGATATTCAGAAAAAAGTGTTAGAAGTAGTTAGAAGTAATTTGCGATTGCAGCAAGGTGGCTCGGAATACAGAAAAAATCGTAAAAGCTTAAAAAAGAAAAAAAAAAACACCCTCTGGTATAAACGTTCTGTCTTTTGCTTGTTCGTGTTTTACGGTGTAAGAACAGCAAAGGTCTTGCCGCGTCGGGACCTACGGTTTTCCGAGGAATCCCAACCTCTGATGACCTAGGGAACCAACCTCCAAACTACAGTGAGCAGTTTGCCAGTACGCAATTTTTTTTGTTTTTTTTTTCCTTTCCGCGTCGTTGAAGGAGTAAAACTTGAGTTAACGATACGCTGCAACTGCGAGCCCCTCCCCACCCTAGGTAATTTCTTTTGTCAAGATGAGATAAAATTCATAGCCGAACCATGCATTTGTTTTTTTTTTATTTAGGGTAGCCAACTTCTTAACTGCATTTAGAACGAGATTTCAGTGCGTAGTAAATTATGTATCAACTATCAGATAACATGTTTTAAATAATACCAATTAATAGCCATACTCATCGTTAACGAAGGTCATTTGTTCAATTTGTAGTCGATAAATTAGAGAATTATTAATAATTACTTGAATTAAACGATTATTCTGGCCAATATTATTAAGAATCCATACGTTTCTACAATACATTTTTTATTAAAATAATGAAAAAAAATCGGTATCATTCAATGTTGATTGTCATAAAATTATAATTTTTTTCAATCATAACTTTTAAATTACATTATCAAATTTTTCCTTTTATTATAGGCAAGGCGTGGAAGAAGGAGAGTTCCGGTCTAACCGTGAGATCGGAGGAAATACGACATTCCGGGAGGTTTTCCCACAAATTTCAGGAGTGTCAACAACCTTTCTATGTCTTGCCCCCCCCCCCTATTGTCGTAGGGGCCTCCCTTCTCTCTTACCCTCCTATTGTCATAGGATCCTCCCTTCGTTTCCGCCCTCCCTGCATCTTTTTCCGAAGACGCACTTGGCTTTCCCAATATCTATGGAAACCCGACGATAGATCGAAATCCCAAATACCATAGGAATTCTGGAAGAAGTTGAAAACATTTTGAACATCCTTCTACAACGTCATATCATAAAGAGGAAGAAAGGGTGAAAAAAGTGGAATAATTACTGCTATCCAAGCTAATATGACGTAGTATTAGACAGATTAGATCTATAAGTGGAAATCAACGACATAAACTTTGACATAAACGCTTATAACGTTGACATAAATGCTTACGACTTATAACGTTGAAATGAAGGGTTATAACTTACAACGTTGAAATAGGCATAATTATTTTAACGTTGACATAAACGCTTATAACGTTGACATAAACGCTTATAACGTTGACATAAACGCTTATAAGGTTGACATAAATGATTATAATTTATAACGTTGACAGACGCTCATAACTTATAACGTTGAAATAAGCGCTTACAGCGTTGATATAAACGCTTATAATGTTGATAAACGCTCATAACTTACAACGTTGAAATAAGCGCTTACAACGCTGACATAAACGCTTATAACGTCGATATAAATGCTTACAACGTTGACATACATGCTTATAACGTTGACTTCTACTTACAGAACTACTGCTGTATATATGCTAAAAATTGCACCAGAATTCCATCTTAAAGATGGACCGATATCTTTTATTTAAAAAAAAACAATACCAACATACAAGTTGAAAATTTAAAGTAAACTCACGACGCGACGAAGGACGAAATAGCAAAGAAAAAAAAGTTCTACGAAAACATGGGCTGAGCAAGAATAAAATTTCCACGGTATTCGAATATCTGTAGTGTGTGTATTCCATAGGACAAAAGCATTAAATTTCTGTGAATGGTTAAAACTTAAAATTATAACCGCATCATAAATGTTAATTAAAATTACAGGGAAAAGGAAGTGCGACAAAATTTATCATACGGTTCTGGCATCTAATTTTGCTATACAATGAAATACAAAATGGTATAACCACATACAGGGTGTCTACTCACATTCTGTTTCAAACTTCCCTGACTTTTCCAGGTTTCCAGATCAAATCTTAATCGATTTCCAGTTGCTAATTACAGTAAACAACACACAATACATTAAAATTTTCGCAATCAAAATAAGTTTCAAGGCTACAAAATCGATTAACACACACCCCAAAGCCATTTATAACTCAATTAAAGTGAATTTACAAATTCAAAAGCTGTATTAAAAAATGCATTTCTTTACATTAAAAACTGGCACTAATTAAATATTTACAACATTTTCATTTGGCCCTTTTTGAGTTCATTATAAAAGAGTTTAACTATATAATCGCAAAGCTGATGTTTCTTCTATTTCATTTAAAATGTGTATGACTATATATAAGGAAAAGGAGAATATGATCAAAACCCCTCACAGATTAGAAAATTTAGAGAAACACTTCTTTGTTTTTAAGTTTTAGTTACATATTTGGCAAACATTTTCTCCTGAGAAATATATGGGCTTAATAATTTTATATAAAAGTTTTGGTGAAGGAGTTTAATTAAAAATATAAGTTTTTAAAATTTTTCAGTATACAACATGGTATGAAAAGCACAAATCAGGAAAATTATTTTAATAAGCTATTTATTATAACAATGAATTTCAACTTAACCTAATTTTCCAGATAAGTAGACACCTTGCACATAGTCTATTTAAAATAAATAAATAAATATATATATATATTTTTTCCGTTTTGGTTGTTTTACCATGATTAAAACAGGTTCAGAATCCACATTACTATGTGGAATGGAGAATTTTGTTTGTTTGGGATGAGTTCTATGGCGTGAGGTTAGAAAGGGTCGTGGACCTACAGTTTCACAAGGAATCCGAACCTCGTATGTCCTAGGGAACCAACTCACGGAATGCAGTGAGTAGATAGTCGGTAAGCGTTTTTTTTTAAGAATTGTTGGGGGTCGAACCCGAGATAATGACGCGCTAGACAAAAACGTTACCACTGCACCATCGCAGGGCCTAATTTCGCAACACATAAACCTACTATCGCATTTACGTGAACTTTTGAAGAGTTGACTATCGACCCGCAACAATTCACCAGTGCATTGAATCACAGAAAATCGCCTTGATTGGCGGCACTAGAAAGAGCTAAGGATGATTTAGTCATCCCAAGAAGAAATTTACGTCTCCTAGCAAAACGAAAGAAATAAACGTTGTGCACTGGATTTTTTTATATAGACACATTGATTATAGATATATTGGGGGCTTTAGTCTCCGCTACACATTGAGGCTAGCTTTGCCAATGATCGCCTTCCACGTTTAATATACCTGTTTTACGCCAGGACTTCGGTTGTAAAAAAAATATATATTAACGTGACATTTTCAACAACACAACCCAATTAATCATTTGCTTTAACCCGTGTCTGTTTCATCTTTCCTTCATATATGATATCTTAATCCTCACGCGTCGACTTCGATTATAATGACGAGTGACAGTTTCTAATAGAATTATGGGCGTCCCTACACCAGTATAATTACATTCGGGACGGTAATCAGATTTCAGGAGCTTAGTTTATATACACGACGAGGGGAAAATGTGGCCACATCTGAGCTGCATCATTTATCATAAACGGCATATGCAAGACGGTTGGCGGAGTTATTTTTAGCAATTTTAATCGAACTTTGGAAAAACGGCAGAGACTTTCGATCAGGAGCATCGCAATGAACGTATCCCGTATTGATCTGATCTCAATCGAGTAGAAAAGCTCGATAGCTATGCATAGATAATAGGATATGGAAAAGTAAGAAGACCAACAAATCCGGTTTGAGGGGTGAAAATTCGCAAACTCCAGTCTCGTCGACAATTGACTCAAAGGTGTTTTTTTTTTTTAAATAATAATAATAAATCCAGCTCTTAATAATGATAATTGTTATACACCACAACTTAAATGGTTTGCACTGATATACAGCAGCATGTCAAGTTCGAATTTCAGCTTCCGAAATTCTTCACCAGACGAACAGTGACAAACGCCACGTACGTTGCTACTTAGTAAATAATATTTTATTTCCGTTATATATGCACTTCATCTTTTTTCGCCTTCCATTCGATGTGTCATTTCATCTTATACAGCCACTTTACCTTTTAAGGCCCAAAATTAAAAAAAGAAAAAAATTTGCCTTCCCATGTTAGGAATCGGACGTGCGACACCATGTTGTGACATGGTGATATCACTCCCCTATCAGCTAGGAGGTCCCGGGTTCGAGTCCTCTTCATGCAGAAGCCATTGCCACTATTGTTTTCAGACTTCATCCGTTTGATAATCTATAAGTTACAGAAAGGAATAAAATTTTTCTGGGCCTAATGCAAATTTTTAGGGATTTTTAAAACGGATGAGCCATTTTTAAAATTAATTTTTCAAAGTTACGCAAAACAACATTTTTTAAACATTCTTTTTCCTTTAACTTCTTTTCATCTTATGGTAATATAAATATGATTTTTCTGCCCCTATGGGCTGCGCTTAAACGTTTTTTCCCTTTCAATCAATATGCCGCTTCATTTCATAGAACCAAACTTCGTTTTTAGGCGAAAGAGTCCCTTGCTCGGGGAAACTATTGTAACCACATTTTCATATTTCATCGGTTAACTGAGGTGTAAATTGTATAAAATGATCACATTTTTGTGCAGCTAAAGCGGATTTTACATATTTTTAAGATGAATATTTCATTTTTAGATAAATTTTTTGAAGTCACGAAAAATCGCATATTTAAACACTCTTTTCCGTCTTTTTTTTATATCATAAGTAGTATAAGAATGTTGTTTCTTTTTCCTTTGCCTACGCCTAAAAATGTTTTTCCTTTCACTCCCGGTGTTGCTTCATTAAAAACATTCATCTTCTTCCAGTCGCAAGATTAAGCTGTAAATTGCATAAAATAGAACAAATTTTTCTAGACTTGATACAAATCGTTAAATTTTTTTATGTTAAGACGGATATGTCATTTTTAAAACTTACGTAAAGTCATATTTTCATGCACTCTCTACCCCCTCACTTTTTTTGTCCTATATTAAATGGCACTTACGTAAAAATGCATGATTTCTTCACCAGGAGGTTACGTATAAAGCTCACTTTCTTACCTTTGTTCCCCTTATGGAAGAGCCTGGCTATACTTCTGCTTTTTGCGGTGGACTCTTAATTTTACGAGATCACATGGATCCCTACAAAGTTCGTAAATAGGAATTATCGTTCGTTCTATGAGAGGCTTCAGGGGACTGGACGTTCATAGTTCATATGAACGTTATATAATGTTCAATAGTTCGTTAAAACGTGTAGTTCGTAAATTGGAGTTTCATAAAAATGTGAGTCCACTGTACAACAATAAGTCATGCGGTGACTTAATGAATTGGTTAGTTGTATTTTTATGGCGCAAGGACAACGTAGGTTTATTCTGAGAAAAACACGGAGACACGTACATGCGGTTTTATTTCATGAATTCTGTTGCTATTTAAACAATCGGATCTATGTATCTTTTATGGTTGTTTTGCTTGTAGAATTATTATTTTGCTAATTATTTTATTCATTGTATTTAGAAACAACAATGCTGTATTTAATTGCTTAATACTCCTAAAATCAAATCGAACTAGCGTCGTTGGTCTTTCCCACAGACCAATCTCTTAGATCTCTTCAATTATAGTAGGCGCTGCTTTTCAAAATACGAAAGGCACAGCAGGTTAGCTGACACACGAACTGAGACCAATCAGTCGGGCCCGGATTTCTATACATTCACATATTTTGCCTTTGTGCGTATATTTTTCATATTTTGAATATTTTTGCATATTTTAAGCCTTTCAATAAATGCAAATGCGTTGCATGGAACTATTTTAAAACTAAAATGTTGAGTCAGGCCAAACTAATAAATATTTATATTAAACAGATATCAGTTTATTTGAATAGAATGCAAATAAGGCGACGGTAGTCCTAGCGTGAGCTTGACTATACAGGTGGCGCTGGTTGTCCGCACCTCTTAACGCGTTTTGGTAATTTTTTTTATTTTTTTTTTAATCAAAAACCGCTCTGCCGAGAAAACTTCCTCGGCAATGGATAGGATACATCGTTTATCATTAGCATTCAAAAACAAACTCTTCTAAGGTAACTTTGTTCCGTTGTTCCATGTATAAAATCGATAATGTAGAAATGAATGGTTGATTAATAACCTTCCGGGGACGGCTGCTCCACGGAAATGACTGCAAAAGAAAAAGTCGGTTGCAAACAAAATATTAATTCCTTAATTCGAGACGATGTTGATGGACGACCTTCTAAATGTCAAGTAAGGAATGGAGAACGGGGGATTTCAAGACGAAGCGATATTTGCGAAACTATACAAAAGGAACAATCTACGTTTACTATACAATTTGAAGTATGCGAAAAATTGTTGTAATTGTATTGTACGCAAAATTAATTGTATGCGCTATGTGCAGGGGCAAATTGGACCGCCGGTGCGCCCTCATGGGCTATAGGACTTGCGCCCTCATGGGCTATAGGACTCGCGTCCTCAGATAATCCAAGGTATGCGCCCTTTGAGAGGACCCAATCCGCCCTTGGCTATGTGTCAAAATTTCAATATTGCATGATGTATCTGTAACAAATATATATAATAGACAGAAAAGGACAACTTGAAAAATCCCGTCATTTTCCTCCCTCCCTCCACAATATCACATACAAAATACCGCAATTTCTTTTTGTTAAATGGTCAGTTTTTCGAGGGTATTTGTGAGAATTTAAATCAATTAAATATCGCACTAGATAGGCTATTATAAATCAGAGTGGCCCGCAATATGAAAAATCAGACACGCGAACGCTTGTGACGTTTTCTTTTTTTTAATAAACGCGCATTTCTTTTGTACGCAAATAAATTTCACACGATTGATCTAGTTGGAGCCACTTAGGTTGGTGGGTAGTTGGAGCCACTTACTAACGAGTCCGCATGCAGGAGTTTGCGAATTTACCGTGGAAAATATGGACTTTGTTCGGTATGTTAAAGGACAATGGAACTTAATCGCTTTCAGCGAGGAAAAAGACGTGTGCTCCCCGGACTAAACGAGAAGAAAAATGGCCATATTCAACTGGCCCTATAGTTTGAATATAGCGTGTGTGAAATTTTATTTGGACAGGTAGATATATCCCTCATAGTCCTAATTGTTCAGCGTTTGGAGTTTACATGCAGACACACACCCCTCCAGCGGATTCTATTTCTTTCTACAATTAGAATAGAATTACAATACGCATATCCACGACAAAAATTAAAAGTAATGCCTAATAATATCAATGCACAATTAAACACCGTCGGTAATAAGCATTGCTGTGGTGAAGAAATAGAAACAACAGGATATACTCGCTATTTAAAGTGAATGCAGAGAAATTATCTAAATAATAATTTAAAGCCATTCCTACGAAGCGATAAAGTTTATCGTAACCATAGATACAAGGCCGTAGGTATACGCTTTCAACAGGGAGGCTCTGAAAGTTACCGAAGGCTAAGAAATCTTTAATGTTTTGTGAAATATTTTATTAGTATATTTAATGCTACTATCTAAGCAGACTAATATATTTAACATTAATGAATAAATTTCTTAACGTAAATTAGGCACTTAATACTTATAGAGGATGTTAAAATTTATAAATTCCTTTATTCTTATTCTTACCATAGAGCAAACGAAAACACAAACATCTGGAAAAAAAATTATATTATATATATATATCGTAGAAACCTATTTGAAACACATTCCCAACATCAAAAAGGGGGACAATTTCAATTGTTGTCAGGGCTTAAATTAGGATGGAGCCCGGTTCCGGTACTTCTTAATTTTTAGTAATTATTTAAATATTAGCCAGAACCCCTAAATAGACACTTTCATGAAAAAAGAATGAATTTTTGATTAAAGTCATAAACTTTGTTGTCCAGAAAAATGGACATAAACAATTGATATGATTTATCGATTCTTTTGCAGCCATTCGATTTTTTAATCGATTTATCATAATATTAGGGCTCCTTCACTTTTTTTTTGTTAGAAATTGAGCCCTGATTGTAGTACACACAATTTTTATAGAAAGCAAAACATTTAAAGCAATATTCTACAATTATTTTGATAAAAAATATTTTTCAGTGGGGATGGGGGAAGGGTTAGCACTCCTAGTTTCAATCTGGCTATGGCGATGCATGGACGAAAGAAAATATCAACTGTAAAACAATACTCTTCTGAATATTTACAAGACATATTGTTTTTCAGTCAGTGGTTTCCAACCTGGGGGTGGCGAACACGTTTCTAGGGGTAGCCGCAACTATATTTAGCTGAAATTATTTTTATAAAGGATTTCATACCAAATGTTTCCAACGCTTTTATATTTCAACATGGCTACACACATTGCAATATTCTACTAATGGTTGTTAACTTTATATCTATAATATATATGATTAATATACATAATTAATATACTCTACATAAAGTAATATACACACACATCATCATCACCATCATCATATTCAATCATTATCTATCCACTGCTGGATGAAGGTCTCTCCACATGCTTTCCACACAAATCTATCCTGGGCCATTCGTTTCCACGTCACCCCAACCTCTTTTCTTATTTCATCCACCCATCTAGTTTGAGGACGTTTTCTAGGTCTTCGGTGGTCTCTTGGAATCCAGTTCAGAATTTCTGTTGTCCATCGTTGATCAGTTCTTCTTGCAATATGCCCAGCCCATCGCCATTTCAGTCCTTTTACTTTAACAATGATGTCCTCTACTCTAGTTTGCTCTCTCACCCAAGTGTTTCTTTTTCGATCTCTCCTAGTTATTCCAAGCATGCACCTCTCCATGCTCCTTTGCGTTGTCTGTAACTTTCGTATTGCTCCAACTGTTAGACTCCATGTCTCTGATCCATAAGAGAGGACTGGCAATACACACTGGTTGAAGACTTTTCTTTTTAGACACAAAGGCAATTTCCCCTTCAGGATAAAACTGTTTCTTCCAAATGCACTCCAGCCAAGTTTAATACGTCTGTTGAGTTCTTTCATAATGTTGCCATCCATTGAAATCAGCTGGCCAAGGTAAATATATGAATCAGCAATTTCTAGCTCAATGTTGTCAACTTGTATTTTTGTTTCCTCTACGAAATTATTGAACATGATCTTAGTTTTTTGTAGGTTCATCTTGAGTCCAACTTCTTTACTTCTAGTTGAGAGCTCCTGTACCATGTCTTGGAGTTCTAATGGGTTCGTTGAAAAAATAACAATGTCATCAGCAAACCGCAAATGATTTAAATATTCACCATTTATTTTTATTCCCTTGTCATTCCAATTTATCTGCTGAAAAATCATCTGTAAAGCTGAAGTAAAAAGTTTTGGAGAAATGGTATCTCCCTGCCTCACACCTTTACCAATTTTGATAGTTTTGGTATCTTTATGTAACCGAAATTTTGCACTTGCATTTTTATACACACATTTCACCATGTCAATGTACACATCCTCAATGTCTGTTGATCTTAAAGAGTTGATGACTGCTGATGTTTTAATAGAGTCAAAGGCCTTCTCATAGTCAATAAATGCCACACACAATGGAAGTTCATATTCATGTGTTCTTTCAATTAATTCTCTTAATACTTGAATATGGTCCACTGTACTGAATCCACTTCGAAATCCAGCTTGTTCTCTTGGTTGAGCTGCATCTAATTTTTTCTGCAGGCGATGTGTTAGCACTTTTGTGAAGATTTTATAAATAGCAGGTAACAAGCTAATTGGTCGGTAATTTTTCAAATCCTCTTTATCACCTTTTTTATGCAAAAGAATTACTGTTGCAGAATCCCATTGGTTTGGTATGTTACCGCTGTTAAGACATTTGGTAAAGAATTTTGCAAGTATGTCTTCTACATATTCTCCAGCTTCTTTTAGGATATCTAATGTAATACCATCATCACCAGGGGCTCTTCCTTTCTTCATATTTTTTATTGCAAATGAAACTTCTTCTTTTAAGATTTTAGGAGCTGTTCCTTCGACTATTTCAATGTCTTCGTTTAATTCACTGTTACTTTCGTATAGATTTTTGTAGAATTCTTCAACTCTTCTAAGTATTTCTTCCCTATTTCTTGTTACGGTGCCATCCTCTCCTTTTAATGCAATGATGTGTTTCTTCCCAACAGATAAACTTCCTTTAACAACCCTAAGGCTCTTGTTATTTTCAATGGCTTTCCTTACTAGCTCACAGTTGAATTTTCTTATGTCTTCTTTCATGCTTTTGCGCAGAGTTTTACAAAGTTCTATGTACTCAATCCTGGAACTGGTATTTCGATTGTCCACCTTCATATCTCTTCGCCTTTTCATGAGCTGTTTCGTCTTCTCAGATAATTTGCTATTGTGCTTTTTACAGGTTACACCACCAATTTCCCCAGCAGTTTCAACTATTGTCTTAACAATGTTTTCATTTGCTTCTGAGATATCACTTTCATCAATAAGTCCTTCCAGTGCAGAAAAGCGATTTTTTAATTCCAACTTGAATGCCTCGGTATTTACTTTCAGTTTCATTAGATCCACCCTCTTACTTACTTGTTTCCTAATGAGCTTCTGTCGTTCTAATTTAGTATTTAAGTGCACTTTACATCTCACCATTCGATGATCACTTCCAGTATTAAATCTGTTCAGTACACTGCAATCTTCAATAATTGATTTCTTGTTTGCCAGGATATAGTCAATTTCACTAGTTCCCCCATTTGGGTGTTTCCATGTCCATTTTCTTTGCGGTTTCTTCTTAAAAAATGAATTCATGATGCTAAGGTTTTCAGCTTCTGCAAATTCGATGAGTTGATCGCCACGTTCATTCCTTTCCCCATATCCGTATTTACCAACCGATGTCTCTCCTTGTTCCTGTTGTCCAATTCTTGCATTGAAATCCCCCATGATGAGCTTGATATGTTGTTTCCCTTTGGTGTGTAACTGTTTGATTTCTTCATAAAATTCTTCAACCTCTTCGTCGGTATGGCTTGATGTTGGTGCATATACCTGTACTATTTGAAGTTGGTATCGCTGGGTTAGTTGA